>OY755243.1:47178217-47523217 GCA_963576725.1 Azorinus chamasolen | reverse complement strand
CGTGCGTGCGTGCGTGCGTGCGTGCGTGCGTGCGTGCGTGCGTGCGTGCGTGCGTGCGTGCGTGTGTGTGTGTGTGTGTGTGTGTGTGTGTGTGTGTGTGTGTGTGTGTGTGTGTGTGTGTGTGTGCGTGCGTGCGTGTATTTGGTCCGAAAACATAGTAGAGCGGAATTTTGCTACTTTTAGGCAGGTGGCTGTTTAATGCAAGGTGAAAGTCATACAGAAAGCTCCTAGAGGACTGTCACCCTGCATTAAACTGCCACCTGTCTCGAAGACCGATATTTATACTAAATTGAAATTCCGGTTTAGAGAGGTTTTACTGTAAAGTATGTATAGCATGTATCGACAAACGATAATAAATATTTCAAGTTCTACTTTTGTGCTAAATCCTGGTACAGTAACCCCCCCCCCCCCTAATGCGAACAGGTTTAATTCCGGGTGCTAGATGCAGGTGGTAGCTAAATGTCCTGCATTAAGCAACCACCTGCTTATACAGACATTCATGTTTATTCATTAAGTGGTCGCATTAAAGGGGTTCTACTGTATATTATTCTCACGCGTACAGGGATGCTTAGAACTGCAAACAGAGATGACCCAGACCATAAGTCCCCTGTTTGTCATTTAGAGCTAAGAGATATAAATGGATTTGTATACAAACGAAACACCCTTTTGATTTCCCCGACCCTGATTCGCGTATCATAGTTTGTTCTTTACCATTCATTTGAATGTTGAATTTTCAAAATGAAACGGTCCATTATTGTGTAATGAGAGACAGTAAAGTCCCTCTAAACCAGACGTTAATCGGTCTTAGAGACAGATTACAGCTTAAGGCAGGATGAAAGTAAATGCAGAAAGATCCTCTCGGAGTTTTCTACATGACTTTCACTCTGCAAGTCTACAAATATCTAAATTCTTCTCTACTAGATATTAATATGTGGTGTACAGTATATACAGTAAACCCCCTCTTTACGGGGCGTTACATTTACTACAAATATATGTCTTTGAAACACGTGGCAGTTGAATGCAGGGCTTTAGAAGCTTTCTTATACATTTACTCTGCATTAAGCACCCACCTGCCTTAAAGCATCACATATCTTCTCAACTAGGCATATACTGTACACTACCGGTATATACAGTAAAACTTCTCTAAACAGGATGTTATTGTTAAGTACAAATATCGGTCTTTGTGACAGATGGTAGCTTAATGCAGGGTGAAAGAGTCATGCAGAAATCTCCTAGGGGACATTTACCCTGCATTAAGCAGCCACCTTCCTATTAGCATCTAAACTCGTCTGTGTTATGTGTGTAATATAAACAATTAAATCCCTTTAAACGCACGTGACGTTTAATGCAGGGTGAAGTCAATGCAGAACGATCCTCTAGGAGTTTTCTGCAAGACTTTCGACCTGCATTAAGCAGCTTCCTATCTTAATGTATCTACATTCTTCTCGGCTAAGCATGTAGTGTAGAATATACATGTATACAGTAGATTCCCTCTGAACCGGGCGTTAAATTTAGTACAAATACCATTATTTTGGAGCTTTCTTTATGACTTCCAACCTGCATTAAGCAGCCACCTACCTAAAAGTATCTCAATTTTCTCTACAATATACAATGTACACTAAAAACAGTAAAATCTCTCTAAAACGGGCGTGAAATTTAGCAAAATTATCGGTCTTATCGAAAGATTGCAGCTCAATGCAGGGCTTTAGGAACAATCTGCATAACGTTTACCCTGCATTAAGCAACCACCTGCCCAAAAATATATATGTATCGCTGCTATGCATGTGGTGTACAGTATATACAGTGAAACCCCTCTAAACCGGACATTAAGTTTAGTACAAATATCAGTATTGGGGACAGGTGGCAGCTTAATGCAGAGTGAAAGACATATGATTAAAGCTCCTAGAGGAGCTTTCTGCATGACATTCATCTAGTATTAAGTATCCACTTGTCAAAATTATACGGTTTAGAGGGACTTTAATGCACATATAGCCCATTCAGTACGAAAGGGTAGAATTCGAGAGAGAGTTTTGATTGACAGACAGTACGGACTCCGGTCAGAGGGCTCCTCTCGGATCACTCTGATTTGGGTTTACACTGTTTGCAAATGCCAGGAGACTCATGTAACACGTTCAAAGGTGTGATTCGCAGAATGTGGTGCATTATTAAATTTTATACGGTATTTAGCAAGATAATTTTTATCATTATTGTGTTTCACACATATTGTTTATCTTTCCACGAGATTATATCGAATCAGTTAATACGGTGATATGACCGAAGGAAATAATGGTTCATTTCAGGTACATTTCTGAATAGAATATATTGTATATTCTTTTAACCATTTGCTCTAATATTATCCATGTAAGAAACACGAGACACTGTAGAATCGCATCTATATCATAAACAAACAGCAGACCCTGGTCAGATCGCGCATACAGGAGACGGCTGAACCGGGTCTACTTTGTTCGCAAAGGTGTAGAAATGCGTATTTATGCAGTAAAGGCTGAAGATATGGTAATTACATGCATGCGCTAGAGAGAGAATAGAGGAAGAGAGAGAGAGACAGAGAGAGACAGAGAGAGAGAGACAGAGAGAGACAGAGAGAGAGAGAGAGAGAGAGAGACAGACAGACAGACAGACAGAGAGACAGAGAGAGACAGAGACAGAGACAGACAGACAGACAGACAGAGACAGACAGACAGACATACAGACAGACAGAGACAGAGACAGAGATACACAGAGAGACAAAGAGAGACAGAGAGACAGAGAGACAGATACAGAGACAGAGACAGAGAGACAGACAGAGACAAAGAGACAGAGACAGAGAGGCAGACAGAGAGACAGACAGACAGACAAACAGACAGACAGAGGCAGATAGTGAGACAGAGAGACAGAGAGAGAGACAGACAGACAGACATACAGAGAGGAGAGACAGAGATACAGAGAGAGAGAGAGAGAGACAGAGAGAGAGAGACAGAGAGTCACAGAGTCACAGAGAGCGGAGAGCGAGAGCCACGGATTTTGCTTGTTTGCGTGTATCGGTTTAACATCACTTTACAGTATTTCAGTCATATTGCGACGTCCAGGTATTTACATCACCATGGTAATACATTTGTAACCATTAATTATGAACATTAATCATTTACTTTATAGTTATACACGAAACAAGTGATTCGATAGGTATGCCAAATAGTATAGATATTCTATAAGCACTTAGAGCAGACTCTGACCAGACGGATCCTATATCAGTCATCCGATCTGGGTCCTATCGGTTTGAAAATGTGTTAAAAGCTATATCTTTGGAGTACAGGGTTAATGATAGTACTGTATCATTTCATTCTTCATTCGTTTCATTATCATCACAATTATTTTACATCTTTAACATGGACACTTACATGGACTGTGACTTGATTTTGTTTTTATTATTGTACCATGCATCTCAACAGACGGGTCCTATAGGAGCCATCTGAGCTGGGTCTTATCTGTTTGAAAATGTGTAACATTTGAAAATGTGTTAAAAAATTGAAAATGTGTAAAAATCCATGGTCCATGCTTATAAATTATTAAGATGAGTCTGAGTTCGTTCTCAAAGGCTCAAATCTGACCAAACAAAAGCTTGAGAACTCAAATCTGACCAATCAAAAGCTTGAGAACGAACTCAGACTCAACTCAACTAAAAAGCTTTATAAGCATGGACCCTTATCTATGGAGTAAATGGTCAATGATAGTACTGTATCATTTCATTCATTCATCGTTTCAATATCATCACAATTATATGGACATTACATGGGCTTTGGTTTGATTTTTTAAAAAAGAAAAATAATCTGATACACTCTTTTGGTGATTTGGTGCAAGTCTGAGAAGCCTTCAGTTATGCTGAGCAAATGCCAGGGCATTGGTTTCCTGCATTTAAATGATTATAATTATATACAGTAGAACCCCCTCTAATGCGTCCACTTAAAGAATAATCATAGCTGTCTTTATAAGCAGGTGGTTGCTTAATACAGGACGAACGTTAAGCAGAAAGCTCCTATAGGAGTCTTTGTATTAACATTCTCCCTGCATTAAGCTACCACCTGCATATACCACCCAGAAGTGTGTCGATTTTGGTGATCACATTAAAGGGGTTTTACTGTATCACTGATTTCATTCAACCCAATTTATTTCTTATTTACCCTTTACTTGATGAACAGCAATGTAGCTATGGATATTTTATCATGGCATAATTTCTAATTACATGTATTCAGACGTGGGCAAGTGATGGAGACCCAGAACAAACTGGTCCGGAATACCTTTTATCAAGGTCCACATTATTTGATAGTACAACAGCACACCTTTAAACAGGACGTTCAATTTAGTATAAATATCTGTATTGAATATTCAGTAAAC
Organism: Azorinus chamasolen; assembly: GCA_963576725.1. Classification (NCBI taxonomy): domain Eukaryota; kingdom Metazoa; phylum Mollusca; class Bivalvia; order Cardiida; family Solecurtidae; genus Azorinus; species Azorinus chamasolen. Next base: position 47,518,828 of record OY755243.1, on the reverse strand, counting down.
CCCTCTAAACCGGACGCTCAATTTTGTATAAATATCGGTCTTGGTGACAGGTGGCAGCTTAATGCAGGGTGAAAGCCATGCAGAAAGTTCCCCTAGGAGCTTTCTGCATGACTTTCACCCTGCATTCAGCAGCCACCTACCTAAAAGTATCTAAATTAATTTCTTTCAGAATTCCGGTTTAGAGAGGTTTTACTGGATATGAATACATGGATAGTGACTATGGCAGAAACTGTAGAATGACTAAGTCACAAGCAATCAGAGCAGAGCCTGATCAGACACCTCATACAGTAGCTCTATTATCTGGATAGACTCCGCGTGTTTGCAGTTGTTTTACAACTCGTGTAAGAGAATGGTTGGTGTGGCACTAAATATGCAGCAAAACTCTCGATTATTCGAACACTAAAATACATACTAGTATCGATCTTTAAACAAGTGACAGCTTAATGCATAGTGAAAGTCATGCAGAAAGCTACTCTAGGAGCTTTCTGAATGACTTTCAACATGCATTAAGCCGCCACCTGCCTAAGAGGGTCTAAATTCGTCTATACAGAAAATTCGAATAATCGAGATTTTACTGTACTTGCTTTAGTTTGAAGGCTGAAAATAGAGGACAAACGTGTTATGCTGAATCTATTGTTCTTTATTTTGCTTAATACAAATATGTTAACAACATCAAATTAAAATATATTTAAACACACCCATATGAGTGAATACATATGCAAACACTTTGGATTCACATGAGACTCCGAGATACTAACGAGGATCCAAATTGTTTGACACCCTGGCTGCATTTTGGCAGACAAATTAATGATAGCATGAATTTTGAAAATTTGGGTGAAAAATTCTGTAAAAATAATTTAATTTTCTCAGCAGGCTAAAGGTTAAAGAAATAATAAATCTCTGTAAATGAGTATTACATGTATCTTGACACTAGTCTTCTTTATACTAGATGAGTCGATACAAATTTGACTTCAACTGAACTCATAACTCAAAGAAGTGAGGTTAATATATGAACTCATTATAGATCCGATTGTAGTTTCTACAAATACAAACTGTACTGTGTGTATATGGCGTTATATAGCGTCATTAATGTTGACAAGAACATTCAAATCAGAAAGGTTTAAACATAACGCCCATATGCTTTAATGGTATCTATAACTATTACAGTGGTTAAACTGAATATAATAAAAAATCATAATTATAATAATTCATCAATGCTAAGCAGTATACAGTTAATCCCTCTGATACGACCATTTAACCCTTCTCTTGCTGAATTTTAAAATACATTTCTCCTTCTTTACCCATGCCCTCTTGTATAATTACATAATTATATCTTCACTGTGTACAAGTATTTCGCAGTGCAACCACTGCTGTGGATTGCACTGGTTGCACAATCAATTTGTAAATAGTGCAGACCCTGATGAGACGGCTCCTGCAGGAGCTGTCTCATCTGGGTCTTCACTATTTACAGGTAGGTATATTGACGAGAATAGCAAGCGAAGGGTTAAAATGATATATTAATGAGGGCCAAAACAGAAAGTTCCATCAATTTATGTTATTCCTGCACGCATTAAGCAACGAACTGCTTTTAAAGACTGAGTAAATACAGTAGAACATGTCTTAAACGGCCAACATATAGGTATAATTATGAGTCTGTGGTAGTTTAATGCAGGTCTAAGTAGTTTAATGCAGGTCTAAAGCAATGCAGAAAGCTCATATAGGAGCTTTCTGCAATACTTTTGCCTGTATTTAGCAACTGCTTGCTTTTTATGTTCAATAAATGAATGACCAGTTAAGGTAGGTTACATTGTAATTCATCCAAAAAGCAGGTTCTTCCTCGAAGTTTGATAAGATAGGTTTTGGTATTGGAAGAAACTGTAGTGTCAGATCTAAAAATCATTTAAAAAACAGACAGAGTAGATGTTGATCAGACGGCTTCTGTATATAGAAACCGTCAGACATAGGTCTACTCTGTTTGCAAATGCTTGAAGTGTTATATGGAGGAAAAGGTTAAACAAAATCTTTATCAATTTAATCCTTTCACTGATGACTATTTATGTAACAACATTCATAGTACAATTATAAGGGAGTGTGGTTTTAAGAGATAACGTATGCACAATGGTTTGGCATATAATGAATTTGATTCAACTCGAAAATTCTGCTTTCAAATGTAAACGCATTTGTTGAACCTGCCAATATACCTTCCTTTTAGTTCTTGCCAAAGGGAATACTTCTTGCTGAATAAACAAAAATATCCCCAATTGCAATTAAGCCCCATAACCGCGTCAAGGTAGGAGGTAAATATGGGGTGGCCACTTTTCCTTTTTCTAAAAAAAGAACACAGAAAATTTACAGAAAAAATGTTGCCCGAAGGGAAAAGATATAAAGAACCTATTTAATAGGTGACTTGTCAAAACGCTTGATCCTCTCTGAAACTACATGTACATGTCTAAATGCCAAAAATCTACAGCTGAGAGATCAAGCAATAGCCTTATGCATCTGTCCATTTAAGAAGTTTTAAATACAGTCAAATAAAAATGCAAGCGCCCTGTGAGCTTGCTAGATCAGTCAATTGCCCGTAATATAAGCTCTCTGAGCATTTGACGGTTCAGAAAAGTATCCCCTGGCAGAGATCAAATAATGATGTTTGCTATCTACTAAAAGAGGACTCCGTTCCAGGACAGGCTGTGGTGGTTGAAATTCCGGGTTGCAGTTTGCTTCTTGCTCACAGACGGTTAAATCATGACAGACTAAGGTGTTTATAGTTCAGTTTGCTACTCAAGTAACGTAAGAGAAGTAAAATGAGGCAAAACGTACACCAGCAATATCGAGGTAAAAGAAAATTGATTCCTAGTAGTCCCTAATGCCCTATATGAAATCCTAACGCTGAGCAAGCAACCTCAAAAGTGCTGGTACACGACTGCCTAGAATACAGATAAGCTGTATTTATTTTATGTCAAAGATACAGTTTCATTTGTACTGTAGACCCACCAAGACACCTGAAGAAATCTACCAAAATACTAAACTATCAAGACTACAAAACGATATATGAAAGTCCGAACCAAAAATGTAACATCACTGACTTGTCTATGATGTCACATTGGACCGAGAAACGACCAAAGCACCTATAAGGTGCTTGGTGGGATATAAATATATACATGTATATATGAAAACAACGTTAAACTTTAAACCAGAACAAAACTACTGCACTATACTAACTATAGACTGCTGAAATTAAAACCACCTATAAGCAAAAAGTAGACTGCATCCCAGGACATCAAACACTGTAGTATGTCCGGAAATCGAACCCTCTGCCAGTAGATGTAAAAGACGGACGGTAGGCTAAGAAATACTCATTGAGCTTTAACCTTAACCCAATCTAAACGTGTGTGCAAGTAGGACGATATAAGAAACAGACATTTTTATGACATCGGTCCCACATTAGACCATGACACACACTGTACCAATAAAACATTAATCCCATTGACTGATCGGGATGAGAATAAATATGGACAGATGCTTTCATTATCTCAAACCTTAGGGCAACAAAACTAGCGAAGTAGTTATAAACGTAAAATTGTTCGCAGAAAAAGGAAAATTGGCCATTAGAATGAACGTATCGTGCATTTCTAACTATTTGTTGACAGTATAGACCTAGAACAAATTCCTCACTGTTCTAAGTGAGGCATTTGGATTGGATCGCCACTGCCTGAACAAAACGTCACAGCATCCTCGAGTCCTTGCAGCTTTCTCGTCCCATTATCTTCCTTTTCGCCACTTTTCAACACTAGTACCACGCCGTAGATGCTAAATTTGAATAAAAACAATAACTTGAAAATATATATCTCTATACCAATGTATATTGGGCGAAAAACAAAGAAAAAAATCAGTGAAGCAACATAGTTCGTCTGGCTCATTTATGCCAAGTGTTTAGATACAGATTACAGGCATCTTTTCCCTTTATTGGATCGTTGTTAGCTTTAAGTTAACCGAACGTGTTTTATCCTGATAACCGGGAAATGGAATTAACAAACAGTTTGATCTAGATCAGATGATCGGTGTGTAGTCAATGGCCAAGTTGTTTGTTAAAAGGTCAATAAAGTAAACCCTCGCTATAGCGACACCATAATATAATGAATAAATATAAGAATCTATAAGACTGTTTAATGCGGAGCGAAAGTAGTGAAGACAGTGGCTGAGGGAGATTTCTGCATGTATTTCATCCTGCGCTTAACTAAATCCAGATTTAAACATATTTTAAACCATTTTGAAGAGGTTTTGCTGTTGTTTAACCCATTACATCATAGGTTTTTTAAGATATAGCATCTTTGAATAAATCTACCGAAAAGGAGAATTAAATAGAATAAATGAAAAGTTTAGAAGTTTGAAACCATTGTGATAAATAGAACATTTGCTCATATAGGAGCAAATGCTCTATTTATCACAATGGTTTCACAAAGTGACTTTTACAGAGTCGCCCAAATCGTCAATATGAGGGAATGGGTTAAATGCATTGGGTATTAGATTAAAAAAATAGCGGAACAGCAATTTTTCACAATATAATGATGCTAGCATTTAAAACATGATGGCTTACCCAGAAGTCCAATACATAATGCCATGGACTCCAATCTCCAGCATTCTGTCATTCTGTCGCCAATGTTATTCCGTTAAGTTGCGGTTGGTTCCTCCGTCGTCTTATGGTTGCTGGCCTCTTCATTCGTCCTTGATGTTCCAGTGCAGCTACCCTACTTCTTCGGACCCGCCCACTCGGCCCAATGGGAACTAACCGTGAAGATAGTCGTCGTGGAAGACTCTTATAACGCCTTGCAGCCAGTCGGGGTTTGGGGACTTCGACGTTACAGAGCTGAATAGTCTGCCTTGGTCCACCGTCGTCTCGTCATCTGGTCTCTCTGGTGTCGTCGTGGTCCTGTCATCTTGGGTTCCATCTGTTCTGCAAAAAACTGAATACAAAAGAAGGTTAAGGCTGAAAAGAAATTTTGGATTAGGACATATATAACAGCACTAAAAACAATACATATACACGAACACTCAAAACACAATTGCAAAACAAAACTAGCTATACAAATCCTAATAACAACCATACATGTAATTAGAAAAAAACTGAGTTGACGATCAACTTCTAAACGCTCGCGATGTGGTACCACAAACAAAAAATAAACATATCAAACACTCTAAACCCATATATATCAGTAAACTAAATACAAAAGAAGGTCAAGGCTGAAAAGAATTTATGAATTAGAACATATATAACAACAATACATATACAAGAACACTCAAAATACGAATATTAATAATATCACAACAAAACTAAACTTGCAATACAAATATTAACAATAACGACGAGAAAAAAAACCGAGTTGGTCGACCAGCTTCAAAACGCGCGCGATTCGGTATCACATACAAACATATCAAACAATCTTAATCTATCACCAAGTAAACTATAAACAAACCTAATTAACCTGAACCCTGTGTGCACACTTCAAACCTAAACCCTGTTGTTCTCCTGTGTAGTTGTGGCCTCATGTCGTCGCAGCTCCCGGTGTTGGTCCTTGTCGTAGTTCCTCTTCGTCACCCTCCATGGCGACCCATAAGGGTCCCATACAACACTAGTACCACGCCGTAGATGCTAAATTTGAATAAAACAATGACATGAAAATATATATCTCTATACCAATGTATATTGGGCGAAAACCAAAGAAAAAAATCAATGAAGCAATATAGTTCGTCTGGCTAATTTATGCCAAGTGTTAAGATACAGATTACGGGCATCTTTTCCCTTTATTGGATCGTTGTTAGCTTTAAGTTAACCTAACGTGTTTTATCCTGATAACCGGGAAATGGAATTAACAAACAGTTTGATCTAGATCAGATGATCGGTGTGTAGTCAATGGCCAAGTTGTTTGTTACAAGGTCAATAAAGTAAACCCTCGCTATAGCGACACCATAATATTATGAATAAATATAAGAATCTATAAGATTGTTTAATGCGGAGCGAAAGTAGTGAAGACAGCGGCTGAGGGAGATTTCTGCATGTCTTTCATCCTGCACTAAACTAAATCCAGATTTAAACATATTTTAAACCATTTTGAAGAGGTTTTGCTGTTGTTTAACCCATTACATCATAAGTTTTTTAAGATATAGCATCTTTGAATAAATCTACCGAAAAGGAGAATTAAATAGAATAAATGAAAGGTTTAGAAGTTTGAAACCATTGTGATAAATAGAACATTTGTTCATATAGGAGCAAATGCTCTATTTATCACAATGGTTTCACAAAGTGACTTTTACAGAGTCGCCCAAATCGTCAATATGAGGGAATGGGTTAAATGCATTGGGTATTTGATTAAAAATTAGCGGAACAGCAATTTTTCACAATATAATGATGCCAGCATTTAAAACATGATGGCTTACCCAGAAGTCCAATACATAATGCCATGGACTCCAATCTCCAGCATTCTGTCATTCTTTCGCCAATGTTATTCCGCTAAGTCGCGGTTGGTTCCTCCGTCGTCTTGTGGTTGCTGGCCTCTTCATTCGTCCTTGATGTTCCAATGCAGCTACCCTACTTCTTCGGACCCGCCCACTCGGCCCAATGGGAACTATCCGTGAAGATAGTCGTCGTGGAAGACTCTATAACGCCTTGCAGCCAGTCAGGGGTTGGGGACTTCAACGTCATAGAGCTGAATAGTCTGCCTTGGTCCACCGTCGTCTCGTCATCTGGTCTCTCTGGTGCCATCGTGGTCCTGTCATCTTGGGTTCCATCTGTTCTGCAAAAAACTAAATACAAAAGAAGGTTAAGGCTGAAAAGAAATTTTGGATTAGGACATATATAACAACACTAACAACAATACATATACACGAACACTCAAAACACAATTGCAAAACAAAACTAGCTATACAAATCCTAATAACAACCATACATGTAATTAGAAAAAAACTGAGTTAACGATCAACTTCTAAACGCTCGCGATGTGGTACCACAAACAAAAAATAAACATATCAAACACTCTAAACCCATATATATCAGTAAACTAAATACAATAGAAGGTCAAGGCTGAAAAGAATTTATGGATTAGAACATATGTAACAACAATACATATACAAGAACACTCAAAATACGAATATTAATAATATCACAACAAAACTAAACTAGCAATACAAATATTAACAATAACGACGAGAAAAAAACCGAGTTGGTCGACCAGCTTCAAAACGCGTGCGATTCGGTATCACATACAAACATATCAAACAATCTTAATCTATCTCCAAGTGAACTATAAACAAACCTAATTAACCTGAACCCTGTGTGCACACTTCAAACCTAAACCCTGTTGTTCTCCTGTGTAGTTGTGGCCTCATGTCGTCGCAGCTCCCGGTGTTGGTCCTTGTCGTAGTTCCTCTTCGTCACCCTCCATGGCGACCCATAAGGGTCCCATACAACACTAGTACCACGCCGTAGATGCTAAATTTGAATAAAAACAATAACATGAAAATATATATCTCTATACCAATGTATATTGGGCGAAAACCAAAGAAAAAAAATCAATGAAGCAACATAGTCTGGCTAATTTATGCCAAGTGTTAAGATACAGATTACAGGCATCTTTTCCCTTTATTGGATCGTTGTTAGCTTTAAGTTAACCTAACGTGTTTTATCCTGATAACCGGGAAATGGAATTAACAAACAGTTTGATCTAGATCAGATGATCGGTGTGTAGTCAATGGCCAAGTTGTTTGTTACAAGGTCAATAAAGTAAACCCTCGCTATAGCGACACCATAATATTATGAATAAATATAAGAATCTATAAGATTGTTTAATGCGGAGCGAAAGTAGTGAAGACAGTGGCTGAGGGAGATTTCTGCATGTCTTTCATCCTGCACTAAACTAAATCCAGATTTAAACATATTTTAAACCATTTTGAAGAGGTTTTGCTGTTGTTTAACCCATTACATCATAAGTTTTTTAAGATATAGCATCTTTGAATAAATCTACCGAAAAGGAGAATTAAATAGAATAAATGAAAAGTTTAGAAGTTTGAAACCATTGTGATAAATAGAACATTTGCTCCTATAGGAGCAAATGCTCTATCGCAATGGTTTCACAAAGTGACTTTTACAGAGTCGCCCAAATCGTCAATATGAGGGAATGGGTTAAATGCATTGGGTATTTGATTAAAAAAATAGCGGAACAGGAATTTTTCACAATATAATGATGCTAGCATTTAAAACATGATGGCTTACCCAGAAGTCCAATACATAATGCCATGGACTCCAATCCCCAGCATTCTGTCATTCTGTCGCCAATGTTATTCCGCTAAGTCGCGGTTGGTTCCTCCGTCGTCTTGTGGTTGCTGGCCTCTTCATTCGTCCTTGATGTTCCAATGCAGCTACCCTACTTCTTCGGACCCGCCCACTCGGCCCAATGGGAACTATCCGTGAAGATAGTCGTCGTGGAAGACTCTTATAACGCCTTGCAGCCAGTCAGGGGTTGGGGACTTCGACGTTACAGAGCTGAATAGTCTGCCTTGGTCCACCGTCGTCTCGTCATCTGGTCTCTCTGGTGTCGTCGTGGTCCTGTCATCTTGGGTTCCATCTGTTCTGCAAAAAACTGAATACATAAGAAGGTTAAGGCTGAAAAACATTTTGGATTAGGACATATATAACAACACTAACAACAATACATATACAAGTACACTCAAAACACAATTGCAAAACAAAACTAGCTATACAAATACTAATAACAACCATACATGTAATTAGAAAAAAACTGAGTTAACGATCAACTTCTAAACGCTCGCGATGTGGTACCACAAACAAAAAATAAACATATCAAACACTCTAAACCCATATATATCAGTAAACTAAATACAAAAGAAGGTCAAGGCTGAAAAGAATTTATGAATTAGAACATATATAACAACAATACATATACAAGAACACTCAAAATACGAATATTAATAATATCACAACAAAACTAAACTTGCAATACAAATATTAACAATAACGACGAGAAAAAAAACCGAGTTGGTCGACCAGCTTCAAAACGCGTGCGATTCGGTATCACATACAAACATATCAAACAATCTTAATCTATCACCAAGTAAACTATAAACAAACCTAATTAACCTGAACCCTGTGTGCACACTTCAAACCTAAACCCTGTTGTTCTCCTGTGTAGTTGTGGCCTCATGTCGTCGCAGCTCCCGGTGTTGGTCCTTGTCGTAGTTCCTCTTCGTCACCCTCCATGGCGACCCATAAGGGTCCCATACAACACTAGTACCACGCCGTAGATGCTAAATTTGAATAAAAACAATAACATGAAAATATATATCTCTATACCAATGTATATTGGGCGAAAACCAAAGAAAAAAAATCAATGAAGCAACATAGTCTGGCTAATTTATGCCAAGTGTTAAGATACAGATTACAGGCATCTTTTCCCTTTATTGGATCGTTGTTAGCTTTAAGTTAACCTAACGTGTTTTATCCTGATAACCGGGAAATGGAATTAACAAACAGTTTGATCTAGATCAGATGATCGGTGTGTAGTCAATGGCCAAGTTGTTTGTTACAAGGTCAATAAAGTAAACCCTCGCTATAGCGACACCATAATATTATGAATAAATATAAGAATCTATAAGATTGTTTAATGCGGAGCGAAAGTAGTGAAGACAGTGGCTGAGGGAGATTTCTGCATGTCTTTCATCCTGCACTAAACTAAATCCAGATTTAAACATATTTTAAACCATTTTGAAGAGGTTTTGCTGTTGTTTAACCCATTACATCATAAGTTTTTTAAGATATAGCATCTTTGAATAAATCTACCGAAAAGGAGAATTAAATAGAATAAATGAAAAGTTTAGAAGTTTGAAACCATTGTGATAAATAGAACATTTGCTCCTATAGGAGCAAATGCTCTATTTATCACAATGGTTTCACAAAGTGACTTTTACAGAGTCGCCCAAATCGTCAATATGAGGGAATGGGTTAAATGCATTGGGTATTTGATTAAAAAAATAGCGGAACAGGAATTTTTCACAATATAATGATGCTAGCATTTAAAACATGATGGCTTACCCAGAAGTCCAATACATAATGCCATGGACTCCAATCCCCAGCATTCTGTCATTCTGTCGCCAATGTTATTCCGCTAAGTCGCGGTTGGTTCCTCCGTCGTCTTGTGGTTGCTGGCCTCTTCATTCGTCCTTGATGTTCCAATGCAGCTACCCTACTTCTTCGGACCCGCCCACTCGGCCCAATGGGAACTATCCGTGAAGATAGTCGTCGTGGAAGACTCTTATAACGCCTTGCAGCCAGTCAGGGGTTGGGGACTTCGACGTTACAGAGCTGAATAGTCTGCCTTGGTCCACCGTCGTCTCGTCATCTGGTCTCTCTGGTGTCGTCGTGGTCCTGTCATCTTGGGTTCCATCTGTTCTGCAAAACACTGAATACAAAAGAAGGTTAAAGCTGAAAAGAAATGTTGGATTAGGACATATATAACAACACTAGCAACAATACATATACAAGTACACTCAAAACACAATTGCAAAACAAAACTAGCTATACAAATACTAATAACAACCATACATGTAATTAGAAAAAAACTGAGTTGACGATCAACTTCTAAACGCTCGCGATGTGGTACCACAAACAAAAAATAAACATATCAAACACTCTAAACCCATATATATCAGTAAACTAAATACAAAAGAAGGTCAAGGCTGAAAAGAATTTATGAATTAGAACATATATAACAACAATACATATACAAGAACACTCAAAATACGAATATTAATAATATCACAACAAAACTAAACTTGCAATACAAATATTAACAATAACGACGAGAAAAAAAACCGAGTTGGTCGACCAGCTTCAAAACGCGTGCGATTCGGTATCACATACAAACATATCAAACAATCTTAATCTATCACCAAGTAAACTATAAACAAACCTAATTAACCTGAACCCTGTGTGCACACTTCAAACCTAAACCCTGTTGTTCTCCTGTGTAGTTGTGGCCTCATGTCGTCGCAGCTCCCGGTGTTGGTCCTTGTCGTAGTTCCTCTTCGTCACCCTCCATGGCGACCCATAAGGGTCCCATACAACACTAGTACCACGCCGTAGATGCTAAATTTGAATAAAAACAATAACATGAAAATATATATCTCTATACCAATGTATATTGGGCGAAAACCAAAGAAAAAAAATCAATGAAGCAACATAGTCTGGCTAATTTATGCCAAGTGTTAAGATACAGATTACAGGCATCTTTTCCCTTTATTGGATCGTTGTTAGCTTTAAGTTAACCTAACGTGTTTTATCCTGATAACCGGGAAATGGAATTAACAAACAGTTTGATCTAGATCAGATGATCGGTGTGTAGTCAATGGCCAAGTTGTTTGTTACAAGGTCAATAAAGTAAACCCTCGCTATAGCGACACCATAATAGTATGAATAAATATAAGAATCTATAAGATTGTTTAATGCGGAGCGAAAGTAGTGAAGACAGTGGCTGAGGGAGATTTCTGCATGTCTTTCATCCTGCACTAAACTAAATCCAGATTTAAACATATTTTAAACCATTTTGAAGAGGTTTTGCTGTTGTTTAACCCATTACATCATAAGTTTTTTAAGATATAGCATCTTTGAATAAATCTACCGAAAATGAGAATTAAATAGAATAAATGAAAAGTTTAGAAGTTTGAAACCATTGTGATAAATAGAACATTTGTTCATATAGGAGCAAATGCTCTATTTATCACAATGGTTTCACAAAGTGACTTTTACAGAGTCGCCCAAATCGTCAATATGAGGGAATGGGTTAAATGCATTGGGTATTTGATTAAAAATTAGCGGAACAGCAATTTTTCACAATATAATGATGCCAGCATTTAAAACATGATGGCTTACCCAGAAGTCCAATACATAATGCCATGGACTCCAATCTCCAGCATTCTGTCATTCTTTCGCCAATGTTATTCCGCTAAGTCGCGGTTGGTTCCTCCGTCGTCTTGTGGTTGCTGGCCTCTTCATTCGTCCTTGATGTTCCAATGCAGCTACCCTACTTCTTCGGACCCGCCCACTCGGCCGAATGGGAACTATCCGTGAAGATAGTCGTCGTGGAAGACTCTATAACGCCTTGCAGCCAGTCAGGGGTTGGGGACTTCAACGTCATAGAGCTGAATAGTCTGCCTTGGTCCACCGTCGTCTCGTCATCTGGTCTCTCTGGTGCCATCGTGGTCCTGTCATCTTGGGTTCTATCTGTTCTGCAAAAAACTAAATACAAAAGAAGGTTAAGGCTGAAAAGAAATTTTGGATTAGGACATATATAACAACACTAACAACAATACATATACACGAACACTCAAAACACAATTGCAAAACAAAACTAGCTATACAAATCCTAATAACAACCATACATGTAATTAGAAAAAAACTGAGTTAACGATCAACTTCTAAACGCTCGCGATGTGGTACCACAAACAAAAAATAAACATATCAAACACTCTAAACCCATATATATCAGTAAACTAAATACAAAAGAAGGTCAAGGCTGAAAAGAATTTATGGATTAGAACATATGTAACAACAATACATATACAAGAACACTCAAAATACGAATATTAATAATATCACAACAAAACTAAACTAGCAATACAAATATTAGCAATTACGACGAGAAAAAAACCGAGTTGGTCGACCAGCTTCAAAACGCGTGCGATTCGGTATCACATACAAACATATCAAACAATCTTAATCTATCACCAAGTAAACTATAAACAAACCTAATTAACCTGAACCCTGTGTGCACACTTCAAACCTAAACCCTGTTGTTCTCCTGTGTAGTTGTGGCCTCATGTCGTCGCAGCTCCCGGTGTTGGTCCTTGTCGTAGTTCCTCTTCGTCACCCTCCATGGCGACCCATAAGGGTCCCATACAACACTAGTACCACGCCGTAGATGCTAAATTTGAATAAAAACAATAACATGAAAATATATATCTCTATACCAATGTATATTGGGCGAAAACCAAAGAAAAAAATCAATGAAGCAACAGTCTGGCTAATTTATGCCAAGTGTTAAGATACAGATTACAGGCATCTTTTCCCTTTATTGGATCGTTGTTAGCTTTAAGTTAACCTAACGTGTTTTATCCTGATAACCGGGAAATGGAATTAACAAACAGTTTGATCTAGATCAGATGATCGGTGTGTAGTCAATGGCCAAGTTGTTTGTTACAAGGTCAATAAAGTAAACCCTCGCTATAGCGACACCATAATATTATGAATGAATATAAGAATCTATAAGATTGTTTAATGCGGAGCGAAAGTAGTGAAGACAGTGGCTGAGGGAGATTTCTGCATGTCTTTCATCCTGCACTAAACTAAATCCAGATTTAAACATATTTTAAACCATTTTGAAGAGGTTTTGCTGTTGTTTAACCCATTACATCATAAGTTTTTTAAGATATAGCATCTTTGAATAAATCTACCGAAAAGGAGAATTAAATAGAATAAATGAAAAGTTTAGAAGTTTGAAACCATTGTGATAAATAGAACATTTGCTCCTATAGGAGCAAATGCTCTATTTATCACAATGGTTTCACAAAGTGACTTTTACAGAGTCGCCCAAATCGTCAATATGAGGGAATGGGTTAAATGCATTGGGTATTTGATTAAAAAAATAGCGGAACAGGAATTTTTCACAATATAATGATGCTAGCATTTAAAACATGATGGCTTACCCAGAAGTCCAATACATAATGCCATGGACTCCAATCCCCAGCATTCTGTCATTCTGTCGCCAATGTTATTCCGCTAAGTCGCGGTTGGTTCCTCCGTCGTCTTGTGGTTGCTGGCCTCTTCATTCGTCCTTGATGTTCCAATGCAGCTACCCTACTTCTTCGGACCCGCCCACTCGGCCCAATGGGAACTATCCGTGAAGATAGTCGTCGTGGAAGACTCTTATAACGCCTTGCAGCCAGTCAGGGGTTGGGGACTTCGACGTTACAGAGCTGAATAGTCTGCCTTGGTCCACCGTCGTCTCGTCATCTGGTCTCTCTGGTGTCGTCGTGGTCCTGTCATCTTGGGTTCCATCTGTTCTGCAAAAAACTGAATACATAAGAAGGTTAAGGCTGAAAAACATTTTGGATTAGGACATATATAACAACACTAACAACAATACATATACAAGTACACTCAAAACACAATTGCAAAACAAAACTAGCTATACAAATACTAATAACAACCATACATGTAATTAGAAAAAAACTGAGTTAACGATCAACTTCTAAACGCTCGCGATGTGGTACCACAAACAAAAAATAAACATATCAAACACTCTAAACCCATATATATCAGTAAACTAAATACAAAAGAAGGTCAAGGCTGAAAAGAATTTATGAATTAGAACATATATAACAACAATACATATACAAGAACACTCAAAATACGAATATTAATAATATCACAACAAAACTAAACTTGCAATACAAATATTAACAATAACGACGAGAAAAAAAACCGAGTTGGTCGACCAGCTTCAAAACGCGTGCGATTCGGTATCACATACAAACATATCAAACAATCTTAATCTATCACCAAGTAAACTATAAACAAACCTAATTAACCTGAACCCTGTGTGCACACTTCAAACCTAAACCCTGTTGTTCTCCTGTGTAGTTGTGGCCTCATGTCGTCGCAGCTCCCGGTGTTGGTCCTTGTCGTAGTTCCTCTTCGTCACCCTCCATGGCGACCCATAAGGGTCCCATACAACACTAGTACCACGCCGTAGATGCTAAATTTGAATAAAAACAATAACATGAAAATATATATCTCTATACCAATGTATATTGGGCGAAAACCAAAGAAAAAAAATCAATGAAGCAACATAGTCTGGCTAATTTATGCCAAGTGTTAAGATACAGATTACAGGCATCTTTTCCCTTTATTGGATCGTTGTTAGCTTTAAGTTAACCTAACGTGTTTTATCCTGATAACCGGGAAATGGAATTAACAAACAGTTTGATCTAGATCAGATGATCGGTGTGTAGTCAATGGCCAAGTTGTTTGTTACAAGGTCAATAAAGTAAACCCTCGCTATAGCGACACCATAATATTATGAATAAATATAAGAATCTATAAGATTGTTTAATGCGGAGCGAAAGTAGTGAAGACAGTGGCTGAGGGAGATTTCTGCATGTCTTTCATCCTGCACTAAACTAAATCCAGATTTAAACATATTTTAAACCATTTTGAAGAGGTTTTGCTGTTGTTTAACCCATTACATCATAAGTTTTTTAAGATATAGCATCTTTGAATAAATCTACCGAAAAGGAGAATTAAATAGAATAAATGAAAAGTTTAGAAGTTTGAAACCATTGTGATAAATAGAACATTTGCTCCTATAGGAGCAAATGCTCTATTTATCACAATGGTTTCACAAAGTGACTTTTACAGAGTCGCCCAAATCGTCAATATGAGGGAATGGGTTAAATGCATTGGGTATTTGATTAAAAAAATAGCGGAACAGGAATTTTTCACAATATAATGATGCTAGCATTTAAAACATGATGGCTTACCCAGAAGTCCAATACATAATGCCATGGACTCCAATCCCCAGCATTCTGTCATTCTGTCGCCAATGTTATTCCGCTAAGTCGCGGTTGGTTCCTCCGTCGTCTTGTGGTTGCTGGCCTCTTCATTCGTCCTTGATGTTCCAATGCAGCTACCCTACTTCTTCGGACCCGCCCACTCGGCCCAATGGGAACTATCCGTGAAGATAGTCGTCGTGGAAGACTCTTATAACGCCTTGCAGCCAGTCAGGGGTTGGGGACTTCGACGTTACAGAGCTGAATAGTCTGCCTTGGTCCACCGTCGTCTCGTCATCTGGTCTCTCTGGTGTCGTCGTGGTCCTGTCATCTTGGGTTCCATCTGTTCTGCAAAACACTGAATACAAAAGAAGGTTAAAGCTGAAAAGAAATGTTGGATTAGGACATATATAACAACACTAGCAACAATACATATACAAGTACACTCAAAACACAATTGCAAAACAAAACTAGCTATACAAATACTAATAACAACCATACATGTAATTAGAAAAAAACTGAGTTGACGATCAACTTCTAAACGCTCGCGATGTGGTACCACAAACAAAAAATAAACATATCAAACACTCTAAACCCATATATATCAGTAAACTAAATACAAAAGAAGGTCAAGGCTGAAAAGAATTTATGAATTAGAACATATATAACAACAATACATATACAAGAACACTCAAAATACGAATATTAATAATATCACAACAAAACTAAACTTGCAATACAAATATTAACAATAACGACGAGAAAAAAAACCGAGTTGGTCGACCAGCTTCAAAACGCGTGCGATTCGGTATCACATACAAACATATCAAACAATCTTAATCTATCACCAAGTAAACTATAAACAAACCTAATTAACCTGAACCCTGTGTGCACACTTCAAACCTAAACCCTGTTGTTCTCCTGTGTAGTTGTGGCCTCATGTCGTCGCAGCTCCCGGTGTTGGTCCTTGTCGTAGTTCCTCTTCGTCACCCTCCATGGCGACCCATAAGGGTCCCATACAACACTAGTACCACGCCGTAGATGCTAAATTTGAATAAAAACAATAACATGAAAATATATATCTCTATACCAATGTATATTGGGCGAAAACCAAAGAAAAAAAATCAATGAAGCAACATAGTCTGGCTAATTTATGCCAAGTGTTAAGATACAGATTACAGGCATCTTTTCCCTTTATTGGATCGTTGTTAGCTTTAAGTTAACCTAACGTGTTTTATCCTGATAACCGGGAAATGGAATTAACAAACAGTTTGATCTAGATCAGATGATCGGTGTGTAGTCAATGGCCAAGTTGTTTGTTACAAGGTCAATAAAGTAAACCCTCGCTATAGCGACACCATAATAGTATGAATAAATATAAGAATCTATAAGATTGTTTAATGCGGAGCGAAAGTAGTGAAGACAGTGGCTGAGGGAGATTTCTGCATGTCTTTCATCCTGCACTAAACTAAATCCAGATTTAAACATATTTTAAACCATTTTGAAGAGGTTTTGCTGTTGTTTAACCCATTACATCATAAGTTTTTTAAGATATAGCATCTTTGAATAAATCTACCGAAAATGAGAATTAAATAGAATAAATGAAAAGTTTAGAAGTTTGAAACCATTGTGATAAATAGAACATTTGTTCATATAGGAGCAAATGCTCTATTTATCACAATGGTTTCACAAAGTGACTTTTACAGAGTCGCCCAAATCGTCAATATGAGGGAATGGGTTAAATGCATTGGGTATTTGATTAAAAATTAGCGGAACAGCAATTTTTCACAATATAATGATGCCAGCATTTAAAACATGATGGCTTACCCAGAAGTCCAATACATAATGCCATGGACTCCAATCTCCAGCATTCTGTCATTCTTTCGCCAATGTTATTCCGCTAAGTCGCGGTTGGTTCCTCCGTCGTCTTGTGGTTGCTGGCCTCTTCATTCGTCCTTGATGTTCCAATGCAGCTACCCTACTTCTTCGGACCCGCCCACTCGGCCGAATGGGAACTATCCGTGAAGATAGTCGTCGTGGAAGACTCTATAACGCCTTGCAGCCAGTCAGGGGTTGGGGACTTCAACGTCATAGAGCTGAATAGTCTGCCTTGGTCCACCGTCGTCTCGTCATCTGGTCTCTCTGGTGCCATCGTGGTCCTGTCATCTTGGGTTCTATCTGTTCTGCAAAAAACTAAATACAAAAGAAGGTTAAGGCTGAAAAGAAATTTTGGATTAGGACATATATAACAACACTAACAACAATACATATACACGAACACTCAAAACACAATTGCAAAACAAAACTAGCTATACAAATCCTAATAACAACCATACATGTAATTAGAAAAAAACTGAGTTAACGATCAACTTCTAAACGCTCGCGATGTGGTACCACAAACAAAAAATAAACATATCAAACACTCTAAACCCATATATATCAGTAAACTAAATACAAAAGAAGGTCAAGGCTGAAAAGAATTTATGGATTAGAACATATGTAACAACAATACATATACAAGAACACTCAAAATACGAATATTAATAATATCACAACAAAACTAAACTAGCAATACAAATATTAGCAATTACGACGAGAAAAAAACCGAGTTGGTCGACCAGCTTCAAAACGCGTGCGATTCGGTATCACATACAAACATATCAAACAATCTTAATCTATCACCAAGTAAACTATAAACAAACCTAATTAACCTGAACCCTGTGTGCACACTTCAAACCTAAACCCTGTTGTTCTCCTGTGTAGTTGTGGCCTCATGTCGTCGCAGCTCCCGGTGTTGGTCCTTGTCGTAGTTCCTCTTCGTCACCCTCCATGGCGACCCATAAGGGTCCCATACAACACTAGTACCACGCCGTAGATGCTAAATTTGAATAAAAACAATAACATGAAAATATATATCTCTATACCAATGTATATTGGGCGAAAACCAAAGAAAAAAATCAATGAAGCAACAGTCTGGCTAATTTATGCCAAGTGTTAAGATACAGATTACAGGCATCTTTTCCCTTTATTGGATCGTTGTTAGCTTTAAGTTAACCTAACGTGTTTTATCCTGATAACCGGGAAATGGAATTAACAAACAGTTTGATCTAGATCAGATGATCGGTGTGTAGTCAATGGCCAAGTTGTTTGTTACAAGGTCAATAAAGTAAACCCTCGCTATAGCGACACCATAATATTATGAATGAATATAAGAATCTATAAGATTGTTTAATGCGGAGCGAAAGTAGTGAAGACAGTGGCTGAGGGAGATTTCTGCATGTCTTTCATCCTGCACTAAACTAAATCCAGATTTAAACATATTTTAAACCATTTTGAAGAGGTTTTGCTGTTGTTTAACCCATTACATCATAAGTTTTTTAAGATATAGCATCTTTGAATAAATCTACCGAAAAGGAGAATTAAATAGAATAAATGAAAAGTTTAGAAGTTTGAAACCATTGTGATAAATAGAACATTTGCTCCTATAGGAGCAAATGCTCTATTTATCACAATGGTTTCACAAAGTGACTTTTACAGAGTCGCCCAAATCGTCAATATGAGGGAATGGGTTAAATGCATTGGGTATTTGATTAAAAAAATAGCGGAACAGGAATTTTTCACAATATAATGATGCTAGCATTTAAAACATGATGGCTTACCCAGAAGTCCAATACATAATGCCATGGACTCCAATCCCCAGCATTCTGTCATTCTGTCGCCAATGTTATTCCGCTAAGTCGCGGTTGGTTCCTCCGTCGTCTTGTGGTTGCTGGCCTCTTCATTCGTCCTTGATGTTCCAATGCAGCTACCCTACTTCTTCGGACCCGCCCACTCGGCCCAATGGGAACTATCCGTGAAGATAGTCGTCGTGGAAGACTCTTATAACGCCTTGCAGCCAGTCAGGGGTTGGGGACTTCGACGTTACAGAGCTGAATAGTCTGCCTTGGTCCACCGTCGTCTCGTCATCTGGTCTCTCTGGTGTCGTCGTGGTCCTGTCATCTTGGGTTCCATCTGTTCTGCAAAACACTGAATACAAAAGAAGGTTAAAGCTGAAAAGAAATTTTGGATTAGGACATATATAACAACACTAACAACAATACATATACAAGTACACTCAAAACACAATTGCAAAACAAAACTAGCTATACAAATACTAATAACAACCATACATGTAATTAGAAAAAAACTGAGTTGACGATCAACTTCTAAACGCTCGCGATGTGGTACCACAAACAAAAAATAAACATATCAAACACTCTAAACCCATATATATCAGTAAACTAAATACAAAAGAAGGTCAAGGCTGAAAAGAATTTATGAATTAGAACATATATAACAACAATACATATACAAGAACACTCAAAATACGAATATTAATAATATCACAACAAAACTAAACTTGCAATACAAATATTAACAATAACGACGAGAAAAAAAACCGAGTTGGTCGACCAGCTTCAAAACGCGTGCGATTCGGTATCACATACAAACATATCAAACAATCTTAATCTATCACCAAGTAAACTATAAACAAACCTAATTAACCTGAACCCTGTGTGCACACTTCAAACCTAAACCCTGTTGTTCTCCTGTGTAGTTGTGGCCTCATGTCGTCGCAGCTCCCGGTGTTGGTCCTTGTCGTAGTTCCTCTTCGTCACCCTCCATGGCGACCCATAAGGGTCCCATACAACACTAGTACCACGCCGTAGATGCTAAATTTGAATAAAAACAATAACATGAAAATATATATCTCTATACCAATGTATATTGGGCGAAAACCAAAGAAAAAAAATCAATGAAGCAACATAGTCTGGCTAATTTATGCCAAGTGTTAAGATACAGATTACAGGCATCTTTTCCCTTTATTGGATCGTTGTTAGCTTTAAGTTAACCTAACGTGTTTTATCCTGATAACCGGGAAATGGAATTAACAAACAGTTTGATCTAGATCAGATGATCGGTGTGTAGTCAATGGCCAAGTTGTTTGTTACAAGGTCAATAAAGTAAACCCTCGCTATAGCGACACCATAATATTATGAATAAATATAAGAATCTATAAGATTGTTTAATGCGGAGCGAAAGTAGTGAAGACAGTGGCTGAGGGAGATTTCTGCATGTCTTTCATCCTGCACTAAACTAAATCCAGATTTAAACATATTTTAAACCATTTTGAAGAGGTTTTGCTGTTGTTTAACCCATTACATCATAGGTTTTTTAAGATATAGCATCTTTGAATAAATCTACCGAAAAGGAGAATTAAATAGAATAAATGAAAAGTTTAGAAGTTTGAAACCATTGTGATAAATAGAACATTTGTTCATATAGGAGCAAATGCTCTATTTATCACAATGGTTTCACAAAGTGACTTTTACAGAGTCGCCCAAATCGTCAATATGAGGGAATGGGTTAAATGCATTGGGTATTTGATTAAAAATTAGCGGAACAGCAATTTTTCACAATATAATGATGCTAGCATTTAAAACATGATGGCTTACCCAGAAGTCCAATACATAATGCCATGGACTCCAATCTCCAGCATTCTGTCATTCTTTCGCCAATGTTATTCCGCTAAGTCGCGGTTGGTTCCTCCGTCGTCTTGTGGTTGCTGGCCTCTTCATTCGTCCTTGATGTTCCAATGCAGCTACCCTACTTCTTCGGACCCGCCCACTCGGCCCAATGGGAACTATCCGTGAAGATAGTCGTCGTGGAAGACTCTATAACGCCTTGCAGCCAGTCAGGGGTTGGGGACTTCAACGTCATAGAGCTGAATAGTCTGCCTTGGTCCACCGTCGTCTCGTCATCTGGTCTCTCTGGTGCCATCGTGGTCCTGTCATCTTGGGTTCCATCTGTTCTGCAAAAAACTAAATACAAAAGAAGGTTAAGGCTGAAAAGAAATTTTGGATTAGGACATATATAACAACACTAACAACAATACATATACACGAACACTCAAAACACAATTGCAAAACAAAACTAGCTATACAAATCCTAATAACAACCATACATGTAATTAGAAAAAAACTGAGTTAACGATCAACTTCTAAACGCTCGCGATGTGGTACCACAAACAAAAAATAAACATATCAAACACTCTAAACCCATATATATCAGTAAACTAAATACAATAGAAGGTCAAGGCTGAAAAGAATTTATGAATTAGAACATATGTAACAACAATACATATACAAGAACACTCAAAATACGAATATTAATAATATCACAACAAAACTAAACTAGCAATACAAATATTAACAATTACGACGAGAAAAAAACCGAGTTGGTCGACCAGCTTCAAAACGCGTGCGATTCGGTATCACATACAAACATATCAAACAATCTTAATCTATCACCAAGTGAACTATAAACAAACCTAATTAACCTGAACCCTGTGTGCACACTTCAAACCTAAACCCTGTTGTTCTCCTGTGTAGTTGTGGCCTCATGTCGTCGCAGCTCCCGGTGTTGGTCATTGTCGTAGTTCCTCTTCGTCACCCTCCATGGCGACCCATAAGGGTCCCATACAACACTAGAACCACGCCGTAGATGCTAAATTTGAATAAAAACAATAACATGAAAATATATATCTCTATACCAATGTATATTGGGCGAAAACCAAAGAAAAAAAATCAATGAAGCAACATAGTCTGGCTAATTTATGCCAAGTGTTAAGATACAGATTACAGGCATCTTTTCCCTTTATTGGATCGTTGTTAGCTTTAAGTTAACCGAACGTGTTTTATCCTGATAACCGGGAAATGGAATTAACAAACAGTTTGATCTAGATCAGATGATCGGTGTGTAGTCAATGGCCAAGTTGTTTGTTACAAGGTCAATAAAGTAAACCCTCGCTATAGCGACACCATAATATTATGAATAAATATAAGAATCTATAAGATTGTTTAATGCGGAGCGAAAGTAGTGAAGACAGTGGCTGAGGGAGATTTCTGCATGTCTTTCATCCTGCACTAAACTAAATCCAGATTTAAACATATTTTAAACCATTTTGAAGAGGTTTTGCTGTTGTTTAACCCATTACATCATAGGTTTTTTAAGATATAGCATCTTTGAATAAATCTACCGAAAAGGAGAATTAAATAGAATAAATGAAAAGTTTAGAAGTTTGAAACCATTGTGATAAATAGAACATTTGCTCCTATAGGAGCAAATGCTCTATCGCAATGGTTTCACAAAGTGACTTTTACAGAGTCGCCCAAATCGTCAATATGAGGGAATGGGTTAAATGCATTGGGTATTTGATTAAAAAAATAGCGAAACAGCAATTTTTCACAATATAATGATGCTAGCATTTAAAACATGGTGGCTTACCCAGAAGTCAATACATAATGCCATGGACTCCAATCTCCAGCATTCTGTCATTCAATACCTAAAACAAAGAAAAAGATGGATATTACAACTTGAATCCAACCCTGCAATATGTAATATACATCACAAACTTTGGGTCTTAAAATTGGCGAACAATTGTTTAAAACTGTAACGGTTAGGCTACTGTTAACCTTTTCACTGTTCTATGTTTATTCCAAATTGTGATACCTACTGATTATTCATTGCCAAAATAGTTAAAATAAAATATGGGAGGTGAAAGGTTGTGGCCATTATAGTAAGTTAGTGATTGCCCTACTTTTCCATCCAATCAACGAGCCGCATTTTTGAAAATTTTCAGACTCTAATTCTCATAAATTTTATAAAATCGACTCTAACTTTCGAAGACAAACCTTCCAGTGCGCATGCGCAACAAAACTCCGCCCACTACGAGTTGCTGTTATGACGCTATCGACACGTGAACGAGTATACACAAGTACACGTGTATAAAACGTGGAAAGGAAGACTATGTAATGCAAACAACTGAGAGGCAGAATTATAGACCCAATAGTAATTTGGCAAATAAACTGAGAGGCAGAATTATAGACCCAATAGAAAATGGACAAATAAATCACGAAACATCCCACCTGTTGAAGCAGGATTATATTGAAAAAGGACTAATGTAAATAAGCAAATAAATCAGGAAATAAGCGCAAACCTGTACTCGAAACCGTACTCCGTTCAACAAAACATAAACAATCAAACCTGTAATATTTTGTAATTATTCTTATTTCAATATTCTGATAATAATATAATGAATGTTTTGGTTTCGATACCAGTGAAGATTTAAATCTGTGTAAACCGAGTAGACCCTGGTTAGACAGCATAGGAGTTGTCTGATCTGGGTCTTCTCGGCTTACAAATCTTCGTTAGATAAGTCTGCTAGCTCGGTGCCAGAGAGCAGGTCAACGACAGATTGTTGTCATTATTGTTGTTATTATTTTGCCTCCAGAAAATTGTGTCAAACTGTTTTACACATAGACGGGGAATATTTGATTACGTGACAAAGCCAAATATGGCAATGTTTACAAGAAAAAGGCGCGAAATTAGTTTCACTGTGTAGGATTTTCAAAACATAAACACGTGAGAATATTAACAATGACGACGTTTGTTTGATTGGTGGGTTTTCTGGGTATTTTGCATAAACGGATGATGTTTTAGATGTACCATAATCACGTGACTATATACAAGTTTGTCATTGCTCAGTGGGCGGGGCTTATAAACTGAGCCTGTTGAAAAGTAGGGCAATCACTAAATCGGTTAGAGCTTATAAACTGCAGTCTTCGAAAATAAGTCGGCCTAAAACGCTTCGCTTCGCTCGCGTTATCGGCCGTCTTATTTCCGAAGACTGCAGTTTATAAGCTCTAACCTATACTAAATGGACAGGCATTTCAAATTCCATTAGTAAACGGAGCAGACGCTGATCAGACGGCTCCTCTAGGATCTGTCTGATCTGGGTCTACTGTGCTTGCATATGTGTGAAAACTCGTTTATATGAAGGAAAGGATTAACTGAACAGTTTGAGTGCTAAACGGTATGGATCCTGACCAGTCGCCAAATAATTCGGTCTCCCATCGGAATTTGCATATGTATATACATGTACATCACTTGATATCAAACTTTATTTTGTTACGTGTAAACGCTACTTTATGCTATCAATTTTGTTTTCTTTTCACTCTCATACTTTAACCCTTCTCTTGCTGAATTTTAAAATACATTTCCCCTTCTTTACCCATGCACTGTTGTACAATTACTGTCCCATCAGGGGTCTGCACTATTTACAAGTTGATTGTGCAAACCAGTGCACTCCACAGCAGTAATTGCGCAGCGAAATACAGTGAATATATATATATATATATATATATATATATATATATATATATATATATATATATATATGCACTTCGCGGTTACATCATCGGTGTCAAACAGTTTTTGTCGTATTGAGAATATGCGTCTCTATCTAGATTCAAATGCCTTTCAAAAGTAATTATGAATGTCCGGACATTGTGCTCAGTATTGATCAGTACCCAGTTTTAGCATTTAGATATTTTCACTGTAGACAGTTTATCCGGTTAAATTAATTAAATAAACATGAAACAATGGTATGTATGGATAAACTTATCACGTACGACACATTTTTCATTCAGTGGCGAGACCATTATTTTATGTATGTATAATTCATATGCATTTTTTAATTTATCGATTAAAAGTTTCCATAGGTAGCGACATCGAACCTGTTGTGTGAAACACATGTGTATACAAATGCTGAAAAGCACGCAGGACCCAGCCGAGTTGAAAACATTAGTATTGAGCACTTTATAAAATAAATCTACAGCATTTCATATTCGGAAATAAATATTCATGTAAAAAAAACCATGTACAGTAAAACCATTTAAATAAGTGAAAACTATACACATCAGATGTTCTCCGTAAACATTTTTCAAAACTTTTTTGTTTCAGTTCAGCAGATTCCACCTGTATATACAGTGAAACCTCTCTAAACCGGACGTTAAATTTTGTATAAATATCAGTCTTGGTGGTAGCTTTATGCAGGGTGAAAGCAATGCAGAAAGCTTCTGTTGGAGTTTTCTGCATGACTTTCACACTGCATTAAGCAGCCACCTGCTTAAAAGTATCTAAATTCTGCTTTACTAGAATTCCGGTTTAGAGGAGTTTTACTGTACTTCACAAAGTTAGTTCGATACCGCTACCTGTGTATTAATAGTTCGATACCGCTACCTGTGTATTTATCTGCAAAGTTTTACGTCCACCATAATGAAGCTCTGTATTTCAAGGACTATGTTATCACGTTTTAACCCTTTCCTTCATGAATATGCATGTAAGATGTAAGAAATAATGGTACTATGGATATGAATCCGAAGAATATCTATACGTGTCATGACAATAACTGTAGCATGTGAGATCTATATAATTCCATAAGTAAACGGAACAGACGCTGGTCAGACGGTCCCTAGAGCTTGACTTCTTGTACAATGTATCATCTACCTTTGACCGGAGTTCTATAATTTTTACTCGTTTATACACATGTAAATTGTAAAGGTTCAACCTAGTTACAGAAATCATGGGTAAACCGAATAACACAGGACGTATTTATCCTTTACTTAATAAAGACGCGTGTTTACGTATATTCCACCAGGAAGCTGTCTATTAGGGTCTGTTCTAGTGGCTAATGTAATATGAATTAGAAGAATGTATATACCTTTAACGGCATACAATTGCAGGCAATTTTGATCATGACAGAAACTAGTTATTCCATAAGCAAACAGAGCAGGCCCTGATAAGAAAGCTCCTACAGGGACCGTCTGATCCGTGTATACTTTGTTTCCAAAGATACCAAATGCATGATCTCTATGATGTAGAGGTTGACACGAATCATCTAACATCTAACGCGTATTCAAATCTTAACCCTTCGCTTGCTATTCACGTCAATAGACCTACCTGTAAATAGTGAAGACCCAGATGAGACAGCTCCTGCAGGAGCGGTCTCATCAGGGTTTGCACTATTTACAAATTAATTGTGCAACCAGTGCACTCCACAGCAGTGATTGCACAGCGGAATATGTGTACACAGTGAAGATATATCTAATTATACAACAGGGCATGGGTAAAGAAGGAGAAATGTATTTTTAAAATTCAGCAAGAGAAGGATTCATATTTAATATGCATTCCTTGAATATTAATGTAAGAAGTAATGGCATCAATAATATTAATTAAGATACATTTGTAACCGGGTGTTCTTATTCAGAAACATACACGCTCAGACCCGGGATCGAACCCGGGTCGCCAGGTTCTTAGTCATACACTCTACCACGTCGCCATAAAAACGTTCTTGCAAGTTATGATAAACCTACACACTGTGACACATTTTCATACCGGCATGTGCACACAGAAAGTTTTGGCAAAGGCAGAAACTGTAGAATCAGATCAATATTACATAATCAAACATAGTAGATCCTGATAACTCCTACTGGAACCATCTGGTCACGGTCTACTCTGTTTACAAAGCCGTTTAAGACGTAACTAATGGATTGAAGCCATAATACTCAAATTGGACACATGCAAACAAATTATGAATCTGAAGTGATTGACACGAAGCCTATGGAGCAAATGCTCTAATTATCACAAGGGTTTCTAACTGGATGAAGATTAATCCTTTACCTCAAAGAGACAAACATTTGACACCCTCATACACAGGGTAGACACTCCAGCAGGAGCCGCCTGTTCGTGTTAGCTTATCCAGTAATATAGTTTTTACCGTTTTTTAAAAACAATGTGATGACAATATCCTGGAATAACACCCCACACACACACACACACACACACACACACACACACACACACACGCGGGCGCCTCCACTGTTATTTCAATATTCCGGAATTAATATATATATAAATACAAAATTTTATGGAGGAAGAAGCAAGGGTAATCCGATTCATTCCATAAAAGACGGATGGAGAGAGTGGTTTACTATTCCTTGATATTGCCGTCTTGAGTTCATATGCCATTAATATTTAGGACGACATTATTTCTTAACCCTTTACTCCATAAATACGCCCTTTTACGCCTTGGCAAGAAGAGTAGACCTCATTCAGACGGTTCCTATAGGAACCGTCTGATTAGGGTCTGCTCTGTTTGCTTGTGATATAAATTTAACATTTTACAGTTTCTGTCATGGCCAAATTTTCACGTACTATTACAGTGCTCCCTCCCTACAACGGTCCTCTCAATAACGATTCTCTCCTTACAACAATGCTTGTCACTGTTTCCGAAACAACAAGGCTCCAGAAACAACCTTTTTCCATCGTATTTTCTTTATTCCTCCATCAAACCCAATGTTCTGACTACTCTTTAGAATCGCAACTTTGTGACGATTCTAAAGAGTGGTCACAACATAGGGTTTGTTTGAGGCATAACGGTTTAAGTTCTCGAAATACACCTTATCTGGGGATCTGCAAACAAGCTAATTATGTTTGATTTCCCCTCCCTATAACAACTCCCTCTGAACAACACATACAATATTCATATCCCAAAGGGTGTCGTTGTAGAGAGGGAGCACTGTTTAACAATTAATCTAATGAATATCCATGCTGTCAACTTATTACATGAATAGGCATGGGTTAATAAATATTCAAGGAGTAAAGGACCAAGTAAATCACAAAACTCCACCATGGAGCAAACTCCTAGACCACAGTTAGTTGTCAAACAATGTGAAAAGAAACAGGTAACAAATGATAATACTCACTGGCCTGTGAACTCTAGCCAGACTCCTCAATTTCATAAACATAGCCAGACTCCTCAATTTCACAAACACAGAAACACTTGCAGCAGTCATCTACGAAGTTTGGTGAACGAATGATTTCGTTGTAGTTTTCTTTTGTCATTATCCACACCTGTGAGATTTTTGCTGGAAAGCGTGCAAATACGAGTTGAATAGCCAACAACTCGCGATATTTTCGATTCAGCCAATGATTGAAGTTCAATTGGACCATGTATAAATCTAATCTTAGAAAATTGCTCCCCATATCATAGATCTCAAATGAGATGATCACTGAAACGTTTGTATCCAGATCATAAGTGTACTTCAAATTCAGTTTTTTAAACATTGAGTTTAACAAATCTACTTGAATATGTAGATCGATGCTACTATTTGAATAGATAATTTGATTATAATAAATCAGGTGTTTGATTAGGATCAAAACCGTTTTTACTCCGGATCAAAACCGCTTTGTACTCTATTTGAGTTAAGCTCCAGTCTAACAGCATAGCATGTGTGTTTCAATCATTGTACCCTGGCGAAGAAATGCGATGAGTGTTTGGATCCAGAAAGGATCAGCAGGATCCAAGGAATGTTAACTGAATAGAAGAAAAGTTAATCTTGAGAATTGTAGCAGCCGATAATTCTCAGACAACACAATTAATTATCGTAAGCGAGTTAATAGTTATATTTATATATTTCAAGAAACCGTTGTCTATTCCAGCTTGCAAATACATACATGTGCTATTTACTACTTTCGAGGAAAATGAAAGCGCATTATTTGAATCCAAAATAGTTTCTCTCTCTCTCTTTCTCATTGTCTCTCACCGTGTATGTCTGTTTGTATCTCTCCTTCCCCCTCTCTCTCTCTCTCTTTCCATCTCTCTCTCTCTCTCTCTCTCTCTCTTCCATTAGACAATCAATGATTTCTCAATGCTCTCTCGTCCACATTTCCACTATTGTATCAACTCTGTAATGTTATTATTCAGTACAAGTACTTTCTTTCCCAATAATATGCAGAACATATATATTTTCATATCTCCACCTAACCCGTAACTCATTAAAATTGTCACTTTTTTAGACAACTCCGGGCGTGGTGGAAACACGAGAGAAATGTTTCGTTAACGCGTTTTATATATAGACGTTCAATTGTCCATCTATCATTTTAGTCAAACTGTAATACAGTAGAATCCGCCTTAAGCGGTCATTCATTTATTGAACACAAGAGTCTCAAAACTCAGGTGGTTGCTTTATGTAGGACAAACGTATTGCAGAAAGCTCCTGTAGGAATTTTCTGCATTATTTTTCACCTGCATTAAGTTACCACATACCTTACAGACCCATAAATAGACCTCTTTTTGATGGCGGCTTAAGGCAAATTCTACTGTACTGGTCAAAGTCGTCCATACAGGGAGTCAGCTGGATATAGAGATCAGGCATAGTTTGTCAAAGTCGTACATGCAGGTTGTCAGCTGGATATAGGGATAACATGGTATATATCAAGATTAACTCTTTCCTTCATATAAACGTTTTTCACGCATTTACAAACAGAGCAGACCCAGACAAAACGGCTCCTGTAGGATCGGTATCTGATCTGTTTGCTGATTGAATTTGTACGGTTTGTTTACTTTCTAAATTGGCCTCAGTGTTCTACCTATATTATTTCTTATAGTGTCACCCCTACTAAAAGGGCCGGCCAGTTTGACTAATGAAACACCTTATTCTCTTTCGCAATACCTCCTAGGTCTTCACCTTAATGTTAGGTACCAGGCAGACAGGCAATCGTAATCATTCTTTTCTTAGATAGCGGATATATCTAAACATGTATGTGGGGGGGGGGGGGGGTGGGGGTGTGCGCGCGCGTGTGCGTGTGCGTGTGCGTGTGTGTGTGTTTAATCACTGTCTTCTAATTTTTGGCCTGGGTTGGCTTGCTAAGCCGAAGGCCATAGTAGTCATACCATAATTTAAACCCCTGCCCAAACATTTCCGAAGAAAAACGAGTAAAAGTGCGATTTACCGCTTGCACTAAATGCCAATACGCTTAAGCAAATAGATCGGTGAAGTTCCAATTTGTTTTGGCTTCAACGTTTAAAGTTTGTTAACATTTACTGATAAAACAAGGTAAAAATGCGATTCTAAGAGTGAAAAACACAATAAGTGGGAGTTTGGCATATAAATGCATAAATGCATTATTTCATACCTACAGATTTGTACGCACAACATAGTGCACATATATAATGCGAAAGTGTACGGAAATGTCCGATTACTTACGGAAAAGCTTGGTTGAATTGAACGGAAATGTATGGAAAGAAATAGATAACGCTAAATTCTATTCATTCCATCTATAGATATTGTTGAGTACTTTTGCGGCCCTGTTGGGTACATTTAACTCATTCCCCCTAGACTATTTTTAGAGCAAACCTCTGTCAAGAAAACCTGTAGTATATCGCTAGGTAAGCGATTTGATGTATCTCTGTATATACAGGATTATCTCCCTTTTTGACTGTTAGTAATAATTCGTTGTGCACAAAGTTATTTCACTTATAAACTTCATTTTGTTTTATTTAATACCTTATGAAAATTAGTACTTTGTATATTTTTAAATGTGTGAGGCGGTTGGTCAATCGAAATAATTAATATGAATAAAAACTGTTAATATGCTAATTTGCTGAAAAATTACTCAGATAAATGGAAAAAGGATATTTTTGACTGTTTGTAATAATTCGTTGTGTATCAAAGTTATTCCATCTTTAAACTTCATTTTGTTTATTTAATACCTTATAAAAATTAGTCCTATGTATATATTCGAATGTGTGAGGCGGTTGGTCAATCGAAATAGTTAATATGAATAAAAAAAACTGTTAATATGCTAATTTATTGAACTTACTCAGATTAATGAAAACTGTGTGGTATGAACATATGCCTTGTAAGTAGGGCATCGCCAAGCATCCTGACAACGTTTTTGAATTGATGTATCGAAAATGAGCAGTAGCTATTGAAAAGCAGAATTTTAGAATTGTTCAAAAACACGCAAGTAGGAGAGAATTAGTTAATTAAACCGAAGGAACTGCCCAACAAGTGTACATATGTTAGAACATCCGTCTGCCCGTCCGTCAGTCTGATTTTACGTTGTCCACGCGGTTTCTCCAAAACCTTTGGTCAGATTTTCATCTAAACTTCATAGGATTAATCAGCACCATGCCCAGTTGTGCATATCTTATTCATGTTCCAGTTTGATTTTTTACATGAACAGTGTTGTATGCTCTGTTTCTGGAAAACGTTTGGTCATATTTATATGAAACTTCAAGATATTGATTAGCACCATGCCTAGTATTGTTAATCTTTTTCCTGTCCCGGCTCGATGATTTTCTGCAGAGTTATGGGACTTTGATTTATTTTACATGGAACAGTTTGTCTCTGCGGTTTCCCAAAAACTCTTTCGTAGGATTTTCCTGAAACTTCATAGGATTGATCAGTGCAATGCCTAGTTGCGTATATATTATTCCTGTCCCGGTTCAAAGATATTCTGTAGAGTTATTGGACTTTGTATTGTTTACTTGGAAAATCAAACCCCAAAACTTCTGTAACACACGATCAACCCTTCTTATGCCCATGCCTACAGCGCCTGCGGCGCTTTGATTATTATATGTGGGTAATAGTGCAGACCCAGATGACTATTTGCTAATATTGGTCATGTATTTTTTTTCTTTTTCAGTGATCGCCATCACAGCGTATAGGGAGACCGTAAAGATGGAAATTCCTATACAGCTTGTCTGCAGACCTTGTCTACAGAGAATTCCGTCCCCTGCTGCAGAGGAAGAAGTAGTACAGAAGAGGTAAAAACATATCAATGTGTATTCACGCATCTGCAAACAGAATACACCCAGGGACCCTGCTTATAAAGCTTTTAGTTGAGTCTGAATTTCGTTCTCAAGCTTTTGATTGGTTAGATTTGAGTTCTCAAGCTTTTGATTGGTCAGATTTGAGCCAGAGGCTCAAATCTGACCAATCAAAAGCTTGAGAACGTACTCAGACTCATCTAAAAGTTTTATAAGCAGGGACCCAGATGAGATGGCTCCTATATTGAAGCATCCTGATCAGGGCCTGCTCTGTTTGCTAATAAAATTGGATAAATCTGTTTCTTTGCTTTATAATAGGTTTACAACAGTCCACCTTCCATATGTCTATAACTACATGTATTTTGTTAATGAATATTCAGTTCGTATTGAAATTTGGCCTAAATACAGAATCCGCTGAACATTGTGCTTTAAATTTTTACTGTACTTTACACTGCACACGTAAATTGACTGATGGGACTTTTTCAATAGTGAAACTGCCACAACATTGTTTTTTTTCTATCATAGTTTCTGGCTGAGATGGAAGGACCACCAGTGCTAGAGATGAGCGTACCTGTTCCCGCGGAGGAGGCCTTCCAAGGTGACAGTGAGCCACCAGTGCTAGAGACCAGCTTCCAAGTTGCTGGGGAGGAGACCGGCTTATGCGGAATGGACGAATCCAGCTGATATCGAACAGGTATAATAAATCTTATAATTATTTTGGGTCTACACAATTTGCCTAGTCCCGTGGTTTGGTAGTCGGTGCGAGTTACTCAGCATATACTTTCAGAACACATATTGTTTAACGGTAATGCTTAACAACTGCACATTCCTGCAGGAACTGTCTCATCTGGGTCTTCACTGTTTACAGGTAGGTATATTGACGTGAATAGCATGCTAATGGTTAATATCTTATTTCGTTTTAAATTGAAATGGTATTTTCACAATATTTTCCATTAAAGCGGAGACTCAAATAAGAGAAGTGTAGATGTAACTCGCTGATCTGAATCTGCACAGTGCGTCATTTTTACTTTTTTGGAAAATACATTCCGAGTTCAGAGTCCATGCAATTATATGGTAAAACGTAATTTGACAATATTGTTATGTTTTATATTTCCGGTTACATGATTACATCAGGCAGCTAATGGCCCTCCCGTTCCTCTCGGCCTCCATATCCGACCGACGTTTGGGGCGCTGGAGAGACGGGCTTCCACAACAGAACTGAAGGAGTTGGTCAAATACATCAGATCAGTCCCGAGTCTGTCGTGAAAAGAAAATGAGTAATGAGAAATAACTCTTACGGATAATGCAATATAATTTAATACGATGATTCCCCTTTATTACCGCATGGTTCCCATCTCAGCTGTATGGTTTTTGAATCCGAGTACCAATCGTCTGTTCATGTCAGGAGGGGAGAAATTTACTTCCTGAAACATATTCGGTGACAGATCGTAAAAGGAAGTTACTAAAAACACCAAAAAGGAGACATTTGAGGTAAGCTTTACAAGTTTTATTATGTAAGTAGCTTTCATATATTTAAAATCCAGTAAATATACATTTGTAAATACTCGAACAAAAAATCTGTTGTTGATCATGGAAACGAAAGTAAGAAAAAAAACCTGTGAAAAATTGTTGTTTAGAGTGAGACATATTCGAATGACAGATATATGGACAGAAAAAGGATGTTTGTGTATTACCACTTAAACCGTTATGAATATTCATATAAGAAATAAAGATATAATGAATAGTGATTAAAACACAGGGGTTTTTCACCTTCTATAACAGAGGCTTGTAAAAGGCCACTTCCCAATTGAAAATTTCTTTAAAATCATGCAGTTTTCCCGAAAATCCAAAACTTACGCCAGCTTTTTGTTTCCCAAATCAGCAATTTTAGCGATAATTCTTCCCGAAATCAGCAGGCTAAGGCCTCTTCCCAATTAAGAGAGAAAAATCCCCGAAACAAATTAATATTTTGACTTTGCAAATACTGAAGAATCATACCTACATTATAAGCAAACAGAGCCTATCCTGATCAGGAGCTGACTAATCTAGGTCTTCCAAAGGTGTAGAAAAGTGGGTTGTAACTTAAACTAATTGGTAGTACACACAGTCTACTGGTAGTACACACAGTCTACTGGTAGTACACACTTATCATAGGTCTTTGACACAGTCTACTGTCAGACATCTAACCAAATACCTCAGTATATATGACAGGGCTGCATGTTATTGAGAGATTTGAGGACCCCAGCTGCTCGTCAAGGGTCCATGAGTGAAGTCTATCCCAAATATGTGATGCTCTTCAGACTTTCTACTAAGATTTTCTTAAAGTCATCCTGCAATGCCTGCCCAATATGACAATAACTCTGCATTCACACATGCTACCTTGCCGCATGACATCCAGCGACCTAACAACAACAGATAACACAATCTTCAATCATAACATTGGTTTATTTACGCATTATATACAACTTAGGTTCAGGTTTGGCTCTGTTGGGCATGGTTCCCTGATCCTACCGTAATAGCCTAATTTACTAGCAGATACACAGAACAACTTGTTGTGAAAGGGAGCTTTGATAGCCATCCGCAGTGGTATCCCAAATTTATAAATATTAGGCCCAATAGCCACAAAATATGCCCCAATAGGCTTCAACATATGCCCCAATAGGCTTCAAAGTATGCCCCAATAGGCTACAAAATATGCCCCAATAATCTACAAAAAATGCCCCAGTAGGCTTCAAAGTATGCCCCAACAGGCTACAAAATATGACCCAATTAAGGCTTCAAAATATGCCCCAAAAGGTTTGAATTGAAAATATGCCAAGGAAGGCTCCAAACTAAACAAATCACACGCAAATTTTACATAAGCTTGTTATTTTGAGCTTCAACGCTGAGAACGGGTGTATCGCCAATTCAACTACAGCAGATCCTTGGAGATCAGTAATCCAGCCATCATCTACAATGGCGACACCCCAGGCCTCTATCAGAATTGCAGTCCTTTTAAAATTATAGTTTGATATAAATATTATTAAATATGTACTTAAACTGTACATAAGCACGGGTGTGGCCATTGTAGATGATTGCATTTTATGGTTATCTATTTACAATTCTTGTTTTATTTGGTCTAATTCAATCGAAATTACCTTATTGCACCTATATGCTTGAAAAAACTGTTAAAATCTACCCAGAAATGACTTTTAAATTTCCATTGCATGTTTTTAATGTCTTCCATTTCTTCCATTGCATGTTTTAGACCAACCCCATTATACTGTGTCCGACAGGTGCAGCACACAAGCTGTAATGATAAGAGTTTGAAACATGGGATCTGGATGTGGTACCCTTAATACTGTAGCTCTTAGTCCCATCCCCCTGGTTCTTTAACCATCTCCCTCATATTCATAAACGCCTTTTCATGCATTTGCAAACAGAGTAGACCCAGTTCAGAGGGCTTCTGTATGAGCTGTCTGATTAGGGTCTGCTCTGTTTGCTTATGAAATTTTATAAATCTGATTTTACAGTTTCAACCATGGTGAAAAAAAATGATTTTCTATGTTCCTTTGTTTTGATTCTGTCAATGAATATTAATAAGGTGATATTATGTTGAAAAATTGATAAACAGGGAAAGGGATAACCCTTTATCTAATACAGATACCTGCACAAACGTAGAAGTTCCAGATCAGATTGTTCGTGTAAAAAACAGAACCTAGTTATAGTCTACTTTCAGTCAGAATGACCCCTCAGCTGACTATACATTTACTCCCAGGAAATGCCTAATCAGGGTCAGCTCTGTTTACTTATGGCATGATTTGTTCATATGCTGTTATAATTATCAAAAGAACTCTTTCTCCTTTCATTGGTAGAACCAATACTCAGTCCCAAGTTGAATAGTAGATACTGAGAACCATCTCAGAAAGTTCCAGCCACCGACCAGGGATTTGAATCCTGGACACCTTGATTAGATGATTCATGAATGTGTTTATTATTATTAAACCGGCTGATGGTACCTACCACACTTTGTACTAAGGATCTTCCTTATGCCTTCTTCTTATCCTTGACATGTATACAGTAAAACCTCGATTATTCGAATTTTCGTTATAGAAGAATTTAGACCCTTTTAGGTAGGTGGCTGCTTAATGCATGGTGAAAGTCATGCAGAAAGCTCCTAGAGGAGCTTTCTGCATGACTTTCACCATGCATTAAGCTGCCACCTGTCTTAAAGAGCGATAATAATACGTATTTTAGTGTTCGGATAATCGAAGTTTTACTGTATATGTATATCAATAATATTAATTGAATGATTTTATGAAGTAACTATGAACAAAAGAATGCTTTAGAATGACAGAAGCAAAACTGTAGAATCAGATCTACATTATTTCATAAGCAAACAGCCGACCCTGATCAGATGGTTCTTATACAATAACCTCCTCGATCTAACTTCAAACTTTTAAGTTCCTTCTAGATTTGACAGAGATCACTGAAAATAATATTGTGGAATATATGTTGAGCAATATCAGCAGTGTTTCTGTGTGTGTGAATATAATGTTTCTGTGTATCAGTTGCATTTCTGTGTGTCAGTGTTGTTTCTGTGTATTGGTGGTGTTTCTGTATATCATGGTGTTTCTGTATATGGATGGTGTTTCTGTGTGTCATAATTAGCAGTGTTGTTCTGCAGTGTTAAACTGCTTAAACAGTAAGTTATGTTTTAATGAAAGAATTCTTCTTGTTTTCATTTTTGTATGCTTGAGTTAAGTCTGTTACTCTATTCCCATACTTATTCCAGTGTTACTCTATTCCCATACTTATTCCAGTGCCATCCAATAAAATTCTACACATTTTTCGACAAGTGTTATTAACCCTTTCCATCATACACACACCTTTTCACGCCTTT
Organism: Azorinus chamasolen; assembly: GCA_963576725.1. Classification (NCBI taxonomy): domain Eukaryota; kingdom Metazoa; phylum Mollusca; class Bivalvia; order Cardiida; family Solecurtidae; genus Azorinus; species Azorinus chamasolen. The sequence continues at coordinate 47,481,836 of OY755243.1, read as the reverse complement.
GCAAATGGAATATACCCAGATTAGACGTCTCCTGACTGTCTTCACCAAAAATTAGCTTGAAAATTTTACATCATAAAATTAATGTAATGAATATTCAAGAAATGATCAATTCATGCATAAATGTTCATTATGTGAAGGGCTGATTGTTTTTCAATGCTTCATTGTAATGGTAGAATGTCTCCAGAAAAAAATTGATACAGGAGTGTCTCTATCAGGGAGTGGTCATAACAAAAGCTAAAGGAACATCTCTATCAAGGAATGGGTTACAACAAATGTTACAGGAGCATCTCTATCAGGAAACAGGTAACAGGAGTGTCTCTATCAGGGAATGGGTAAAAGGAGTGTCTCTATCAGGGAATGGGTTACAGGAGTGTCTCTATCAGGGAATGGGTTACAGGAGTGTCTCTATCAGGGAATGGGTTACAGGAGTGTCTCTATCAGGGAATGGGTTACAGGAGTGTCTCTATCAGGAAACAGGTTACAGGAGTGTCTCTATCAGGGAATGGGTAACAGGAGTGTCTCTATCAGGGAATGGGTTACAGTCATGAGTGTCTTTATCAGGGAATGGGTTACTGGAGCATCTCTATAAGGGAATGGATAACAGGAGCATCTCTATCAGGAAACAGGTTACAGGAGTATCTCTATCAGAAAACAGTTAACAGGAGTGTCTCTATCAGGAAACAGGTTACAGGAGTGTCTCTATCAGGAAACAGGTTACAGGAGATTCTCTATCAGGGAATGGGTTACAGGAGTGTCTCTATCAGGAAACAGGTTACAGGAGTGTCTCTATCAGGGAATGGCTTACCGAAGTGTCTCTATCAGGGAATGGGTTACTGGAGCATCTCTATCAGGGAATGGGTTACAACAAATGCTAAAGGAGTGTCTCTATTAGGGAATCGGATACAGGGGTGTCTCTATCAGGGAATTGGTCACAGGAGTATTTCAAGAAAGAGAATGCATTACAGGAACATATCTTTCTGGGAATAGGTTACAGGGGTGTCTCTATCAGGCAATGGGTTACTGGAGCATCTCTGTCAGGGAATGGGTTACTGCGGAGCATCTCTATCAGAGTATGGGTTACAAGAGCATCTCTGTCAGAGAATGGGTTACTAGAACATCTCTGTCAGGGAATAGGTTACAGGAGTGTCTCTGTCTGGGAATGGGTTACAATAACATCTCTATGATATCAGGGAATAGGTTACAACAAATGCTACAGGAGTGTCTCTATTACACATGCTACAGGAGTGTGACATCTCTTTAGAATCGTCTTAGAGACGATTCTAAAGAGTGGTCATAACATAGGTGTTGGTGGAGAAATGACAATTTTAGCACCTTAATCTGTAGCTGTAGGTCACAGTTTATTAAATATAATAATGTATACATTTTACATTTTGCAACAAGATGTGAATGAATGAGGTAGAGAATTTATTGAATTGTTGTGGTATATTGGTTAGATGTGGTTATGGGTGGGGAAGGTGGTTAACAGCTTTAGCAGACAAGGTACCAAGATATTAATCTACAGAAGATGATGAAATGGTCACACACTTTGATATAAGTCAGAAAAAGAGTGTTATAGGTGCGTGGTATAAATAACTTCGATTAAAGTATGTAAGATACAATGTAGATGGCATCTGGTTATGATTCAAGTCATACACCACTCAACATTATTTCTAGAAACCAACGAAAGTGACCAGAGAAATTATTTGGAGAAGTTTATAACTGGGTCTACTCAGTTTGCAAAGAGTCAATCTTTTACTCTATAAATATGCTTTTCTATGCCACTACAGAGTAGACCCAGATCAGGCAGCTCCTATAGGAGCCGTCTGATCAGGGCCTGCTCTGTTTGCTTATGGTATAATATAGATATGATTTTATAGTTTCTGTCGGAGCCAAAATGCCATGTGTTCATATGCCATTATAAAAACTAATCTTATTTAATGATATTGATGATGTCATCATTTCTTTAAATACATGTATATGAATATTCATGGAGTAAAGGGTTAATCAAATGATGCCTAGAGAGAGATGGTTTTATATAAAATCAATGTACATGTACATCGTTTAATGAGTGCAGTGTTCTTCACTGAAGAATTTGTCTCAGTGGATAATAACCCTTGACTAGAACTCATAAATTGTCAATAGATAGCCTCCATAGTGTCCACATCAAAGATTATCTAAATGATACATGCTAATTCAAGGTCTAACCCTTTCCCTCATATAAATGTGTTTTCACGCATTTGCAAACAGAGTAGACCCAGATCAGATGGCTCCTAGAGGAGCCATCTTATCAGGATCTGCTCTGTTTGCTATTGATATGTTTCTTTACTTTCACAGTAGCTACAATGTTCCACCTTCCATGTTGCGTTATAACTTTTTTGTTCATGAATATTCAGTAGATATTGAAATTTGTAATAAACATAGAACAGGGAAAGGTTTAAAGGGTCAGCAGCCAGTTATACAAGTCAGATAGGAATCATTGGAGTGCAGGTTAAAATTATGAGATTGCAAACAAATTGTAGACAGAGCTCCAGATAAGATCTGTAAATTAAAACATTTTCAAGAATAACTTGTTTATTTCTCAACCAAACCCTATGTTGTGACCACTCTTTAGAATCACCTAGAAGAGACGATTCTAAAGTGTGGTCACAACATAGGGTTTGGTGGAGAAATGACGATTTTAGTATTTGAGTATGTACATTTATCTGTAGCTCTGTATTTTAGTATTTGAGTATGTACATTTATCTGTATAGCTCTTTGCAGACCCAGAGTAGAAGGCTTCTGTGATGAGCCGTCTGATTAGGGTCTGCACAGCTATAAAAAGTTGATCTGTTGATATATATATACAGTGGACTGTACTGTTAAAATGAAAGGCCATTGCACTTTTGAAATTCAGCTTTCTAAGGGTTAACCCTTTACCTGATTGATATGCATTAACCCTTTCCCTCGTATAAACGTGTTTTCACGCATTTGCAAACAGAGTAGACCCAGGGTCTGCTCTTTTGCTAATGGAATTTGAAAGATCTGTGTCTTTACTTTCTAAAATGGCTGCAATGTTGCATTTACCATACACTGTATTTCCTATAAACATTTCGTCGATGAATATTCAGTAGGTATGGAAAATTGGACTAAATATAGACCAGGGAAAGGTTTAATATTAACCCTTCGCTTGCTATTCACGTCAATATACGTACCTGTAAATAGTGAAGACCCAGATGAGACAGCTCCTGCAGGAGCTGTCTCATCAGGGTCTGCACTATTTACAAGTTGATTGTGCAACCAGTGCACTCCACAGCAGTGATTGCACAGCGAAATACTTGTACACAGTGAAGATATATTTAATTATACAACAGGACATGGGTGAAGAAGGAGAAATGTATTTTAAAATTCAGAAAGAGGAGGGTTAAAATGAAAGTCTGTTTTAGAGAGGTTTTTTTTCTCTGTAGGTGGTATTTCTCAAGACACGGCTAATATTTTGATTTAGATATTAACTCATGTCTGTTTGACATTCTTATTTTGTTAATGACAAGAAATGCAAGAAATAATGTTTTTTAACCCTTGAATGTAGGAAACGCATTAATAATTTCCCTGTAAACTGTTTAATATTCATGAAAGAAACAATGGCATCATGAATATTCATTAGCTGAGTGTTTTCAATGTAAATTTTTAAAAGGAAATTTTTGCCTTGATAAAAGCTGTAGAACTAGAATCAGATCCGTATCATGAGTAGACCTTGATCAGATGACTCCTATAGGAGCCATCTGATTTGGGTCTACTATGTTTGCAAATGCGTGAAAAAGCCTATATATGAGGGAAAGGGTTTATTAATTAACTGGCATTTGCAAAGAGTGTATAATTAGACCAGAGAGCTCATAGTGTCGTCCTCTGATCAGGGTCTGCCCTGATTGTCTTGAAGATCTCTTTAGCAAAATTAAATTCTTTCTTGGAGAAAAGAATGTACCATTAACCCTTTCCATCATATAAATGCATTTTCACACCCATTCAAACAGAGTAGACCCTGTTGGAGCCATCTGATTAGGGTCTCAGCCCTGTTTGCTTATGAAATTACAATTGATCTGACTTCACACTTTTAACTAATGCTAAAAATCCTGTGTATGTTGCATATGTACATATAAGTTTTTGTTATTGGTAGAATCTATAGACTAAGATCTGAATGTTAAAATTTCATATTAGCAAACAGAGGAGACCCTGTCCACATTGCTCCTACAGAAGCCTTCAGATTTTGGGTCTTCTCTGTTTGTAAAGGCATGAAAAAGCATTATATGAAGGAAAGGTTAACTGACACTGAAGGAGGGAACATTAGCCCTAAAAAAACTGTGGAATCAGATCTATAGTATTCTATAGCCCTTTCTCTGTTCTGTATTTAGGCCACATTTCAATACCTAATGAATATTCATTAACAAAATAGATATCAAGAAATATGGAAGGTGGAACATTGTAGACATTTTAGAAAGCAAAGAAACAGATCTATCAAATTTTGTTAGTAAACCCTGATCAGACGGCTCCTCTAGGAGTCGTCTGATCTGGGTCTACTCTGTTTGCAAATGAATGAAAACACGTTTATATGAGGGAAAGGGATAAGCAAACAAAGCTGTCTGGTTGGAGTGCACTGACTGTTTGCAAAAGTGTAAAAATGTATGTGTATGGAGTAAATGATTTATCATAAAGATGCATTTTCGTGTCATTGCAAAAAGACAAGACCCAAATCAGACAGTTTCTATAGGAGCCGTCTGATCAGGGTCTGCTTTGTTTGCGTATGATATAGATCTTGATTATGCAGCTACTGCCAACAGAGCTCCAGATAAGGTGTGTAAATTAAAATATTTTCAAGTATAACTTCTTTATTTCTCCACCAAACCCTATGTTGTTACCACTCTTTAGAATCGTCTCAAAGAGATGATTCTAAAGAGTGGTCACAACATAGGTTTCGGTGGAGAAATGATGATTTTAGTATTTGAGTAGCCACTGTTCTCTGTAGCCGAGACTGTGCCAAGTTAAAAAATTCTTTTGTTCATGGTACTTTTATATTAAATTCAGCAGACAGCTAATCAGTATTTTCTCTCATGAATGCATTTCCTTGTTGCATACTCATGTAAGATATAATGACATCATTAATATTAATAAGATTACTTTTTATCATGTCATATAAACACAGAACATTTTGGCTCAAGCAGAAACTGTAGAATCATAACTATATTGTACTATAAGCAAATGGAACAAACCCTGACCAAATGGCTGACCTGTTGGAGCAATCTTTTCTGGGTATACAACTATACATGTACTCTGTTTGCTGAGATGTAAAGAGGCAATAACCCTTTACTCCATAAATACCCCTTTCTGTGCCTTTGCAAACAGAGTAGACTCAGGTCAGGGTCTTCTCTGTTTGCCTATGATACATTATAGATATGATTCTACAGTTTCTGCTATGGCCAAAATTTCCCATGTTCATGTGCTATAATAACAAATTAATATAATTAATATTCATAATGTCATTATTTCTTACATGGATATTCATGGAGGAAAGGGTTAATATGAGGTAAAGGGTTAGCTACAAGTAACCCCCCCCCCCATACTTAAAACAATTGAAATTAAAAATCCCCTCTTTACATGGTATTCTAAATATAGCATGCAGTTTAGTACATGTAAATGTTCTATAAAGAAAAACAGAATCATAAATTGAGAGATAAAAGATTGATATTGATTCATTTTTGTGTCATCATGATCTGCTTTAGCAGCCCTGAGACCCAGGGATCACTTCTCAACTGTTGCCTATTTGTCCGTCTGTCTGTCTGTGTCTTAGTAGGTGACAGCTGTGTTGCTTATGCCATCTGCTGTAAGCAAGGTTATGCTTAAGGATCTGTTCTCTGTACTCTGTCGTCCATCTTTCCATCTGTTAGTCTGTCTGTCTATCTGTCTGACAGATGTATGTCTGTCTATCTGTTTGTCTGTCTGTCATGCTTTATTATGCCACCCTTGGAAGATAGTCAGCAGTATATTATGTTTGAGAAGTTTGAGACAGGGATAAAACAATTTGCCTCTCATCTTCAGATACTCGCATGGAAGATCATACAGTAAAGTCCCGCTAATGCGACCACCTGAATGAGGTAGAAGTCTGGGTGCTAGAGGCAGGTGGTTGCTTAATGCAGGACAAAAGTAATGCAGAAAGCTCCTCCTAGAGGAGCTTTCTGCATTACTTTTGTCCTGCATTAAGCAACCACCTGCTTATAAAGTTACCCACGTATATTCATTAAGTGGTCGCATGGCCAAACATTCCTGTTTCCATGTGCTATTGATGTTTCAATGAGCATGAGTACAAGTTTGTTCACCTGTGTATTTTCATCCAACCACAATGAGCATTGACAGAGTGATGGGCCTTAATTCATTAAAAAATGTCAATTTTAACCCTTCGCTTGCTGTTCACGTCAATATACCTACCTGTAAATAGTGAAGACCCAGATGAGACAGCTCCTGCAGGAGCTGTCTCATCAGGGTCTGCTCTATTTACAAATTGATTGTGCAACCAATGCACTCCACAGCAGTGATTGCACAGCGATATACTTGTACACAGTGAAGATATATGTAATTATACAACAGGGCATGTGTATAGAAAGAGAAATGTGTTTTAAAATTCAGCAAGAGAAGGGTTAAGCTTATGTCACATACAACACTGAAACTTATGAAATCTCAGGAATGTATTCATTAGGATGTAAACAGTTTCGCTGAAGAAAACTCTGTGATACAGTGGAAAATTTCAAAGAAAGTAAACCTATTCTTCATTATGAAATTTAATAACCCAATTGACGATGGCAGAAGAAGAGAACAATCTACATCATTGTGTGGGGCATCTATGTTCTTTGGACTCATTTCTAGTTTGTTCGTTATTTACCAGTTACATAAAATAATCCTAAGGCTAAGGTGACCCTCTACCAAAATTATTCAAACCATTTTTATTTGTTAAAAATCATGGCTGTTAGGAACAAGGAAAATTATACTTAAATGACTGTAGAGGACATTTCAAGTATTTTCTCCTCAGACGCCATTGGGCAGATTTAAAAATTATTTTGCAGGAAGGATTTTTAGGTGACACTTTTATGAAATTCTTCAAACCATTTTGATTCATAAAAAATCATGGCCGCCAGTGATGGAACTTAAATTTTCCTCATGTGGCTGTTGTGAAAAGTTTAACCCTTTACTCCATGAATATTTATGTAAGAATGACATCATGAATATTAATTAGAATAATCTTCATAATGGCACATGGACACAAGAATGTTTGGGTAGGGCAGAAACTGTCTCTTTCACAGTATGATCATATCCAGAGCTCCAGATAAGATGCATGAATTCAAACACTTTCAACCATAGCTCCTTTATTTCTACAACAAACCCTATACTGTGACCATTCTTTAGAATCGTCTCAAAGAGACGATTCTAAAGAGTCAGGTCACAGTATATAGGTTTGGTGGAGAAATGATGATTTTAGTATTTGGGTACGCACCCTTATCTGTAGCTCTGCATATCATATGATCATACAGTTTCTGCCCTGTCTAAACATTCTTGTGTCCATGTGCCATTAATCATAAGCAAACAGAGCAGACCCTACAGGAGCCATCTGATCTGGGTCTGCTCTGTTTGCAATTAGGCATAGAACTTAGGCATACTTATGGAGTAACTTAGGGTTAAAAAAAATTGGGCAGATTTCGGTATAATTTTGCAAAAAATTGCTTAGGTGATCCTCAACCAAAATTGTCCAAGCCATTGAGTGATTTGTTAATAATGTTGTCACCTGAGGGATAGGGCTAATTTTCCTTATGACTACTGAAATGGTGTGAATAGTCTCTGAAACTGTTGAGAAGATTTTAATATGGTTTTGCCTGAATGTTACTTAGGCAACCTTTCACCAAAATTGTTCTGACCATTGAGATTTGTTAAAAAAAACAATTAACAGGGATGGAGCTTACTTTTCCCAATATCGTGATCAGGTGAAAATCTGAGAAAAAAATTAATTCTGAAACCAATTCAACATGGTCCTTTTGTTAAGTACTGTCTGCTTCAGATCTCAATTTAACCATTAAATTTTACTCCATGGATATTCATGTAAGAAATATTGACTCCATGAATATTAATTTGATCAATTGTTATAAAAGCACATTAGGACACAGGAATTTTGGTCATGGCAGAAACTGTTGAATCACATTTACATGTAGATCTTGATCAGACGGCTCCTTTCATGGAGTAAAAGTCAACTCTGCTTGCAAAGTGTAGAAAGACATAATTTGGCATAAAAGGTTTTCTTCAATTTCTTTCAGGAGTTAGTGTTAGTTTGGATTCAGTTCCAAACTGTTTTTAACCCTTTACTCCATAGGCTATTTTTAGATCCAACCTATTTGAATAAATCTACCTAAAAGGAGCACTAACTAGAGAAAAGGAATGTTTTAGAATTTTGTAATTTGAAACCATTGTGATAAATAGAGCATTTGCTCCTATTGGAGCAAATGCTCTGTTTATCATAATGGTTTCAACAAGTGACTTTTACAGAGGCATAGAAAGGAGTATCTATGGAGGAAAGGGTTAAAGGTAAATTGGATATATGACAAAGTGCACTTGTACTATGGAGAAAAATAGGCATTATATTGCAATAGTAATTATTTTTTAACCCTTTACTCCATAAATACACTTTTCTATGCCTTTGCAAACAGAGTAGACCCAGATCAGATTGCTCCTGTATGAATAGTCTGATCAGGGTCTGTTCTGTTTGCTTATGAGATGATATAGATATGATTCTACAGTTTGAGCCAATAGAGTCCAATGATTTCTGTGTCCATCTGCTGTTATAATAATTAATCTAATTAATATTCATGACAATATTTATTTCTTACATGAATATTCATAGAGTAACAGGTTACATTTCTTTTGTATAGAGTGAAAATTTCTCTCTGACTGACATCTTCTTAAATCTGAAAATAAATCAATAGCATATGCACTTTAGAGACAACATTAACTTGTTTGAAAAAAAAAAGAGACTTTGCAATAACAAGAACGTAGAATTTCAAGAAATATGTACACTGAATAATAACAAGATAATATAATAACAGGAGTCCATTACCGGAGCAAAACCGGTAATGTGTGTATTTAACCAAACACAGCGCTTATCTTCCTAAATTGGTTGTCAATTATAGACAATATCATTACCAGCCAGAGATGTTTTCGTCTTTTTCTATGTCATGCATTTTACTTGTGATGCCATGTTAATATGTTTTCTTGATTGTAAAAAACAATTCTTTTCCATCACTGTAACATATCAATATGAGAATGTACATTTAGTTTTAGTCATTTACCTATCAGGATCAGGCTGAAGTTGTTACGTGTGGGTTGTTAGTCAGCAGAGAGAATATCTATTTAATACTTCCTTGTTTGACGGTGCAAAGTTTAGACATTACTGTACTTGAGGAAAGGAGAGATAGTGGCTTGTGGGATATTGAGCTAGATACACTGGTGACTGAACTCCTGGGGATATTAGTAATATATTGTAATTTTCGTGTTCTGTGTTAAGTGTTTTAATCTGTTCACATTGTATATGGATATTTTCTGATTCTAAAGTAGACTAAGAAGATATTGTTGATATAATTCACAGATAAAACTAAAACTTACTTCAGTGTACCAAGCCAAAAATACCATAGTTTATATGTGGTAAGTTACTTTAAAGTTTTAACATTTTAAATAAATAAATACTCCATGAATAGTCATGTAAGATATAATAACACTATGAATATTAATTAGATTAATTGTTATAATAGTATATGGAGATTAGATTAATTGTTAAAATAGCACATAGAAATTAGATTAATTGTTATAATAGCACATGGAGATAGATTAATTGTTATAATAGCACACAGACAGGAATTGTTGGCCTTTGCAGAAACTGTAGAATCATATCAGGTTCCATGCTGAGTTTGTTCTCAAGCTTTTGATTCAATCAAAAGCTTGAGAACAACAAACTCAGACTCAACTAAAAAGTTTTATAAGCATTGACCCAGATATCTATATTATAGCATAAGCAAGCAGAGCAAATCTGCCAAATTCCTGTGCCCATGTACTTTTACTACAATTAATCTAATTAATATGCATGAGGTCATTATATATTACATGAATATTCATGGAGTAGAGGGTAATTATTATATCTCACCTAAAAACAGTGTACACTAAATAATTGAGTACCACAGGATTTTTTTTTTGATATTTAGTGTTATTTAATTTTGTTTTTATATCAACTGTGAACACAAGGAGAATATAGGACCATCCCTAAGAAAAAAAAGATGAAAACTTAACCCTTTACTCAATGAGTATTCATGAAAGAAATTATATGATCATGAATATTAATTAAATTTATTTCTAAAATGGCATATTAACACATGCAAGTTTTACCAAGGCAGAAACTGTGGAAACTAGAATCAGATCTATATTGTTTCATAAGCAAACCCTGACCAGCTGATGGCTCCTATAGGAGCCCTCTGATCTTGGTCTACTCTGTTTGCAAAGACATAGAAAGACATTTTTAAGGAGTAAAGGGTTAACTAGAAACTGAAAGGGGAGAAATGATTCTGTTAAGACTGGTATAAAGTGGTACAGTGTAACAGTGACCCTTGATTCTCTTGTCAGCTCTGTGTCCTAAGGGTCAAACACTGACCACAATAAATTGTGCAACTTGATGTGACATGACAGTGAATGCCATGACAATCATTCTAGCATTAGGTGTAATTATTGTCAACACCATGGCAATAAAAAGTCAATGTATAGGTAGTAAAAGAACCTCTCTATATAATTACGCGTAAATGTATGGCATCAGGCAGCTAATTTTAACCCTTTGAATGCAGGACATGAGTTTACTGACATTTGCAAACAGTGTAGACCCAGATCAGGATCTACACTGTTTGTCATTCAAAGTTCTTTCGCATATTACACTCTTTCATACTGAGTATACTGTATCATCGAACAATGATGGGCCATTCTACATGCACTTTGAAAATGCAGCTCTTAAAGAGTTCACTCTTTACCTCATACAAATGACAGGTCCTGTAGGAGCCATTCTGATCAGGGTCTTCTTTGTTTGCTGATGATGTCTTGTAATATATATAGGATTCTACAATTTATTCTGCCATGGTAAAATATTTTATAGTTACAATTGCCATTATGAAAATACAGCTAATTAATATTTATACATTCATCTTGGTAGTTATTTATCAGGTAAATGGTTAACTCTTTGCTCAATAAATACACCTTTCTCAACACCTTTGCAAACAGAGTAGACCCAGATCAGACAACTCCAATAGTCTGTTAACATGTGCTATTTAACAATTAATCTAATTAATATGCATGGGGTCATTATTTTTAACATGAATATTCATGGAGTAAAGGGATTTGAGAGAACGGCACAAAATGCTGGTGTGTTTGCAAATGATAAAGTTTTGGATTGTGTCCTGGTTAGGTGCACATGAACTTTCCTTGTTTTGAGTGTCTGTTTTAAAATATGAACAGTTTCACAATTCAGAGTTTGATCTTGGATGAACGTTAGGTTTGTCTGGTGTCCTGTGGTAATTAAGATACTGGAAGGTACTAATTAATTAGTAGATTATTTACCGGTATGTTGTCACACATTTCACTCGACAGAGCTACAGATAATAAAGGTGCGTACTCAAATACTAAAATCGCCATTTCTCCACCAAACACTATACTGTGACCACTCTTTAGAATTGTCACAGTATCGGGTTTGGTGGAGAAAAAAACAAGTTATTCTTGAAAATGATTTACTGGTAATTTACGCATCTTATCTGGAGCTCTGACTCAGTTCTCAGATGTCTCTAATGTTTCAACACAGGATTAACCCTTTCCCTTAGTTAAACCCTTTTTGACGCCTTTGCTGACAGAGTAGAACCAGATCTGTAGGAGCCTTCTGATCAGGGTCTGCTCTGTTTGCTTATGAATTATAATAGATCTGACTCGTCTTTTTCTACCAATATCAAACAATTCTGTGTACATATATGCCATTATAAGATTTCAGCTAATACATGTACATATTCATAATGTCATTATCATCAGGATCCAACCTTCACAAGCTGGTCTTGTTCTCAAGATTTGCATAATCATTGCATCACATGAGTGGAAGATACTGAAATACAGTCTGTCATCAAACTATTTGACTGAGGTGAACTGGTCAGTGTATATGTATAGGTAGCTGCTAGTCAGGGGGAAAATATTTTGAAAATGATGACAGCTGCTTGATTGATTGGTCAACTGCTAGAGGTCATGAACTGAGTGGTCAGTAACCATGCAATATAATTACATCTCAAGAAAAACAGTGACTGTAATTGAATTTAACCGTACTCCATAAATATGCCTTTCTACACCTTTGCAAACAGAGTCGATCCAGATCAGCTGGCTCCTATCATAGGGGTCTGTACCACAGGGGTAAGACACGTTTGGATCAGTATATGTATATACATATACTGACTCAAACGTTTCATCCTTGTTGTCTGTACTGCTTCATTGGAGTTTATATACTATATGATATATTGTATAGTATATATAGACTCCCATGAAAAACTAATGATGTCATACATACTTTTGGTACTGGTAAAAACTGTAGAGTCAGATCTGTTAGGATTTCATGAGCTAACAGAGAATTCAAAGTCTGATCTGGGTCTACTCTGTTTGAAAAAACATGAAAAGGCCTTTGTATGAAGGAAAGGGTTAATCCTTTGCAATTAGAAAAAAACAGTTTTTTGTATCAAAATGTAAAATAAGAAATTGTATTGCCATGGCAAACAGTAGGAAATCAGATCTGTATTAGAAGCAAACAGAGCAGACCCTGGAGGAGCTGTCTGATCCAGGACTCTACATTAACCCATTACCTCATAGGCTATTTATTTTTTAGATACAAGTTCTTTGAAATAATCTACCAAAAAGGAGCATTAATTAGAGAAAAGGAAAATTTTAGAATTTTTTAGTTTGAAACCATTGTGATAAATAGAGCATTTGCTCCTATAGGAGCAAATGCTCTATTTATCACAATGGTTTCACAAAGTGATTTTTACAAAGTCGTCAGAAGTTGTCAATATGAGGGAATGGGTTAACAAATGTCTGATTGCCCATGGCAACCTAAAAGCTGGTTGGGACAACCTCTATGTCCCACTGGTTGTCCGATAGGGCAACCAGAAAATATAGAGTGAGATTTAAACCAAATAAATTCTAATCCTGAAGCTAAATCTACCAATGAACAAAACAAAAACTGTGAACTAAAATGTAAGTGTGGTTTTCTTCTGAATTGGCAGGGTTATTATTTATGGTAAGAAATACAATTCCATATTTGGGCAACCTGAAAACTGGTTTGGACATCTAAATTTCAAGCAACTTGCCCGAATTTGGCAACCACATTCAAAAGTTATTGTAGAGCCCATGTGATCTGGATCTGTTATATTTGAAACGGCATGAACTGTAGGATAATCAAGTATAGTTTGAAGAATATGAATTTCAAATTGAGCGAATGAAAATATCTGTTTAATTCTTTCCTCCTTAAATAACTACTCCTTTCTACACCTCTGTAAAAGTCTCCTTTTGAAACCATTGTGATATATAGAGCATTTGCTCCATAGGAGCAAATGCTTTATTTATCACAATGGTTTCAAAACAACACAATTCTTACATTTTCCTTTTCTCTAGTAAATGCTACTTTTCAGTAGATTTATTCAAAGGGGTTGGGTCTAAAAATAGCTTATGAGGGAATTAGTTAAAAGAGGATTATAAATTGCTAGGTTAGATTATCCCTCTATACCATGAATATTCATGTCAGAAATAATGACATCATGAATATCAATTAGATTATTGATTGTTTTAACACAGACAAAGGGATGTTTTGGCCATGCATATATAAAGTGTAGGATCATATCTATATCATATCTTGAGCAAACAGAGCATACCCTGATCAGATGGCTCCTGTAGGAGCCATCTGATCTGGGTCTACTCTGTTTGCAAAGGTGAGGAAAGACATATTTATGGAGTAAAGTGTTAAAGATAAAATCTGACCTTTGTTTTGTCAAGATTCCTTATTATATTTAGAAATAATGTGTATGGTCATAAGATCTCAGCGGAGTTTGAGTATGGGTAAAGTTGGACCTAAGGGTTTGGAGTTATGTGCCCTTGATTATGTCTATAGATACTCTAGGGACTTCATGTTTGTTCATGGATCTCATTACATTTTAGCATCACTTTTCTTTGCATGAAATTGAAAAGATTGATTGTTTGTCCAAAGATGATTTTAAAACATAAGCAGACAAGTCGCGATGATTGAAAAATGTTTCATTTGAAAGAAATGAGCTGGATTTACTATGGGATTCCCTACTGTAATATGATCTTCATGTGACATCTGCACTCAGTGATCATGGCGACTAACAAACCATGTATGACATGGTGGAGTCGCTTTCAAGGCTCATAACCGAGGAGAATAAACACTTGGTCCCAGTCGAGACATATCGTCTGTTTAGTTCTTTCCTTCATATAAATGCCTTTTCCTTTCATGCATTTGCAACAGTGTAGACCCAGATCAGACGGCTCCTATAGGAACCGTCTGATCTGGGTCTGCTCTGTTTGCTTATGGTATAATACAGACCTGATTCTGCAGTTTCTGTCTCAGCCAAAATTTCCTGTGTTTGTATGCTGTTTTAAAAAAATATCTAATTAATATTCATGGATGTCATTATTTCTTACATGGATATTTAAGAGGGAAAGGGCTAAACCAAGAAACATAGGGAATATGGAACTGGTTGCTTACTTGTTTTTAATTTCAATTTCTCTTTTGTTGCACTAATTATAAGCGAATAAATTCAACAATAGAGCAGAATTTCAATATAGATTTTGTTGATGGCGGCATGATTCGCTCACTCACATTTGCTAAATTTAGATTTTTCTTCTTTGCTGTGTCATTTTTGAGCAAACAAAACGTAAACTTGTGTAATTTTCAATACAATACATTATGTGAAGCCATTTGGCAGCTAGCTGAGTGCAGAAATTAATTCACATGATATTATTATGGGCCTTTAAAATTTGTTGTATTATGTCTATTTATATAGGCATAAGATCTGTGTCAAGATTGATTACAGGCAAAATAGGATTAGAAGGTCATTTGATTTGCCCATTCCTTCATACAAACACCTTGGTAAACAGAGCAGACCTAGATCAGAATTACAGGAGCCATCTGATCAGGGTCTACTCTGTTTACTTATGTAATCATTGAAGATTTGACTCCACAGTTTCTACCAATATTAAAACATACTGTGTATACATGCTATTATAAAAATTCTGCCAATAAATATTCATGATGTCATTATTTCTGACCTGAATATTAAACGGGAAAGGGTTAACCCTCCTCACGGTTTCAGAAATTTCAAAACAATTATCTGCATTTGTAAATAGTGAAGACGCATAATTATGAGACAGCTCCTTAAGGAGTTGCCTCATATGAGTTTGCACGATAATATACAGGGGTTTAGCTAGCGATTTGCATTTACGCATGTGTTTAACATCAATCTGAAGAGTGAAACACTATAATGGCCAAAATGGAACAGAAATCCAAGGCTTAGGGAAGTAGATGTTGATAAACATTCGGTCTTGTCATGTAAGCTTTAACTCATTTCGTCATATCACCGCCTCTGTAAAAGTCACCTTTTGAAACCATTGTGATAAATAGAGCATTTGCTCCAATAGGAGCAAATGCTCTATTTATCACAATGGTTTCAAAACAACACAATTCTAAATTTCCCCGGGACAGCATGCTCCCAGACCCCTATAGTCACGGTGCATATATCATTACATTTTGATTCAGCTATGCTCCTGGTATGCTATTATAATTCAGTGATGATCATTGATCCAACTGTAGATTGATTCAGCTAATTAATATTCATAGTTAATGGATTTAATTTTAAATATTCAGCTTGAGAAGGATTAATAAAAAACACAGCATATTTTGCCACGTTTACTTTGTAGTAATTGTTTATTAACCAGGTTTTCAACGATGAACCTGGTTATTAGATTGGTGTATGGCGGATGGGAAGCGTCAGACAGGTGGTTTCAGGTTGATAACTTTAATTTGGATTGACCGATTAGACCAAACTGGGTATGTAGGTAACTTACATGAAGACCTAGCTTGGTATTGTATTTGGAGGTTATCAGGTCAAGGTCACTTTCTAAAAATAGAAAAACGGTTTCTGGTCAATAACTTAGTTTGATAGACCAATTTTGACCAAACTTTGTATCTAGAAAGCTTACATAAAACATAGCTTGCAGTTGGGATTGTATTTAGGGGTTCTTGGGTCAAGGTCATGGTCACTGTTATTAAAATTAGAAAAACAGTTTCTGGTAATTAACTTAAGTTTGGATTGACCTATTTTGATCAAACTTTGTAATTTAGTAAGCTTTAATGAAGACCTAG
Source organism: Azorinus chamasolen (assembly GCA_963576725.1). NCBI lineage: Eukaryota > Metazoa > Mollusca > Bivalvia > Cardiida > Solecurtidae > Azorinus > Azorinus chamasolen. The sequence goes on along the minus strand of OY755243.1, from coordinate 47,465,341 downwards.
CTTGGGATTGTATTATTTCTTGGTTCTCGGGTCAAGGTCTGAGGACACTCTTACAAAAAATAGAAATTCCGTAGGTTCCCAGTCGATAACTTAAGTTTGGATAGACCGATTTTGACCAAACTTTGTAATTAGCAAGTTTATATGAAGACATTGCTTGGGATTGAGTTCTTGGGGGTCAAGGTCACTGTTACTAATGCTATAAAATGTGTTTAAATGGAGGAAAGGGTTAAAACAGATTAAGTTCTGCAAAATTATAGTACAATATTTCATTTATTTTTCATATTTATGACATATGTAGGTAGTTTTGAAATATTTCCAGTAAATACAATGTGTTATTTTTCCAGCTATGACAAAATCATGCAAAAACCCTAACTAGGCAAGACTTGAAACTGAAGACATTACACAATGGGGTGCTGTGAAAGCAAGCCAAACAAGGATAGCAAGGTTGGGTTTGACAATCTTGAGGACAAAAAGGCGAAAGACCAGAATGACAAGAGGAAGAACAGCTACACAAAGGACCCGACCAACCTCCCAACACCAGCAGAGAAAGCTGCTGAACAGGATGCCTCTGGAGGTGAGAACGCCTTGCTGTACCACAAATCTAACCCTATGCTTTGATAACATTTACTGTACCACACATCTAGCCCCATGCTTTGACTTTACTGTATCACACATCTAACCTAATATTTACTGTACCACACATCTAACCCTATACTTTGATAACATTTACTGTACAACACATCTAACCCTATACTTTGATAATAGTTACTGTACCACACATCTAACCCTATACTTTGATAACATTTACTGAATCACATGTCTAATTCTATGCTTTGATAATTACAAATGTATAATGACTTTACTTTACCACACATCTAACCCTATGCTTTGATAACATTTACTGAACCATACATCTAACCCTATGCTTTGATAACATTTACTGAACCACACATCTAATCCTATGCTTTGATAACATTTACTGAACCATACATCTAATCCTTTTCTTTGATACTTTATGGAGAAAAGGGTTAAAACAAGGTGGATGCTTTATTACCCTTTATTTGACGAATACATGTATTCATGTAAAACTGTACATATTAATTAACCCATTACCTCATTATCATAGGCTATTTCTAGATCCAACCTCTTTGAGTAAACTTGTGGCCTGGCCCTTTTTCATGAAATGATATATGAAATAAAATATGTTTACACTAATAAATCTACCAAATAGCATTTAATAGGGAAAAGGAAAACTTTGGAATTGTGTGTTTTGAAACCATTGTGATAAATAGAGCATTAATGGTTTCACAAAGTGACTTAGACAGAGGCGTCAAAGGTGTCAATATGCAGGAATGGGTTAAATAGTCATTTTTTAATTGAAAATTATGCCATGGTAAATTAAAACAGAAGAGACACATATCTGTAACATATAAGCAAACAGATCTCTTATCCCATTACCTCATAGGCTATTTTTAGATCCTACCTCTTTCAATAAATCTACCGAAAAGGAGCATTTACTTGTGAAAAGGAAAATTTTAGAATCGTGTAGTTTTGAAACCATTGGGATAAATAGACGGAGAAAATGCTCTATTTATCACAATGGTTTCAGAAAATGACTTTTACAGAGGCGTCAAAAGGCGTCACTATAAGGAAATGGGTTAAGGGAGCTGTCTGATATGGATCTACTCTGTTTGCAATGGCTTGAAAAGGCAAGTTCATGAAGTAAAGGCCTAAAGACAGAACTGAAAATTATGTAGAAAAGTCCTGGAATAAGGCATCATTTGTATTGAGAATCACCAATTAAAAGAGTTCTATTTTGTGGTCATAGATCAGGGTCTGCTCTGTTTACGAAGGAAATATGTAGAGATCTGATTCTGTGTTCATATACCCTTGTAAAAATCCAGCTAACTTATATTCATAATGTCATTATTTGAAACATAAATACTTAGTAATCATGTGGTAAAGTGATACCCAGTAATAATCATTGTCTGTTTAACCCTTTCCCGCATATTGACGACTTTTGGCGACTCTGTAAAAGTCACTTTGTGAAACCATTGTGATAAATAGAGCATTTGCTCCTATAGGAGCAAATGCTCTATTTATCACAATGGTTTCAAACTAAAAACTCTATTTATCACAACGGTTTCAAACTACAAAATTCTCCCTGTCTCTAGTTAATGCTCCTTTTCGGTAGATTTATTCAAAGAGGTTGTATCTAAAAATAGCCTATGAGGTGATGGGTTAACCCTTTTCCTAATGAACATTTATGCGTGAATTGATCACTTCATGAATAGTTTTCAAGTGAAGTTTTGGCTTAGACAAATTTTAAAATGGTTGGATCAGATCTATATATATATAAGCAAACCCTGATTAGAGGTCTGCTCAGTTTGCAAAGGGGTGAAAAAGGGTTTATAAGGGGGAAAGGGTCAAGTCCCACTTCATTACAGATTCCCCAAGTGATATACCATGGTCATAAGTGGTTTCATATGGACCCACTCTTTGCAAAGGTTCTCGAAAATTCACCCAAAATTTGTCTGGGAAAGAATTAAATAAAGATTTTATGAGGAATTAAAAACCTCAAGCAAATTAATCCTCTCATACTGAATGCAGTGAATCAATGAACAATGAAATTCAATATTGCAGTTAATTCTTACAGCACAGAATTTTCTAGTGGACTATTCCTAAATTCAAACAGCAGTCAAACAGTGAATATTGGGGGATTTTTCTAAAGAAAAGTGTGACATGACAAACAGTGTAGACCCTGATGAGAGGGCTCCTCTAGGAGTCCTCTCATCTGGGTTTACACTGTTTGCAAAGGACATTAGTGACTCATTCCCAAGCATTGTAAGGGTTAATTGCAGTTTGACAGTGAATGTGCCGACACAAAATACAACACTTTGCAAGCTAGACTAAACAGCAAATATCATGATTGTCTTTGCAAACAGTGTGGACTCAGATAAGATGCTGAATTCAAACTGTTAGATATTCAGGTCGTGATTTTCCTTAACCCTTTCCTCCATGAGTATTCATGCAAGAATTAATGATGCCATGATTATTAATTAGATTAATTTGTTACAGTAGTACATGGACACAGAAATTGTTGACCATGGCAGAAATTGTAGAATCATATCTATGTTATATCATAAGCAAACAGAGCAGACCCTGATCAGACGGGTCCTATAGGAGCGGTTGGATCTGGGTCTCCTCTGTTTGCAAAGGTGTAGAAAGGCGTATAATTTTGTGGCAGATAGTAATATCGCAGACAGCAATTACTAACATGCTAACAAAGAGTTCATCCTGAATATTCATGTAAGAAATAATGATATCATGAATATTTATTAGCCGAATTTTATAATGGCATATGTCCACAGAATGTTTTTGTATTGGTAGAAACTGCAGAATCAGATCTATTATAATTTTATAATCAAACAGAATAGATGCAGACCAGAAGGCTCCTGCAGGAGCCGTGTTATCAGGGTCTGCTCTGTTTGCAATATGAGGGAAGGAGTATCCCTTTTCTCCATGAATATGTCTTTCTACACATTTGCAAACAGAGTAGCACCAGATCAGATGATATCTAAAGGAGCCATCTGATCAGAATCTGCTGTTTGCTTATGATATAATATAGATATGATTCTTCATGTTCTGCCACGGCCGAACATTCCTGTGTCCATGTGCTATTATAACATTTAATCTTATTATTATTCATTATGTCATTATTGCTTAACCCTTTCCCTCATATTGACGACTTTTGGCGACTCTGTAAGAGTCACGTTGTGAAACCATTGTGATAAATACAGCATTTGCTCCTATAGGAGCAAATGCTGTATTTATCACAATGGTTTCTAAGTACAAAATTCAAAAAAATTTCCTTTTCTCTAGTTAATGCTCCTTTTTAGTAGATTTATTCAAAGAGGTTGTGTCTAAAAATAGCCTATGAGGGAATGGGTTAAGTGAATATTCATGGAGTGAAGTGTTAAAAGATGTTAGATTTACTGTTTCATATCCTGTTTTGTGATAAACAATAGCCTGGTAAACAATAGGCAGGACTAGACCCAGATCTGAGGAGGCTTCAAGGGCAGGCATCTTAGATCACCTGGTTACTGTGCATGCTGTAACTTGTGCAAGGTTAATTGTTTTACCTATAGTTTTAATCCTTTCCCATATAGGCTATTTTTAGATCCAACCTATTTGGATGCAATTCTACCGAAAAGGAGCATTAACTAGAGAAAAGGAAATTTTTAGAATTTTGTAATTTGAAACCATTGTGATAAATAGAGCATTTGCTGGTTTCAACAGGTGACTTTTACAGAGGCATAGAAAGGCGTATTTATGGAGGAAAGGGTTAACATGAACTCTTGCAAATTTTTACTAAATCAACATGGAATAATTATTAACCCTTTCAATACTCATGTATGAAATAATGACATCACAATATTCATTAGCTGAATTTTATCATGTAAATTTTTCAATGGAGTTTTTTTGCTTTAATAAAAACTGTAGAATCAGATGTATAGCATATAAGTAATTATGGAGTAAAGAGTAAAGAAATATGACATGTCACATGTAACATATGACCAGCACCCACACATTAACCTTAATGACTTCACGCTCCTGGTAGATCAAGATAATGAAACAATGAAGTACATGTAATATCATCAGCCAGAAAAATAATTGTTGTACAAATATGTCCTCAGTTCTAAAAGAATATATTTTTGGTTTTATTTTTCAAGAACTTCACAATAATGTCACAATAATGTAACACAATTTCAAACCAGGTAGGACACACAGTACTTGCCATCTTATCCTGATTCGAATTGTGTATGATTGAAGGTTTTTGAAAATGTACCTATAATAGTGCTGATGTGCTCAATAAAAATCCTACAGGAGCCGTCTGATCAGGGTCTGCTCTGTTTGTTAATGATATAATATAGGTATGATCTACAGTTTCTGCCATGGCCAAACACTCCCATGGCTATGTGCTGTTATAACAATTAATCTAAATACTACCGTATTCCTGATGCCATTATTCCTTAGGCGTACCAGGTATATGAATATTCATGGAGTAAAGGGTAAACCCCTTTGCATACTAAGTTTTTGTCGTCTGGGGAAAAAAATTGTTGTTGGGTACAATTCCAAAAATCTACCTTAACCCTTTCCTTCATATAAATGCCATTTTTATACGCCCGAAGGGACGTATTATGGTATGGCGCATGTCGTCCGTCCGTCCGTCTGTCCGTCCGTCCGTTAGCAATTTCTTGTGCAACTAACTCCTCCTTTATTTTTCAACATAATTTCTTCAAGTTTTCAGGAATGATAGATACTGATGTGTAGTTGTGCATATCAGTGAGATAACTCTCATATCATTTTTATACGCCCACCTAATAAAGGTGGTCGTATATTGGCGTGGCCCTGTCCGTCCGTTCGTTCGTTCGTTCGTTCGTTCGTTCGTTCGTTCGTTCGTTTGTACGTTCGTTCGTTCGTTCGTTCGTTCGTCCGTCAACATTTTGTTTGTCCGCAGTTTTCTCGGAAAACCGTTTGATAGATATTAATGAAACTTCACACAAATGTTTAATGTATCAAGATCTGAAGCTGAGTTGATTCTGAGGTTCATTTGATTTCTCGTTTCAGAGTTATGGCCCTTGTCCTTAAAAAAATGCAATAGTTTGTCCGCTGTTTTCTGGGAAAACTATATGAGAGATATTAATGATACTTCACACAAATGTTTAATGCATCAAGATCTGAAGCTGAGTCGATTCTGAGGTTCATTTGATTTGTCGTTTCGGAGTTATGACCCTTTTACTTAAAAATAATGTAAATACATGCAAATAGTTTGTCCGCTGTTTTCTGGGAAAACTATTTGAGAGATATTAATGAAACTTCACACAAATGTTTAATGCATCAAGATCTGAAGCTGAGTTGATTCTGAGGATCATTTGATTTTTCGTTTCAGAGTTATGGCCCTTGTCCTTAAAAAATAATGCAAATACATGCAAATAGTTTGTCCGCTGTTTTCTGGGAAACTATTTGAGAGATATTAATGAAACTTCACACAAATGTTTAATGCATCAAGATCTGAAGCTGAGTCGATTCTGAGGTTCATTTGATTTTTCGTTTCAGAGTTATGGCCCTTTTACTTAAAAAATAATGCAAATATATGCATATAGTTTGTCCGCTGTTTTCTGGGAAAACTGTTTGACAGATATTAATGAAACTTCACACACATGTTTAATGCATCAAGACCTGAAGCTAAGTCAATTCTGAGGTTCATTTGATTTGTCGTTTCGGAGACCGAGTTATGGCCTTTGCACTTAAAAGAAATAATGCAAATCTATGCAAATATATATGAGGATGGCCATAACTTTTTCATTTGAAATGATATTTACTTCAATTGTTTTTATATGGTTAAACCTTAATATGAATTTTCACATATATTGCGGGGTTTCTGGTAAGTCATTTTATTCTAAAGTTATGGTCCTTGAACTTTGTGTGTTCGTTGCTGTGTTTGTCGGTCAGCTTTTAGTTTGTCTCTTGTTTTCTGGGAAAACTATTAAAATGATATAAATGAAACTTAACAGAAATGTTTTAAGCAACAAAATCTGAAGCTGAGTTTATTTTGAGGTTCATTCAGTTTGTGTTTACAGAGTTATGGCCGTTGCACTTTTCAAAAATCTGCAAATATGAGGATTAGCTGTAACTTTTTTATTTAATAAGATATTCACTTCAATTTTTTTAAAAATAGTATCACCTTAATATGGAAATCAAGATCTGAAGCACAGATTAGAAAATGTCAACACTTATAAGGCATGTTGAATCAGAGAAAGTTTGCAAGTGGGCGTATTATGTACCGTATGCGGTACTCTTGTTCATTCTGGAGTTATTGCCCTTTGATAGTTTCGGGTAGCAATTTCTTGTGCAACTAACTCCTCCTTTATTTTTCAACATAATTTCTTCAAACTTTCAGGAATGATAGATACTGATGTGTAGTTGTGCATATCAGTGAGATAACTCTCATATCATTTTTCATTCTGGAGTTATTGCCCTTTGATAGTTTCGGGTAGCAATTTCTTGTGCAACTAACTCCTCCTTTATTTTTCAACATAATTTCTTCAAACTTTCAGGAATGATAGATACTGATGTGTAGTTGTGCATATCAGTGAGATAACTCTCATATCATTTTTCATTCTGGAGTTATTGCCCTTTGATAGTTTCGGGTAGCAATTTCTTGTGCAACTAACTCCTCCTTTATTTTTCAACATAATTTCTTCAAACTTTCAGGAATGATAGATACTGATGTGTAGTTGTGCATATCAGTGAGATAACAGGAGGTAAACTCTCTTCTAATTATTTGTTGTAAAGAAAATGTTTCTTTGTTATTCCTTTTACCTGCTACTTTTTTTTCAAAATAAATGCTCCTTTTTCAGCTTTCAGTAGGCCCAAAGACAAATAAAAGATTACTATTACAATAAGCAGTTTTACTCTCCTTGCTATTGCCTTAGCCCTAATAGACCTCATATGCGCAACTTCTGAAGGTTCACACATTGTGTAAATAGAACAGCCTTCGGGCGTATATTGCCCCGTCTCGCGGTGCTCTTGTACACATCTGCAGAGAAGACCCAGATCAGATGGCTCCTATAGGAGCCAGCTGTTCAAGGTTTATTCTGTTTGCTAATAGAATTTGATAGATCTGTTTGTTTAGTTTCTAAAGTGGGTACAATATTAATTCAACCTCCCATATTTCATTATAACTATTTTGTTCATGAATATTCAGTATGTGTTGAAATTTGGAATAAATATAGAACAGGGAAAGGGTTAATTTCTTGTCTAAATTGCAATCTTAGTGTCAAACAGTTTGAATTCTGATGAGACCAAATTGCTTGGTGTCTCATCAAGATCCAACTGTTTGCCTTAGGTACCAGTAATCTCAAATTGCCGCTGGCTGACATGCAAGGAGTCAAATACTTAACCCTTTCCTTCATATAAACAACTTTTCACGCATTTACAAACAGAGTAGACCCAGATCAGACCCCTCCTATAGGAGCCCTCTGGTCAGGGTCTGCTCTTTTTACCAATGCAATTTGATAGATCTGTTTCTTTACTTTCTAAAATGGCTACATTGTTCCACTTTCCGTATTTCATTATAATTATTTTGACCATGAGTATATAATAGGTATCAAAATTTGGAATGAACATAGAACAGGAAAAAGGTTAAAACTACATATAACAAGGTAATTTTCTTACAGTTCATTACCTTTTCAGTGAGAGAGACAAGTAACTAATGCCCTTTGCAAACAGTGTATAACCAGATGAAAGGGTTCATAGAGGTCAGCCCCCTCATCAGAGTCTGCACTAGTATTGTTTATCATGTTACACTTTTCTTTAAAAAAAATCCTGAATATTCATAGTGAGCTAAAAATGGCATGCTTGAACTTTGGAAGAGTTCATTTGAATATTCAGCGTTAAAAAGTATAATGTCATACTGACGAAACTTTAACTGGTAATTGGATACACAAAGCTTTTTATATGAAGGAAAATGGGAAGTTTTTGAGTCAGTTGTTTTAAAAGAATGTAGCTTTGTTACTCAAGACATAGTGTGTGTGAATTTTTCCCGCAATCCTATGTTATTTGGTGGAGGCATAAACTTCTTTTTTACGCATTTGCAAACAGAGTTGACCCAGATCAGATGGCTCCTACAGGGTCTATACTGTTTGCTATTGACATGATGTACATCTGATTCTACAGTTTTTGTCCAATCAAATTAATTTGCTTGAAAGGTTTACATTATAAACATTCAGCTAATTAATATTCATGATGTCATTATTTCTTAAATGAATATTGATCAGGGAAAGGGTTAAAGACCTTCTATTACAGATGACAATTACATGGTAAGAAGCTTTAAAAAATTAGTCAGTGTCCTGAGTTTCTTATGTCTACAATATTTTCTTGGTTTTCACATTCACTACCAATAAAGGTCTTATTTTGAAATACCAAAAGGAAGATATATGTTGTATTTTTATTATAAACTCGGATGTACTTGTAATTATTGTTCTCCAGCCAATCCCATTTCAGTCTGTACGTTACAAAAATTGTCTTTCTTGTGATATTTGTCTATCTTTAATGTAGCAAAATTCATCACCCAGAAAATAATCATGAGTTATTGTTATTTTGTCCAAATTTCCATACCTACTGAATATTCATGGACAAAATAGTTATAATGAAATATTGAAAGTGGAACATTGTAGCCATTTTAGAAACCAAAAAAATAAATAATATTTATCTCTGTTTTGAGTTATGGAATTAAATCAATGTGATGATGTATCCAGAATAAGAGGTCAACAACCGTCATACATGTAGATATATTCAGTGAAGGTGTCTATCTAGATGAAAATCCTCCTATTTTAAGCTTTATTCAATTCATCTGCACATTAGTGATTCCACATTTACGGTAAGCCCATTCTTTAAAGTTTCAATCCTACTACAGTAACCGGAATTCTAGTAGAGAAGAATTTAGATATTTTAGGCAGGTCGATATTTATACTAAATTTAACGTCCAGTTAAGAGAGGTTTTACTGTACATGTATATCTATTTCTGAAATGCCAAGTTGTATGCATTCAAATTATAAGTTGAAGAAGCAGCCCTTATTGTATGTGTAGTATTTATAATTGATGTTTTATTAAAATAATCCTGTATCTAAACCATTTACTCCATGAATATTCATGTAAGAAATGATTACATCATGCATATTAATAAGATTAATTTTTATGCCCCCATTGACGATAGTCAGGGGGCATATTGTTTTTGCCCTGTCTGTTTGTCTGTTTGTTTGTTTGTCAGCAACTTTAACATTGGTCATAACTTTTGAGCCAGTACAGATAGAGACTTGATATTTGGCATACATATGTATCTCATAAAGTCGCACATTTTGAGGGGTGACATGTCAAGGTCAAGGTCATCCCTCAAGGTCAGAGGTCAAATATATGGGTCAAATCACCGACTTTAACATTGGCCATAACTTTTGGACCAGTTACAGAGATAGAGACTTGATATTTGGCATGCTTGTGTATCTCATGAGGCTGCACATTTTGAGGGGTGACATGTCAAGGTCAAGGTCATCCTTCAGGGTCAAAGGTCAAATTGTCTGTTTCTTTGTAACATTAACGCAACCTTAACATTGGTCATAACTTTTGAGCCAGTACAGATAGAGACTTGATATTTGGCATGCATATGTATCTCATAAAGCCGCACATTTTGAGGGGTGACATGTCAAGGTCATCCTTCAAGGTCAGAGGTCAAATATATGAGGGGGCATAGTGTTTCACAAACACATCTTGTTGAAATATCGTATTGACACATGTTTTTGATGCTAAAGCAGTAACAATGAGTTTACTGCTAAACACCCTATTTACCTGAACCCTTACAGTGTGGGATACAAGTCATTAATGCAAACAGTGTAGACCCAAATAAGAAGGCTCCTTTAGAGGAACGCTCTTATCAGGGTCTGCACTGTTTGTTAACTTAAGCTTATCTTTAGAAAAATCCTTAAATATTCACCATTAGCTTGACCTGTTTGAAATTTGGAATAGTCCATTTGAAAATTCAACATTGCTTATATTCTTAGGGCTAAGTGTTCAGACAACCCATTACATGTATTCGGACACCAAATGACCCCTTTCAATACATTTGTTAAGCTGTGTAACTGAGTTTTATATCACAATTTTGGTCAATATAAATGAGACTGACATAGTAGCAAATAGTGAAGACCCAGATCGAACTGTTCCTTCAGGAGCAGTTTGATCTGGGCCTCTATTATCCATCTGTCCAAATACTTCAAGTACTAAGAGACTACAGGACTAAATGTTGGTATCTCATCATTTGGGTATGCAGGATAATTGTTATCTCAAGTTGCTCTTTATCTGCGTTTTATCATCGGAAAATAAATATGCAGGTAAAATTTTTAACCCTTTCCCTGTTCTATGTTTATTACAAATTTCAATACCTTTCATTAAGAAAGTAGTCATAAAGAAATATGGAATGTGTAACATTGAAGACATTTTAGAAAGCAAAGAAACAGATCTATTAAATTCTATTAGCAAAAAGAGCAGACCTCTAGGAGCCGTCTGATCTGGGTCTACTCTGTTTGCAAATGCGTGAAAACATGTTTATATGAGGGCAAGGGTTAACCTTTAGCTTGTTGAACAAATACTTGTCAACAGAAAATACAGTCTACCTCAATTCAAAATTTAGCTTTTATTCCCTCTATTTCTTTCCATAACCCATTACTTCATTATCCCATTACTCCATGAATATTCATATAAGAATTAATGACATCATGAATATCAATTAGATTACCTTTTATTATAGCACATGGACACAAGAGATTTTGGCCATGGCAGAAACTGTAAAATCATATCTACATTATATAATATGCAAACAGAGCAGATCCAGATCACAGGCGGCTCCTATAGGACCTGTCTGATCTGAGTCTACTCTGTTTGTAAAGGCATAGATAGGCGTATTTCTGGAGTAATGGGTTAATATGCCTTTTGATGCTTTTGCAGACAGAGAAGACCAGATCAGACGGCTCCTGTATGAGCCGTCTGATCAAGGTCTGCTATGTTTCCTTATGGAATCATAATTTTGTGTTTCTGATGTAAATTATGGTATCAGTGACATTGCCAAACAATCCTGAGTTCATAAAATTCAGCTAGTAAATATTCATGATGCCATTATTTCTTAAATGAATATATTCTTGCTGTGAAGGGGTATAAAATAGTCTGGATCCTAATGGGAAGCCAATGTCATCTACATTCAAACTGTTTCCAATGGTAATTTTACATAATAGGTTAACCCTTTCCATCATAGGAATGTCTTTTCATTCCATTGCAAATAGAGTTGACCCAGATCAGATGACTCCTGTAGGAGCTGTCTGATCAATTGGTCTGCTCTGTTTGCTTATGAATTTATATAGATTTGATACTACATTTTTTGGCTAAACCAACATCTTTACTGTATAAACTTAAGTTATTGAATATTCATGGAATAAACAATTCATACATAAATATTCATTAGGGAAATGGTTAAACCCTATGCAGTGTCCAGTGGGCACATAATACATGCATGCTGGCTTCAAATTGTAATCCCGAAGTCATGAAAACATACAGCTAGATTTAATATTTGGGAGGCATGTATAACCAATTGATTTTTTTCCGAATGGTTTTGAAATTTGGATTTTGTCCAACTTCCTGAATGAGATTTGTTTTGCGTTTTGAATACAGTGAATTCTCACTAGTGTGACCACAAAATTTATTAACATAGGAGTCTGTTAAAAGCAGGTGGTTGCTTAATGCAGGGCAAAAGTAATACAGTAAGCTCCTATAGGATTACTTTAATCCTACATTAAGCTACCACCTGTTTTAAAAATCCAGAATTATACTTCTTTTGAATTGTTATATTAGTGAGACTTTACTGTATTGATAAGCTTGAAACAAGCTTCAGGTGAATACCTGATAGAATTTACAGTTTAGAGCTTGATGAGATGCCATTTCTATTGGATACTGATAATGTATCTAACCCTTTCCCTGTTCTATATTTATTCCAAAATTCAATACCTACTGAACATTCATGGAAAAAATAGTTACAACAAAATATGAAAGGTGGAACTTTGTAGTCATTTAAGAAAGTAATATCAGAAAGAACAGATCTTTCAAATTCCATTAGCACACAGAGCAGACCCTGACCAGACGGCCGTCTGATCTGGGTCTACTCTGTTTGCAAAGATGCGAAATAGCGTTTATATAAAGGAAAGGGTTAAAGGAAATGGAAGAAAAGTGTACTGTGAGAAAAGATGAAGATAACATTGTTCTGTCTTCATTTTGAACAAAATTGAAATGATAGAAAACATCACTAGTTGCAGCTTTCGGATATGACATTGTAAGTTCATCTTGCATTTTTTAAGCGTTTCCCTGTTCAATATTGATTTAAGAAATCATAACATCACAGTTATTTATTAGCTGAATTTTTATTAGTGACATTATGTGCACAGGATATTTTGGTTTTGGTAGAAGCTGTAGTCAGGTCTATTAGAACTTCATAACTTCCTATAGGAGCCATCTGATCTGGGTCTACTCTGTTTGCAAATATGTGAAAAACCATTTGTAAAAAAGAAAGGGTTAAAAAGTACATAGTGTCAAACACTGGTTGAGTACAGATCTAAAACGATATCTTATTTCACAGCTAAATCCTATATTGATGCTATTCATTAGATCGACTCATCTCGGAAAGGGGATTGAAATGCGTCATAGCACTGAGAGAGGATTTGGCAGAAAAATTATAAAAAAAAGAAACTCCCAACATTTCACCGAGATTACCTAAACACACCTTGTTATCTACAGTATATAATTGTTATCACATATTTGCCTTGTTAAAACTTCCCGACATTGCTACTTAAGCAAGATGTGATCAGGAAGTATAGGAAACCTGTCACCTATGAATCTAGGGTGACTTGAAATGGCATTATTTATTACATAAATATTGATAGAGTAAAGGGTTAAAATGTTATTCTGGGGTATCTTCAGTCACTTCAACAGTGCAGATGTAGGCTTAGTATAGAGATTCTGACAGATACCGGTACATGGAGAATACTGCTTTAACCCTTTCCCTCATGTAAACATATTTTCACACATTTGCAAACAAAGTAGACCCAGATCAGACGGCTCCTACAGGAGCCGTCTGATCAGGGTCTGCTCTGTTTGCTAATAGAATTTGATAGACCTGTTTCTTTAGTTTCTAAAATGTCTACAATGCTCCACCTTCCAGATTTCTTTATAACTATTTTGTTAATCAATATTCAGGTATTGAAATGTGGCCTAAATACAGAACAGGGAAAGGGTTAACCCTTTAGTCTCCATGAATATTCATGTAAGAAATAACATCACCATGGATATTTTATAGAAAGTTTATACTTTTCAATTTCTCACACAAAAATAAGGAGCAAATGCTCTATTTATCACAATGCTTTCAAAACTACACAATTTTAGTTAAAGCTCCTTTTCGGTGTATTTATTCAAAGAGGTTTGGTCTAAAAATAGCCTATGAGGGAAAGGGTTAATCATACACTTGGTTGTTGAGCTTGTGAGTTTTCCTCTTCCTTATTCTAAGAAATAAAACATGTACTTGTACAATAACTACATAATGTAAAGGCATGCAGATTTCAACAGCGTTCACACTTTATTTTTTGGCAGGCTAAGTAATTATCTTCTATATTAACTAAGATAAAGATAAGTTTTATTTAACGTCAGCATGATACACAAGTAATTTCACCCTTTCCTTATGAATTTGAAAGATCTATTTCTTTACTTTCTAAAATGGTTACAATGTTCCACCTTCAGTATTTCATTATAGCTATGTACATTTTTTTTTATAAAATATCTCCTATTATTTCTTCAGCAAACACTATGCTGTGACCACTCTTTAGAAATGTCTAGAAGTGGTGATTCTAAAGAGTGGTCATTATTACATAATACATTCAAAAATAACACATAAAAAGGTATTATTAACAATTAGGTGGCAGCTTTCTGCATGACTTTCAACCTGCATTAACCCTTTCCCCATTCTTATATGTTTATTCCAAATTCCAATACCTACTGAATAGTCATGGACAAAATAGTAATATTGAAATATGGAAGGTGGAACATTGTAGCCATTTTAGAAAGTAAAGAAACAGATCTGTCAGATTCCATTGGCAAACAGAGCAGACCCTGATCAGATGGCTCCTATAGGAGCGGTCTGATCTGTGTCTGCTCTGTTTGCAAATGCATGAAAAAACATTTATATAAAGGAAAGGATTAACCCTTTCCCTCATGTAAACGTGTTTTCACGCATTTGCAAACAGAGTAGACCCAGATCAGATGGCTCCTCTAGGATCAGGGTCTGCTCTGTTTGCTGATGAAATTTGAAAGATCTGTTTCCTTACTTTCTAAAATGGCTATATTGTTCCAACTTCCAAATTTCATTATAACTACCTTGAATATTCAATAGGTATGGGAATTTGAAATAAACATAGAACAGGGGAAGGATCAAGCAGCCACCTGCTAAAAGGGTCTAAATGCTTCTGTACTAACATCTCCAGTAATCGAGGTTTTACTGTACTTTATGGAGAAATGATGGTCTAATATGACCCTTATCCCTTATGAATATTCATGTAAAAATTAATGGCATCAGTGATATCTCCAAGTAATTTGTATGATCTCTTGAAGTACGAGATACAGTTACTGTATTATGTTGTAAAAGCTAGGTCCATATCATTATGTTATTTCTTTTCTTTTAGGCTATAGAGGCAATGTCCATACCCATGATTATGTTGTATGTTCTTTTTCAGGCACAAGAAGCAATATCCATACGTTTATTTTGTACGTTGTCTTTCTGGCTGTAGAGGCAATGTCCATACCATTATGTTGTACGTTGTCTTTCTGGCTGTAGAGGCAATGTCCATACCATTATATTTACATTCGCCCTGCAACGTCCTTATATAACCTTATTCTAAAAAGAAAGTTGCATTTTCCCATGAACGTTCATTTCAATACCGGTTTGAGTCGGTTCTCCTTTTCCCAGAATTCCGCTGGACAATTTACTGATTAAAATCTTGTATTCATTCTATATTTATAATATGTGTTTGGGACTATTTTTCATACCATATATAGAGATCCTTGTCTATATGGGACGGGAATAGATGATTGACACGTCTTCTTCTTTCACAATTTACTTCTCTCAATTCTCTCTTTGCGTACTACATTCAAATCTATTAATCAACGTCTGTTCCCAAGCGACGTAACGTCACTTCCGTGTTATGTACACGTGACGTAAGGAGCGTTATCTCCAACAATCCTACTACGTTAGAAACGAACCTGGCAACGACCTAGATAGCGGCTATTACGTGACCGGTATATAATATTTAAAAAAAAAATCCGTTGAAATATAAGAAATACAATGGAATATAAATATAAGAAATAAATGATGTGCTCCCGGTGTTCATTAGGTTATGCAACGCATAGCTTTACGAGCAAAGATCCACGTGAAGCCCTTTGGGCTTCACTAACTTTGCTCGTAAAGCTATGAGTTGCATAACCTCATGAACACCGGGAGCACGTCATTCATTTCTTAAATGTTGTTGTTGTCTTTCTGGCTGTAGAGGCAATGTCCATACCATTATGTTGTACGTTGTCTTTCTGGCTGTAGAGGCAATGTCCATACCATTATGTTGTTGTTGTCTTTCTGGCTGTAGAGGCAATGTCCATACCATTATGTTGTTGTTGTCTTTCTGGCTGTAGAGGCAATGTCCATACCATTATGTTGTTGTTGTCTTTCTGGCTGTAGAGGCAATGTCCATACCATTATGTTGTTGTTGTCTTTCTGGCTGTAGAGGCAATGTCCATACCATTATGTTGTTGTTGTCTTTCTGGCTGTAGAGGCAATGTCCATACCATTATGTTGTATGTTGTCTTTCTGGCTGAAGAAGCAATGTCCATACCTTTATGTTGTATGTTGTCTTTCTGACTGTAGAGGCAATGTCCATACCTTTATGTTGTACGTTGTCTTTCTTGCTGTAGAGGCAATGTCCATACCATTATGTTGTTGTTGTCTTTCTGGCTGTAGAGGCAATGTCCATACCATTATGTTGTACGTTGTCTTTCTGGCTGTAGAGGCAATGTCCATACCATTATGTTGTTGTTGTCTTTCTGGCTGTAGAGGCAATGTCCATACCTTTATGTTGTATGTTGTCTTTCTGGCTGTAGAGGCAATGTCCATACCATTATTTTGTTGTTGTCTTTCTGGCTGTAGAGGCAATGTCCATACCATTATGTTGTTGTTGTCTTTCTGGCTGTAGAGGCAATGTCCATACCATTATGTTGTTGTTGTTGTCTTTCTGGCTGTAGAGGCAATGTCCATACCATTATGTTGTATGTTGTCTTTCTGGCTGAAGAAGCATGGTCCAAACCATTACGTTGTCTTTCAGGCTCAAAATCATGGTCAATATCGTTATGTAGTATTTTGTCTTTCTAGATCTAGAAACATGGTTCATACCATTATGTAATATACCCGGTAATGTCTTTCAGGCTTAAGAGCATGGTCCATACGATTATGTTGTATTTTATATTTCAGGCTCGAGCCACAGACGTATCCATGCTCTGTATGATTACACTGCAAGAACAGAAGATGACTTGAGCTTCTCCAAGGGTGACATCTTGCTTCTGCTGGACCAGGGCGAGGATGAGTGAGTACACGTGTACACATGTCTGTCAGCCTCTACACAGTGTCTCACACAGCTGTAGCCCTTTGTCTTATGAAAATTTATGCATAGCTCAGTCCATTACGAATATTAATTATTTTAATGTTTGTATGAAAAGTCTAGAATTGTAGATATTCATATATGTCCATGCATATATGGCTTAAACTTAAGGTGGTCATAACTGACTAAAACTGACCACCATACATGTGTGTAACGTCAGTGGTCATACCTGGCTCAAACTCACTACCATACATGTCTGAATGTAACCCACTTTTATGTGTTTAAACCTTCCTTTCACATAAATGCTTTTTCATGCCTTTTCAAACAGAGTAGACCCAGATCAGATGGCTCCTATAGGAGCTGTCTTATCAGGGTCTGCTCTGTTTGCTTATGAAATTATAATAGACCTGACTTTACAGTTTCTACCAATACCAAATATTCATGTGTACATAATTATGCCGTTATAAAAAAATTCAGCGTATAAATATTCTTGGTCCTTTACTCCATAATTACGCCTTTCTATGCCTCTGCAAACAGAGAAGACCAAGATAAGATGGCTGCTATAGGAGCCGTTTGATCAGGGTCTGCTCTGTGTGCGTATGGTATAAAACAGATCTTATTTTACATTTTACAGTTTCTGTCTGAGCCAAAATGTGCTTTATTCATATGCCATTATAAAAAAATAATTCAATTAAATCTTTCCTCCATAAATACGCCTTTCTATGCCTGTGTAAAAGTCTTTACTTGAAATCATTGTGATAAATAGAGCATTTGCTCCTATGGAGCAAATGCTCTATTTATTACAATGGCTTCAAAACTACACAATTCTAACATTTTCCTTTTCTCTAGTAAATTCTCCTTTTCGGTAGATTTATTCAAAGTAGTTGGGTCTAAAAATAGCCTATGGGGTAATGGGTTATGTTAAGGGTTCAAGATTTTAAATCGGAGAATTTCAAATGTTCGTAATTTTTCTTCCTGGTTTACCTAAAGGGTTTTACTCTTAATATGTGGTATGCATATTGTGATAACCTTGCAAAGAGTTTGGATCCAAATAGCGACCCTCAGTTACTGTCCTGCTCATCAGTTCTGTGACACTCTCGATGTACTTTTGAAAAATCAGTGAAAAAATCATCTGTGAGGATTCAAAGAGACCACAATGTCGGCAGACAGCAATAATTAAAGATGGTAAACTGCTGGCTTACGTATCTGTTTGTTTGTGAACTGCATACATTCGATAAGCTACCTGCAATCTCACAGTTTGTATTCTAGAGTCATTTATCAAACATCTGAGGTGAATAAAATTTTATCTGATCGAGGAAACTATTTCACACAAGTTCCATTTTGTAGCATGAATATAAATATTTCTGGTAGATAATTTGTAAAGTACAATCTTATGTTACCCATTCCTTATGTTGCCTTCGTAAATAAATTAGACCCAGATCAGACGGCTCCTATAGGAGCCATTTGATCAGGGTCTGTTCCGGTCGCTTATGAAATTATAACAGATCTGACTCTACAGTTTCTACCAATACCAAAACAACCTATGTACATTATGCCATTATAAAAATGTGTTCATTATTTCTGACGTGAATATTCAACAGGGAAAGGGTTAACCCTTTACTTATTAGATTTGCCTTTGCAAACAGAGTCTGTTCTGTTTGCTTATTTGAAGACATACTGAATAATATTAATCTGATTCTACACTGTTTGTCAGGGCAAACAATTCCCGTATTCATATACAATGTATGACTAAAATTTTTGTTCATTATGCATGAATTAAAGGGATATGGGCTGGTTACAATTAGGGGTTGTAGTAAAAAGGTGGTTGATTAATGCAATGCAGGACAAAGGTAATGCGGAAGGCTCCCTTTGGAACTTCTCTGGGTCACTTTAGTCTTGCATTAAGCTGCCACCTGCCTTGAAGACCCAGAATAGACTTTATCCCTTTCCCAGTGTTCAATGTTCATGTAAGAAATAATGACATCATGAATATTTATTAGCGGAATTTTTATGATGGCTTATGTACACTGGATATTTTGGCTGAGGCAGAAACTCTAGAATCAGATCTATACTATACCATAAGCAAACAGAGCAGACCTTGCTCAGATGGCTCCTATGATCTGGGTCTAATCCGTTTGCAAATGTGCGAAAAGGCGTTTGTGAAGGAAAGTGTTAAGTGATTTTGGAGGTTTTATGAAAGTCTCCATCGTTTGTCAGTATGAGACACTCATTGGGAGTGGAGCTGAACTTGGCCTATGGAGCCAGGCTGAAACCTGCAAACAGAGTAGACCCAGATCAGATGACTCCTGTAGAAGCCGTCTGATCACAGTTTGCTCTGTCTGCCTATCATATAATATAGATATTATTCTACAATTTCTGCCATAGCCACATATTAACATGTTCATGGGTAAATTATGAAAAAATAATCTTATTAATATTCATTATGTTATTATTTCTTACATGAATATTCATGGACTAAAGGGTTAACTTCCAAAGGCTTGATTTTATACTGCGGGGTTCTTGTGTACATATCATTTGACACTTGATTTTGAAGTGCGAACATGGCGAGTTTGCTAATTGTCTGAACTTCCTTATTAGATTGAGGATAATATGAAGCCGTAACTCTTTGCATGCTAGCAGCTAACTGGTGATAACTTTTGCAAACAATCTAGACCAAGTTGAGAAGTTGAAAAACTATTTGACACTCTGACTGAGGAATAGATAAAAAACATCTTTCATAATTGTAGTAGATGCCAATATTAGCAGATTGCAATTGCTTAATGTACAAAGTGCAAAACCATATCTAATATGGATAGGCCATCTGATCTGGGTCTACACTGTTTGCTCTCAAACCAAACCAAAACCTTTTGAGAATATACATGTAGTAAACTAAATGAGAAGTGTCTTCCCTCAGATTTGGGCAACACTACTTAACCCTTTGAATGCGGGAAATTTAAGTGTACAGTAGAACCTATCTTAAACGACCATTAAAATGAGGTTTAATTATAGGTCTGTATGGCAGGTGGTAGCTTAATACAGGTCAAACATAATGCAGAAAGCTTCTATAGGAGCTTTCTGCATTACATCTGATCTGTATTAAGCAACCACTTGCTTTTTAAGATTCCTTTGTCCAATTATTATATGGTCGTTTAAGACAGGTTCTACTGTACTTGCATTTGCAGACAGTGTAGCCTCAGATCAGAGGACTCCAGTCTGTTCTGTCTGTCATTCAAAATCCTGTAGCATGTTATACCCTTCCATACTGAATAGACTCTTTCATTAAACGCTGATGGGTCATTCCACTTTGAATATTCAATGTTCTAAGGTTTATTAAATATGGAGGCATTAATAGGTTTTAAAACTTTAAATACTGCATGTATATTTATGACTGATGTTGTGAGTTTATCAACTGCACTCAAAGCAAAACTGGTTATTTGCTTCTATTGGCTAAGCTTATTATTCTTGTACAGTTATCTTATTTGAGTCAAAACTGTTTTTGAAAGCATAATGAATGACTGTAGCATGCAAATAGTTTAAAGGGGAAGTCCCTGCATTTGACATGTTTCAAAAATTCTTAAAATATACAGAACTCATTTGTTTATATGGTGAAAGGTAGTATATCGCAAGAAAACCCATCCAATAAACATTGAAAATATCAAAACATCCATGTGTTTGATATCGACGATCCTGATTTTATTCACTAATGTTTCAGTTTTATTCGGGTTGGTTTTAGTTTCGTATCTGTTCACGCTATTCACGTGTCTCCAACCACTTCTGAGAAAAGCTGTTAGGTAAACAATGGAGGGATCGAGTGATCTTCAGCAAAACACAGAAAATTTGAACAGAAAAGGTCGATAATACTTTGTTGTAGAACAGCAAATATAAATTAGTATTGATGAAATCGGTTTATTTTGTATCACAGGGGCATTTTTTGATATAAGTTCAAATTGGCAATCTTCATAATAATGATTGAACATAACAAATGCAAAGTTTTATGACATTATTGAAAATATGCATTCATTGTAGGGACTTTCTCTTTAACTTTACTCCATAAATTTGCCTTTGCAAACATAGTAGACCCAAATCAGACAACTCCGGTAGGAGTCATGTTGATCAGGGTTATGCAGTGTTTGCTTATAATATGATACAGATATTTATGGCCTTAGCCAAAATTTTCTGTGTTCATGTGCTATTATAACAATTAATGTAATTATTAATATTCATGATGTCATTATTTGTTTCATTAATATTCATGGAGTAAAGGTTTAACCCATTCCCACTTAGGCTATTTATAGACCTAACCTCTTTGATTAAATCCACTTAGGCTATTTATAGACCTAACCTCTTTGATTAAATCTACCAAAAGGTAGCATTAACTAGAGAAAAGGAAATTTCAGAATTGTGTAGTTTTGAAACCATTGTGATAAATAGAGCATTTGCTCCTGTGGAACAAAATGCTCTATTTATCACAATGGTTTCATAAAGTGACTTTTACAGAAGCTTCAAAAGGCGTCAATATGCGGGAATGAGTCAAGGAAGATTTGGTTCATCTTAAACCTTTACCTAATAGAGATTGCTTATGATTAACACATTTGTAAATAGAGTAGACCCAGATCAGACAGATCCTTAGTGAGCGGTCAGTTTAGGGTCTTCCCTGTTTGACTATGAAATGGTATAGATCTAATTCTGAAGTTCTGCCTTGGGCTACTTCTAGTACAATTTCTACTACTACTACTACTATTACTACTACTTCTACTACTACTACTATTACTACTACTACTACTACTACTACTTCTACTACTACTATTACTACCACTACCACTATTCCCCATTTCATGATGTCATTGTACAATTTCAGCTAATTGTGACTCATACATTCATTATTATTTACGTGAATTACATGACTTTATCAGGTAAATCACAGACTTCACTATATGCTAATACAAAACTTGGAACACACACAAAATGATATTGCTTTCTTCCTGTTTTGAATGTAAGTTGATATTTTGCTTTCAATATTGTCCCCTGACAAACTTGGTTGCACAGTGTAAATGCTATTTATTTAACCCTTTCCCTGTTCAATATTTATTTAAGAAGTAATGACATCATGAATATCTATTAGTTGCATTTTTGTAATGTAAACTTTTCAAGGAATTTGTTTTGCTATTTCGTGCCAAAAGCAAACACAGCAGACCCTGATCAGATGGGTCCTATAGGAGCCATCAGATCTGGGTCTACACTGTTTGCAAATGCGTGAAAAGGTGTTTATATGAAGAAAATTGTTAATCATTCAACACATCTTATTTTCTTTGTGCATGGCTATACCTAGCCATGGTTTAATCCAGGTTGAACTAGGAAGTAATTTTCCTCCCCCCCCCCCCCCGATTATATGTACCATATTCTCCCAAATAAATTCTTACATGCTAATAAACACCCCCCTACTTTGTGGGAGGGGATGGGGGAACAATGAATAAAACAACTAAAACTCTAAATAATAGACTGAAAGTAATGAAGCAAAACTGTCAGTGTACAAAATGCAAGAAGCTTCTTTTCAAAAATGTTACACTTCCATGCATGTTTATTAGAGATAATAAAAAAAAAAAAGATTTCTGTCTACAAAAATCACAGCTATGTCTTGCTCTAACCCTATACACACAGCATAGGTCTATGCCCTAGAACACTGATCATTTTAGTTTGACTCACATTTGGTTCACTTACTAGTCTCTCAACCCTTTACCTGTTCTATATTTAGACCATTGCAATACCTACTGAATATTTATTAACAAAATAGTTATAAAGAAATATGGAAGGTGGAACATTGTAGACATTTTAAAAAGCAAAGAAACAGTTCTATCAAATTTTATTAGCAAACAGAGCAGACCCTGATCAGACGGCTCCTGTAGGAGCCATCTGATCTGGGTCTACTCTGTTTGCATATGCATAAAAACACGTTTGTATGAGGGAAAGGGTTAACCCTTTCCTCCAAAGGCTATTTTTAGACCCAACCACTTTGAATGAATCTACTGAAAAGGAGCATTTACTAGAGAAAAGGAAAATGTTATAATTGTGTAATATAGAAACAATTGTGATAAATAGAGCGTTTGCTCCTTAGTAACAGAGCAATTGATCTATTTATCACAATGGTTTCAAGAAGTAACTATTACAGAGGCGTAGAAAGGTGTATTTATGGAGGAAAGGGTTAAGTGATGCTTCTGCAATATATCTGATGTTAAAAAAAAGCACACTAGCCTTTGACATAAATGAGATCATTTGTCTTAAATGAGCACATGTATAATTTAACCGTTTACTTGATCATGGCACTTTTAAGCTCCTTTGCAAACAGAGTAGACTAGCTCAGATTACTCCTGTAGGAGCCATGTCTTATCAGCGTCTGCTGCGTTTGCTGATGTTTTACAGATTACTACTGTTTGCCATGGCACTAATTTTACAATATTTTTAATTTTAAATGCAATAATTAAAACAATTTATATGATTTCATAATGGTGAGTCAAGAATGAATATTCATCTGAGGTAAACGGTTAAGGCATAGTGCCCTTTAATATCATAAGACATAATGTCCCTCAATATCATAAGAAATAGTGTCATGTAATATCATAAAACATAATGTCCCTCAATATCATAAGAAATAGTGTCATGTAATATCATAAAACATAATGTCCCTCAATATCATAAGAAATAGAGTCATGTAATATCATAAAACATAATGTCCCTCAATATCATAAGAAATAGTGTCATGTAATATCATAAAACATAATGTCCCTCAATATCATAAGAAATAGTGTCATGTAATATCATAAAACATAATGTCCCTCAATATCATAAGAAATAGTGTCATGTAATATCATAAAACATAATGTCCCTCAATATCATAAGAAATAGTGTCATGTAATATCATAAAACATAATGTCCCTCAATATCATAAGAAATAGTGTCATGTAATATCATAAAACATAATGTCCCTTAATATCATAAGAAATAGTGTCATGTTATATCATAAGACATAATGTCCCTCAATATCAGACATTGTCATAGTGTCCTTTAGCACCCAGATGGAGCTGTCTGATCAGAGTTTGCTCTGGTTGCTTTATGACATAATATAGATAGTATTCTAAAGTTTCTGCCATGGCAAAAACTACCTGTGTCCATTGTACTATTATAACTATTCATCTAATTAATATTCATGATACCATCATTCCTTTCATGAATAGTCATACATGTAGTAATGGGCCAATGTTAGATATTCTCAGCTGATACCTTATAATGTTGGATGAGTAGAGTTATATTGTATATAATTATGGATGTGAGATATAAACACACATTTCCCAATAAGGAAAATGTCTTGTCTTTGCAGGAAATACAAGGCACATTTACCCTTTCCCTGTTTTTTGTTTATTGCAAATTTCAATACGTACTGAATATTCATTGACAAATTAGTAATAACAAAATATGGAAGGTGGAATATTGTAGCCATTTTAAAAAGTATAGAAACAGATCTATAGTATTCCATTAGCAAACAGAGCAGACCTTGATCTGGGTCTTTTCTGTTTGCAAAATGTGTGAAAAGGCTTTTATATGAAGGAAAGGGTTAAAATCATTTCAAAATTAGCATTACACCAACACGAATCAACTGTTACAGCATAAGCTTATTATATTTCCTCAGAGTCAGTGCCTGGCTCATTAAAAGCTTTTGTCATGTGATCTTCAAGTCATGTGATCTATCTGGTCTATTTCTATCAGCCAATCGTGTGAGTTGCATGTATGAACTTATTGGCTTCATGTTGTCATAGCCCTCTATCAGACAATCAGAAAAGGGCTTTCCTTTTGTACACGATTCACATGTTTAGGTTTGCGTGGAACCACCTGGTTTCTGTTAGAGCTATACTTGGATTTATGGAAGCTGGTCAAGAATTCCGTATTAAACCTACAGCCTTTCCTTCTTCAACCTGCTTCCAACATGTGCCTTTTCTATGTGCCTTGTTGTTTCTAATTAATTTTGTATTTCATTTGTTTTGAGTTGTGTTCTTTTATGAGCCCTTTATTATTGGGCCAGTTTGGTGTATTTGGCTAATGTCAGAATGTTCTATTACCTATGAAACACCAAAATATAGTGTCACTTGTATATTTTCAGGAATGAAGATTGGTGGTTTGCCAAGCATATAGACCCAAAATACACAAACCAAAAACAGGAGGGATATGTGCCACGGAATTATGTGGCCCTAGAGGACACATTAGACACACAGGAGTAAGTCTGTCTTTTGATTGTAACAATGTTAGACATACAGGAGTAAGTCTGCCTATTGATTACAGCAATGTTAGACATACAGGAGTAGGTCTGTCTTTTGATTGTAACAATGTTAGACACACAGGAGTAAGTCTGTCTTTTGGTTGTAACAATGTTAGACACACAGGAGTAAGTCTGTCTTTTGATTGTAACAATGTTAGACACACAGGAGTAAGTCTGTCTTTTGATTGTAACAATGTTAGACATACAGGAGGAAGTATGCCTATTGATTGTAACAATGTTAGACATACAGCAGTAAGTCTGTCTTTTGATTGTAACAATGTTAGACATACAGGAGGAAGTCTGCCTATTGATTGTTACTATGTAAGACATACAGGAGGAAGTCTGCCTATTGATTGTAACAATGTTAGACATACAGGAGTAAGTCTGCCTTTTGATTACAACAATGTTAGACAGACAGAAGTAAGTCTGCCTTTTGATTACAACAATGTATACATACTATACAGAAGTACGTCTACATGCAGATTGTAACAATCTTAAACATACAAAAGTAAGTCTGCTTGTAAGATGTAACTATTTTAGATATTAAGAAGCAATTGGCTACAAGATCCAAGAACTTTTATTTTACTTGGATAAAAAAAACCCAGATAACATTAGCTTATGAGCTATTTTCCGAGAATGCAAATCATAATTTGATACATAAATAGACATGTAAGTCTACATGTGGATTGTAGGAATCTTAAGCATACTCTAGCAAGTTTGGATGCAGATTCTAACAATCTTAGACATGTGTTCCATCAAACATGGCAGACCCTGATCAGATGGCTCCTGCAGGATATACTTTGTTTGTGGAGGTGTTAAAAGGCATATCTATGGAGAATAGGGATACAGTAAAACTCGGTTATAACGAATTCCAAGGGACTGAAGGATTTACTTCGCTATAAACATTATTCGCTATATTGATAGTACGAAGTTCGTTATAAATTATGACTTTGACACACGACTGTTCAATATTTACTAAACCATAATTCAGTCATGTATGCGTAGCGATCAAACTCCCTTAATTCACATCATTCATCGTACAGCTTACTCTTTGTGGAAGAAATCGGTCATTTGCTTTTGAACACATGTGGATGCTTGAAACTTGCCAAATAACTGTTTCATAAATGTTAGTGTTAAAAAAAATCAGGAGCATTTGGTCGTTGCTCCAATGTCCGATGCAAATTGGGTATAGCGGACAAAGACTCCGCATATGTGGGCAGGGGCAAATATTCCTTATAGATCTGTGTCGTCATCGGAGTCAGCGGTAGATTCTATTTTAAGCGGAAAATGCTGAAATAATATGCGAACGGGGAGGGAATAACAAAACCAAAAGACTTCAAGTATTTATTTTGAAAATAAAAAAAACAACATCATATCTTAACAATGTTTAGCTATAGCCCGTACTTTTAAGTGCATATATATATATGCCCCGAGGCTAGCGGTGTTTAATTATACCCTACCACTGTGAAGAATACATGTTTTACGGATCGCTTCACAGTTCGCCCCAACACTAGTGTGTGTTCTAACACCTATACGACATGGTGTTAATCGTGCGAAATACACAGGTGCTTGAAGATAGTAGCAAGGTGAAACTTCGCTTTAATGAAGGAATTTTAAAGTGTTTTGTGAATAATGGTACTGGAAAATCAGTTCGCCATAAGCGAAAATTTGCTCTAACCAACTTCGCACTAAACATTATAGTCTGTATAGAATTAATGAAGATATCGACCGGGGAACGAAATTTAGTTCGCTATAAGCGGGAATTCGCTTTATCAGAGTTCGTTATAAATAAGTTTTACTGTACTTGTTTACTTGAAATAAACCTGCTACATTTCTGCATGTTTACAGATGGTTCTTTGGCAATATAAGCAGGAAGGAGGCCGAGAGGAATCTACTTGCACGCTCTAACGAAGCGGGAGTGTTCCTCATCAGGGAGAGTGAGACATGTCCAGGTAACCACTTCCTTAATGAACATTTAAGAATGAAACTGATCATTTCATGAATATTCATTAACTATTTTTTATAAGGTAAAATATTAGCTTTGACAAAAAGATCAAATCTATATAATTTTGTAAGAAAACAGAGCAGAACCTGATCAGATTGCTTCTGCAGTAGCCATCTGATCTGGTTCTACTCTGTTTTCAAAGGCGAGAAAAAGTGTTTATATGAAGGGATAAACAGACAGATATAGCAAAAAAGGGTGACAATGAATTATGTATAGTGGTCAAAAAAGATAAAGTGCAATGGTTACAAGACCAAGAGAATTGGTCATTACAGATAAAGTGTAATGGTTACAAGACCAAGAGCTTTGGTCATGACATATAAAGTGTAATTAATATAATGGCTACAAGACCAAGAGCATTGGTCATTACAGATAAAGTGTAATGGTTACAAGACCAAGAGCTTTGGTCAGTACAGATAAAGTGTAATTAATATAATGGCTACAAGACCAAGAGCATTGGTCATTACAGATAAATTGTAATAGTCACAAGGAGGTATGTAATGTTCTCAATAGATATGTAACTGTTACAAGATACAATGTAATAGTCACAAGAGATAAAGCATAATGGTCAGAAGATCAAGTGTATTGATCATGAGTTAAAAAGCATAATGGTTTTGATAAAAAAAAGTGTAATATAGCTTACATTTCTGTTGTCATTCAGTGTTTGCATCATGATAGCTTTTCTTTCATGGTCAAATGATCAATGTAGATTCCAGCTCCATCTCTGAGCTTGTCTTGTTTGAAGTTTACATGCAGAAATTGAATTCACCGATACATTTAAGAATATTCTTGGACATACTTTCTTGGTACCCAGTTTGTACCAGAATAGTAAAAGCTGAGGCCAAAGATTATTTATTAGACTGAGAATGTATTGATGAAGTATAATTATGGGTTTCAGGTTCATACGTTCTGTCTGTGAAGGACCGTGATGCAACCAAGGGTGACTGCGTGAAGCACTACAAGATGCGGAACATGGACAATGGGGGCGTGTACATAGCAGCCCGACGACAGTTCAACAACATCAAAGAGCTCGTTGAACATTACAAACGTACGTAATTCAACAGGCTGTCTCCAGCTACAATAACAAACATTCTGCAGTTTACACAATTTGTTTCTATCAGGAGCAAATAAAATGTTTAGGAATTCAGTTGGGACTTGCCAGTACAGTATAATAGCATTATTTTGAGAGCAGTTTTCTGAGACATGTACCTATTCCGAGGGAATTTTCAAGTCCCAGCTCAATTTCTATTAACCCTTCGCTTGCTATTCACATCAATATACCTACCTGTAAATAGTGAAGACCCAGATGAGACAGCTCCTGCAGGAGCTGTCTCATCAGGGTCTGCACTATTTACAAGTTGATTGTGCAACTAGTGCACTCCACAGCAGTGATTGCACAGTGCAATACTTGTACACAGTGAAGATATATGTAATAATACAACAGGGCATGGGTAAAGAAGGAAAAATGTATTTTAAAATTCAGCAAGCGAAGGGTTAATTGTTCACTGAAAATACCAGTGTTTATCCAAATACCGATAATCTGAAAAATTGAGCAAGTTTAATGGTCCCATTGAACACTATGGTTCCTTTTATTGATTGTTTATTCAGAGCATGGCGTTTTCGATTCAATTTTGTTACCTTTTTGGAGCTCAGCCAGTGACACATTATATCTATTACTAGGTGCAAAAAAATACTGAGAGTAAGATTTTTAGTATCGTTCGACAGATCAGAACTCTTATCATGCAAAGTAACATCTTTATGGCTTCAATTGGTACAGGTAATTTTTCTGAGAATCGGACAGTTCTGGATCAGAAGGAGGCACTGATGGATTAAGTCTGTTTTCGTAGGTTATCACACATTTGCATGCAAAAAGAACAGAATTCCTGTCTTAGTTCTAAGATGTGCTTAATCCTTAAAGTATGGGAACTGAGTATATAAGACCTTTTCAAACAGTGTACCGAACTGTTTATTAAAAATCTTTTTCTTCAATGAAAATTTCTGTTTGCTTATGATATAATATGGATATGATTCTGCAGTTTCTGTCAAAGCCAAAATTTTCTTTGTCCATGAGCTATTATAACAGTTAATCTCATTAATTTTCAGTATGTCATTAATTCTTACATGAATATTCATGGAGTAAAGGATAAATTAATTTTCAGGATGGTTACGAGTTCAGGTTGAATGATACATGTATTGATTTATGAATAATTCAAGAAATAATTTCATCTGAAACTTTTGTTCTAGTTGAGGCTGATGGTTTGTGCAGATCCCTGAAAAAATCATGTCCCCGTACGGCCCCAGTGATGATGGACCTCAGCCGGGATACAAAGGATGCATGGGAAATCCCGCGAGATTCACTAAAACTCAATAAGAAGCTGGGAGCCGGTCAGTTTGGAGAAGTCTGGAAAGGTGGGTACCAGTATTTGTCTGAGCATCCTTTTTGTGTTAGTAACATGGAACAGATATTATTCATAACTGCTTCATTTTGCTGTTTTTATGTGAATTCTACAAATCTGTATTAAATAAAGTCACTGGAATATATTTCTGTAGTTTACAAGTTAATATAAACTATAAATAACTTTAACTCTTTCGATGTTGCATATTCATGAAAGAAACCATGAATTCATGAATATTAATTAGATTATTTTTGATAATGGCAAATATGAAGACATGAAGTTTTGGTTCAGGCAGAAGCAGTAGAATCAGATCTATATTATACTATAAACAAACAGAGCAGACACAAGGTCTCTTGTCCTTAACCCTTTCCTCCGTAAATACGCCTTTCTATGCCTCTGTAAAAATCACCTATTGAAACCATTGTGATAAATAGAGCATTTGCTCCTATAGGAGCAAATGTTCTATTTATCACAATGGTTTCAAACTGCAAAATTATAAAAAAAAATCCTTTTCTCTAGTTAATGCTCCTTTTCGGTAGATTTATTCAAAGTGGTTGGATCTAAAAATAGCCTATGGAGGAATGGGTTAATGTCATTATAAAATTCAACTCATTAATACTTATGATGCCATGTGGCTAACATGAATAACCATTGGGTAAAGATTTAACCCTTTACTCCATAAGTACGCCTTTTTACGCCTCTGCAAATAGAGTAGACCCAGATCAGACGGCACCTATATATAGAATATACATGTAGATTAGTTGCTATAGTTTTCGCCATGGCCAAAATGTTCTGTGTTCATGTGCCATCTAATTAATATTCATGGTGTCATAATTTCTTACATGAATATTCATGGAATCAAGGGTTAAAGACTTAAGTCTTGTTTTCAGTGATTACTTGAGGTAAGTATTGTACTTGATAAATGGGATGGTTTTCAATTACCCTTAGCCTTTAAATTGGCTTGTGTATGCATGGAACACTTTTGTTTGACATCCTTTAACCCATTACCTCATAGGCTATTTTTAGATCCAACCTCTTTGAATGAATCTACCAAAAAGGAGCATTCACTAGAGAAAATGAAAATTTTGGAATTGTGTAGGTTTTAAACCATTATGATAAATAGAGCATTTGCTCCTAAGGAGCAAATGCTCTATTTATCACAATAGTTTAAAAAGTGACTTTTACAGAGGCTTCAAAAGGCGTCAATATGCCAGAATTGGTTAACAATGTTGGCTCTTTGCATGCTAGTTGTGAATTTGAATTTATGATAGCCTCTTGAAATAGTTTGTATCTAGATGAGACTACAAGTAACTTGACATATCATTATTATACACGCTGTTAGAGATTCTGACTGCATTTTTTGAACAGAAATAAAAGGAAAATTGACTTTAGATTTGCAGCAGACGACAGATTATTGCAGAAGACGATTACTCAAGGTTCACAGATTAAAATCCTTCCCTGCATGACAGGTCTAGCTGACACTGTATTTATTACTGAGATAGGTTACCTTTTCAAAGACAGTATGGTGTTTAATGACAAGGAAGAGAAAATTATATTCATTTTAACCTTTTCCCTCATGTAGATGACTTTTTTTTTTTTGCAAACAAAGTAAACCCAGATCAGACAGCCATGTCTGCTCAATGTGTGGCAATTAGCCAGTGATTTGAAAAGATGTTATTTCTTCGACCGACAATCAATTCCTTATTAAACACTTTGAGATTAGCATGGGGTTTATATTAGATAAACAAATTTCAGACAAGAAATATAATTGGAGATAGGAAAAAAAATTGAAATGTTGAAATTTGACATATATACACAGAGTAAATTTACATAAAAAAGTAAACAATTTGGGTCTGTTGGATTAATTGGAGATAATCGGAAAATTGACATATGCAAGTTGGTCTAAAGAAGAGTAAACTGTATGGCCTTTCACTGTCTTGGCTTTTGTAGGATCATAAATACGGGATCAATTTGATAGATCAGAAAGAGGTTATGGCACAATGTTTGCCTTAAACTGGGAAAAATGGTCCTCAATTTATAGCCCCTTGATTGTAGGCCCCTAATACTTCATTTTTGTGGTCCTTTTCACGCATTTTCAAACAGATTAGACCCAGATCAGATGGTTCCTATAGGAGCTGTCTGATGAGGGTCTGCTGCGGTTGCTTTATATTGTATAATATAGATCTGATTCTACAGTTTCTGTCCGAGTCAAAACACCCTATGTACATATGCCATTATAAAAACTCCGCTAATAAATGTTCATGTTGTCATTATTTCTCACATGAATATTCAACAGTGAAAGCTGTTATACCTTGAGAACTGGCAGTGGTGGGTGTATAATGTCGCTAGCTGTATCTCAGCTGTGTTTATGTACAATTATTTTCCTGTTTTTGAAGCAATAAGGACAGTACTTGAGATACCCCACACTTCCTGATTTAACATAGCTGATAATGTCCCAGAGGTCACGGATGAAGAAGGATGTAAAATCTAGACTGATTTTGTTATCTCTTGTATGTATGGACAGTATCAAATGTTTGTGGTTGCTTAGTATTTATACCCTCAACATCATACAAATGCTTTTTAATCATTTGAGAACAGAGTAGACCAAAACCAGACAGATCTAGTAGGAGCTGTCTTATCAAGGTCTGCTCTGTTTGCTTATGAAATTATACAAATCTGATTCTTCAGTTTCTACCAATACCCAAACTGCTTGTTCATATTTCAGTAGGAAAAAATACCAGCTAATTAATATTCATCTGGTGTAGGTGTACGTCAATGAGATAGGAGTGACACTTTCAAACAATACTATGATCAGGTATCAAAGCACTGATGTCCTGACAGAACCTGTAGCTGAGACATCTTGTATACTGGTAGTACAGCCAGAAATTATGACCTCGAGACTGAGTGACGAGACTAATTGGCATAGACAGGCTTTATTACTGTAGATGACCAGTGTCTCTCTGGCCGGAACTCCAGTTCTGCCTTTTGCAGATTTATTTCTCTTTTTATAATCAAGCTCACCTATGGTCCAGACATTGTTAAGTAATCCTGTCTGGCTGCTAAGTGCCATTTGTCATTAACAAGTCACGCTAAATTAAACGAACTTAACCCTTACAATGCTAAATTTTCAGATGGACTATTCCAAAATTCAAACAGTTCAAACGTATGGTGAATATTTAGGAATTTTTCTAAAGAAAAGTGTAACATGATAAACAGTGCAGACCCTCGAGGAGCCCTCTCATCTGGGTCTACACTGTTTGCAAAGCACATAAGTGACTCATGTCCCACACTGTAAGAATTAGCGTTATGCAGTAATTATTAGCCAAAGAAGTTATTAGCTTAGTCATTACTGCACTATCTGACACATGACCTTAATGTCATGCAAAGAAAGTATATAGTACTAGCCTTCTCAAAAGAATCTAGTTGCATTGATCATGCTTCAAGACATAGAATAGACCAGTGTGTCATCAGTATCCAAGCTGTGTGACATTTTGATATTGTTTTGTAAAGAAGAACAACAGAACAGAAGAGGCAGAACAGTTTTGCATACTTTCAGTGCTTGAAATGAGCCACTAATGTCTGTTGCAAACAGTTTAGGCCTAGATGAGAGGGCTCCTACAAGAGTCCTCTAATCAGGGTCTTCACTTTTTGTCATGTGACACTTTTCTTTAAAAAACAAATCCCTGAATATTGGTGGTAAGCTTGACCTGTTTGAATTTTGGAATAGTCTATTTGAAAATACAGCGTTGAAATGGTTAAGTTACAAGTCATCAAATAGTGTTGAGTGTATTTACACCTTTTTCAGTCCAACTTCCTGCTTTGATATGCATGTATCTAGAATAAGACTGAGTACAAGTATTTGATTTCGTATTGCCCTCTAGGGTCTTTTACAATCCATCCCAAGCTGTATGATCTTGGTCAACACTGTTTGTAAATCTAGTCAGGGTTATACCAATCCTTTAACCCTTTTTGTACCAAATAAAACATTTCTTCTAGGATCTTCATCTGCTTAACGCCTTTCTACGCCTCTGTAAAAGTCACTTTTTGAAACCATTGTGATAAATAGAGCATTTGCTCCTAAGGAGCAAATGCTCTGTTTATCACAATGGTTTCAGAGCTTCAAAATTCTAAAAGTTTTCCTTTTCTTTAGTTAATGCACCTTTTGGGTAGATTCATTCAAAGAGGTTGGGTGTAAAAATAGCCTATGGAGGAAAGGGTTAAGTTTCAAAGGGGAGTTTTCTTCCATTTTTTTCTGAAACATTATCAGTGTCAAACACTTTTGAACCTGATGAGTCGCCGAGTTACTCTGTATCTCATCAGCATCCAGACTTTACAAAGATTATCAGGGAATTGCCTGTGGGAATGAAAGGGTTAACCCTTTCCCTATTGAATATTCATAAATATATAAGAAATTATGACATGATGAATATGTATTAGCTGAATTTTTATAATCGCATAGTTATGGAATTAGTAGAAGCTACAGAATCATGTCTATATAATTCCATAAGCAAACAGATCAGACCCTGATCAGATGGCTCCTACAGGAGCTGTCTGATCTGGGTCTACTCAAGTGTTTGAATAAAGGAAAGGGTTAAAGGAATGTCAGGTTTGTATCTACACATGTAATCATTTTGGCTCAATGTCAACTTAGATGTGTTGATGATATGGAACACATACCCATGACCAGATTGTTGATGATAAGGAACACATACCCAAGACCAGAATGTTGCTGATAGGGAACACATACCCAGGTCCAGATTGTTCATGGTAGGGAACACATACCTAGGTCCAGATTGTTGATGATATGGAACACATACCCAGGTCCAGATTGTTGATGATAGGGAACATGTACCAAGGACCAGATTGTCGATGATAGGGAACACATAACCATGACCAGATTGTTATGATAGGAAACATGTACCCAGGTCCAGATTGTTGATGATAGGGAACATGTACCCAGGTCCAGATTGTTGATGATAAGGAACACGTACCCAGGACCAGATTGATTGTTGGAGGCATTACCAAGATGTTAACCCTTTCCCGCATGAATATTTATGAAAGAAATAATGATACTATCAATATATATTGGCTGACTATTGAAAGTCATGGCTGTCTTATACCATTCTTTATAATTATGGTAGTGTCCACTGAGATCAGAGATATGGTGTCTGAGATCAGAGATCAGAGATATGGTGTCTGATCAGTGTTTGCACTGTTTGTCACTAATTAGTAGTTACATGTACTCGCTTTTATATTCTCTACTTTTCTACAAACAGTGTAGAGGCGTATCACACAGAGGCATACATAAAGGTGCCTATTTAACCGGTTACTCAATGAATATTCATGTAAGAAATAATGACATCATGAATATTAATTAGATTAATTTCTAAAATAGCACATGAACACATTAACTTTTTGGCCATGGCAGAAACTATAGAATCAGATCTTTATTATATTATAAGCAAACATAGCAGACCCTGATCAGAAGGTTCCTATAGGAGCCATCTGATCTTGGTCTACTGTGCTTGCTATAGCATAGAGAGATGTATTGATGGAGTAAAGGGGTAATTAATAAATATTAATATCATCATTTCTCCCCCTCTTTGAGACAATTTTAAAGAGTGGTCACAACATAGGATTTGGTGGAGAAATAAAGGAGCAATTCTTGAAATGTTCAGATTTTGGTTTCTTTCAGGCCTGTGGAATGGCACAACTGAAGTAGCTGTTAAAACTTTGAAGCCAGGTACCATGTCTATTACTGCTTTCCTGGATGAGGCCATGATCATGAAGAAATGTCGTCATGACAAATTAGTGCGACTGTACGCAGTGTGTTCAAACGAGGAACCTATTTACATAGTGACAGAACTGCTTAAAGACAGTTTGTTGAATTATTTGAGAGAGGGTGACGGCAGGCACTTAAAGTTTCCTGAAATGGTGGACATGGCTGGACAGGTATGGTTGACTGATTTAATCATCAAGTATAAAGTTTTTGTTACAACATCCATTTTTGGAATATCATCTTAATGTAAAATGTTTGCAAAGATTTTCGTGAATTCTGCTCCAATGTTGGAAAGGGTACCGTATTATTCCTAATAAATGCCCCCGGGGGCTTAACATTTTCCAAAAGGGGGAAGGGGGGGGGGGGGGGGGGGGGGATTATTACGGTAAGCTTTTTCCTAAATCCGTTGTTCGGAAGTTTTTGTTAATGTTACATTTAAGTGTTCATTAAAATGGATTAAACTTTTGGACTGACTGGATTTTATTAAGATATACTAGATTTGGATGGATTTGAATTTGGATTTTCCTTTGAGTTTAGCCTGGTGAGTAGATTTTTCTTACAAAAATAGCCGGGGGGGCCTTTATTAGGGCAAGGGCGTCTATTAGGAATAATACAGTAATCTTGTTTATCCCTTTACTCCATAAATATGCCTCTCTATGCCTTTACAAACAGAGCAGACCCAGATCAGATGGCTCCAGGAGCTGTCTGATCAGGATCTGCTCTGGTTGCTTATGAAATTATAATAGATATGACACTACAGTTTCTACCCGTACCAAAACATCCTATGTACATACACCATTATAAAAATTTGACTAATTAATATGCATAAGCCATTGTTTCCTAAATGAATATTCATGGAGTAAAGGGTTGATTCTTCCAACACTAAGTTAAGTTTTGTCTGCAAAAAATGTCATTTGATACATTTCTAAAAGTATTTTTGTTCTTCCATTTCTTTTTAAAGAACAGTGTCTGAATCTCAGTCAGTTTGGATGTTGATGAGATGCTGTACCAGTCCAGAGTTTTTTCATCAAACTTGATAAACCTACTCGACATCACAGGGAAATTTGTATAACAAAGGGCCATAACCATAGCATGCATATTGTCACTAATCTCAATTCTTTGAATGTTGAATTTGCATAGTGGAAGTTTCCATCATTGTTTAACCCTTTACTCCATGAATATGCCTTTCCACGCCATTCTATGCCTTTGCAAACAGAGTAGACACAGATCAGACGGCTCTTGAAGGAGCTGTCTTATCAGAGTCTGCTCTATTTGCATTTGAAATAATAATAGATCTGATTCTGGTTTCTACCAATACCTGTAGTTTGTCCTTCGATGTCAAAGATGACCATTACTTCATCTCTGAGAGTTTCTGCCAATACCTAAACATCATGTGTACATATACCGTTAGCTAATAAATATTCATGGTGTCAGTATTTCTTAAATGAATATTCAACTGGGAAAGGGTTAACTAAAGCGTCCATTAAGTATGATACTCTAATGTGTTTAACCCTTTCCATGTGGAATATTCAAATAAAAAATAATTACATCATGAATATTTAAATAGCTGAAATTTTATAATAACGTATGTGTATACTATACAGTATGTTTTGGTATAGGTAGAAACTGTATTAATTGTAGATGTATTAAATTATTTCATAAGCAAACAGACCAGATCCTGATCAGATGACTCCCATGGGATCCATCTGGTCTGGGTCTTTTCTGTTTGCAAAGGCATGGAAAGGCATTAATATGAAGGAAAGAGTTTTTAACTGGTGAACAGTTCAAACCATGCTCCAGGTGCCCTCTTAACTGGGATTAAAACTTTGCAAACTGTTTGCAAATATCAGTTAACTCGCTTCCTACATTTTAAGGATTAAGATTTTATTCTGTTGCTGTATTCTTGTTATGTTTCCATGAATATTCATGTAAGAAATAATGACATCATGAATATTAATTAGATTAGTTGTTATAATAGCACATGGACACAGGACTTTATAGCCATGGCAGAAACTGTAGAATCAAAAATATATTATAACATAAGCAAACATAGCAGACCTTGATCAGACAGCTCCTGCAGAGCCATCTGATCTGGGTCTACTCTGTTTGCAAAGGTGTAAAAATGCATATTTATGGGTTAAAACTTAACCCTTTCCCTCTTATAAACACTTTTTTACACCCTTGCAAAGAGAGACCCAGATCAGATGACTCCTACAGGAGCGATTTGATCAGGATCTGCTCTGTTTGTTATGACATGATATAGATCTGATTCTACATTTTTTGTCAAAAGCAAAAAATGCATTATAAAATAATAAATATTCATAATGTTATTATTTCTTACATGAATATTTTAACCCATTTATGTCTAGTGTCCATACAAAGGGCAGTTTAGCAGACAGTGAATACCCAGACCAGAGGGCTTCTTATCAAGCTCTCACATCTTTGTCTACACTGCTTGCTCTACATTAATTTCTAGAAGTCACATCTACCAAATGATCTGATCTTGGTCTACAGTAGAACCTGTCTTAAGCTGTCAGTCATTTACTAAATATAGAAGTCTTAAAAAGCAGATGGTTGCTTAATGCAGGAAAAAAAGTAATGCAGAAAGCTCCCAGAACATGCGTTAAGCTACAACCTGCCTTACAGGCCCATAATTAGACCTCTTTTTGTCTGCTTAACCCATTCCCTCATATTAATGCCGTTTGACGCCTCTGTAAAAAGTCACTTTCTGAAACCATTGTGATAAATAAAGCATTTGCTCCATAGGAGCAAATGCTCTATTTGTCACAATGGTTTAAAAACTACACAATTCTAAACTTTTCCTTTTCTCTAGTAAGTGCTCCTTTTTGGTAGATTCTTTCAAAGAGGTTTGGGCTAAAAATAGCCTATGAGGTAATGGGTTAGGACAGGTTCTGCTGTATACTGTTTGCGAGATACATGTATATGTATATCAATTTCAAACGGTCACATCAACAAATAAGTCTTCAAGAAACACTCAGGGGTTGGGTCAGAATAATTATTTTGGTGTTCTCTTAGAAAATGAGGTTAAACCCTTTAAATGATGAATATTCATGTAAGAAAACAATGAACGTTTAAATGTTGATTACCGGTAGTTTAATTTTTATAATGACATCATGAATAAAGTAATCTTTGATGATGGCAGAAACAGTACTATCAGATATGTATAATTTCATGAGTAAATAGAGTAGACCTGTATCAGATAACTGCTACTTGAGTCATCCAATCTGGGTCTACTCTGTTTGTAACGGTGTCAAAAGGCCTCCATCAGGTAAAAGGTTCAATGGGTTGAAATTATCTTTCATATGACTGATATTATCTATCTGGACTTTTCAGGAAACCTTCAGGCTGGATAGTGGAATATTGGCCTTTGTTTTAATCACTAAGATTGACCTTCTCATTTTCAGATTGCTAATGGCATGGCATATCTTGAATCAAACAAATTAATTCACAGAGATCTAGCTGCTAGAAACATTTTAGTTGGTGACAATAGCATTGTCAAGGTGGCTGATTTTGGACTGGCTAAGATTATAGAGGATGACGAGTACAACCCTCGCAGCGGTAAACACGTGACTTGTTCTGTAGTAAATCCAGTCGCTAACACACTCTGTGTGCTTGTGGTTGTGGCTGTCGCAGCTAACTGATATTGTAGTAGTAGTAGTGGCTGGCTTTGTGTTACTCTGCTTCACACCTACCCCAGTGCTATATTTTTGTTTAGTTGTGTTTCACTGATATTGTTTTGACCCTTTGCACATTAACCCTCTGGTCAGACCGCTCCTGTATGGGCCGTCTGATCTAGGTCAAAATGTCTTTTTGCACCTTTGCAATAGAGTAGACCCAAAACAGATAGCTCCTATTGGATGCCATCTGATATGTGTCTGCTCTGTTGGCATAAGGAATAGAATAGATATAATTCTACTGTTTATCAAAATTCCACTGTTTGTGTTGCCATTATAATAATTCAGCCAATTATTATTCCAGTTGTCATTATTTCTTTGATGAATATTTTGAAAGGGATAAATACACCTTTTTACACCTTTGCAAACAGAGTAGACCCAGATCAGATGGCTCTTGTAGGAGCCGTCTGATCAGGGTCTGCTGTGTTTGCTTATGATATAATGTAGATATGATTCTACGATTTCTCCAATGGCCAAACATTTCTGTATCTATGTGCTATTATAACAACTAATCTTATATTCATGATGCCAATATTTCTTACATGAATATTCATGGAGTTAATAGTTAATAGGAAATTGAAAGGAAATAGGTGTGAGAACTGAGGTACCATATTATCTATAAATATTCGGATAGCAACTCTTCCCTCTCAAAATGTTTGTAATGTTGAAAAATAAAATATGGCACCATTTTGATAACTTTGAATTAGACTTATCCCTTTCTTCCATAAATACGCCTTTCTATGCCTCTGTAAAAGTCACTTTATGAAACCATTGTGATAAATACAGCATTTGCTCCTATAAGAGCAAATGCTCTATTTATCACAATTGTTTCAAAACTACACAATTCTAAACTTTTCCTTTTCACTAGTAAATGCTCCTTTTTCGGTAGATTTATTAAAAGAGGTTGGGCCCAAAAATAGCCTATGGAGGAAAGAGTTAAATACTGGTATTATAGTGTATACCCTGGTCTTAGGGCTCTCTCAGGAGCAATTTGATCTGGGTCTGCACTATTTGTCTTATGTTTGTCTTCCAAACTCTTAGGATAATTAGGGAAGCTGATCCTACAGAATTGTCATCCAGTACTTAAATTTTGATGAAGTAAATATTAGTGGGAAGTGTGTATCTTACCCCTCTCTTATCTGGAGCCCTTGCTAATGTTTGTGTTACAAGTGCAGTGCTTTGGACCTGTCGGAGTTGTGTTGACACTGTAATCTGTGCTTGTCCGTTTACTCCATAAATACACCTTTCTATGCCTTTACAAACAGTGTAGAACCAGATCAGATGGCTCCTGCAGGAGTCATCTGATCAGGGTCTGGTTTGTTTGCTTATGAAATATTCTCAAGTTTCTGCCTGGGCAGAAAATTGGTAAGTTCATTTATATAAGCTATAATAAAAATGAAGCATGTCATCATGTCTTTATTTCTTACATGAATATTCATGGAGTAAAGGGTTAAAATAGTTTGCTACTAACAAAGTAAATGTCAGCGATCTTATCACCAGAATAACACAGTAACAAACTGATTATTAGTCTAGCAAATTAGTCAGGCACATTTTACATTTAGATTTGTAAATTGCTTTATGTAGATCTAGTCCTTTGAAATTTGACAAAGACAAAATGAAAGAAAATAAGTCTACACATATTGCAGTGTGTAACTAAAACTTGACCCAAGTGTTATGTGTAGGTAATGGGACATAGTTGCTTTGGAATTTGTAATTTACATTTCTGGTGACAAGCCCGTGACTATATATCTGATGTTCTGGTCCAATTCACTAAGTCTGTTGAAATGTATTATACATCTGGAATTACCTGCTCTTCACTTTCAAATATTGTATTTGTATGTAACTGTAGCTGAATTTTTATAATTGCACTATGGTCGAAAGGGCATTGGCCATGGCAGAAATTGTAGCACCCTTTCCCTGTTCTATACTTAGACCAACTTTCAATACCTACTGAATATTCATGGACAACATAGTAATAATATTATATGGAAGGTGGATCATTGTAGCCATTTTAGAAACTAAAGACACAGCTCTATCAAATTCCATTAGCAAACAGAGTAGACCCTGATCAGACGACTCCTATAGGAGCCATCTGATCTGGGTCTACCCTGTTTGCAAATGCGTGAAAACACGTTTTAATTTAAGGGAAACGGATAATCACATCTACCCATATATGCTTTCATGTGCAAACAGAGCAGACGTTGATCAGACAGCTCATTCAAGATCTTTCTGATCTTGGTGTACAGTGTTTGCAAATGTGTAAAAATGCATCTTAATAATCAGGTAAAGGATTAATTTCAGTATATCTTTTAAATTATTACATGTACTTATACTACATGTATTCTCAAAACAAGATTCATGATCAGACTGGAGTGGACCAGTGGTCAGGACATCAGATCATTTGACAGGTGTCATGGGAACTGGGGACTCAGACATAGGCATCTAGAGTAGATCCTGATCAGTCAAAATGTTGGAATGTGACATTTGATTATACAGTAGGACCTCTCTTACACAGCCATCAAAAAGAGCTCTAATTATGGGTCTGTACGGCAGGTGGTAGCTTAATGCAAGTCAAAAGTAATGCAGAAAGCTCCTATAGGTTACCTATACCCTGCATTAAGCAACCACCTGCTTTTTTAAGACTCTTATTTGCAATAAATGAATGGCCACTTAAGAGAGGTTCTGCTGCAGTGTACACTGCCACTCATCAGCAGCCTCAGTGAATTATAAGGCTATCATAGGCCTTTTATTTATGCTTCTACTACAAATAGTACAGACTCGGATCTGATGCCTTGATCTGAGTCTATACTAATTGTTCATGTCTGATTATCCAGTTTCCCTTGATACAGCCCATTTGTAACTAACAGCATGTTGCCATTTCACTTCATTTCCCCCTTAGCTTCCATTTGCAGGTGCAGTGTCTGAAGACATGGCAGAGATATCAAACAGGAACTCAACCTGTGACTTGTTCCACTTGTAATTCAATTCTGTCATCTCAATTGTTCTTTTAAAACCAATTTCTAGATTGCCAGTGGCATGGCCTATTTAGAAGCTTCCAAACTAATTCACCGAGATCTGGCTGCGAGAAATGTGCTTGTTGGTGAGCAAGGTGTTGTCAAAGTGGCAGATTTCGGACTTGCCAAGATTATCGAGGATGACGAGTATAATCCATCTTCATCTGGTAAAATGTTCTTTAAGCATGACCATATAATTCTTTATAATTATAGGGATTTTGCATAAATTTCTGTAAGCTTCATAAGCTCTTGCTATTCAAGTATTTGAGGCATAAAATGTTACCCCTGTCTGTCCATCCATCCATCCATCAATCAATCTCTCTATCTTTCTGTTTATGGGGGCGGGAGGGCAGAATGCTTTATGTTTAATAACTTTACATCAGGGTAAGTTGATATGTTTTTATAAACAATGGCTCCTTTCAGGCCAAGCATTCAAGGAATTGAAGCATCCATTTCCTATTATCAATGCTATTGTTGTTGAATCTATTATACTTGTTCTCTTTTTAGCTCACCAGAGCACAAAGTGCTCAGGGTGAGATTTTGTGATCGTCTGATTTCCGTCGTCCGTCAGCGTGCCTCGTGGGTCCTTTGTCGTCCGTCATTTGTCGTCAACAATTTGACCCTTTAAAAATCATCTTCTCTGAATCTACAGGGTTCTCAGCTTTCATCTTTGGCACAAAGCATCATATTCAGGTCCTCTACAAAAATTTTATAAATTATTTCCCTGGGGTCAAAATTGGCCCCACCCCATGGGTGTCTTTTTTTCCATAACAACATATAGTAAAATCTCCTCTGAAACAGGAAGGTTCTCAGCTTTCATATTTGGCACATATCATCATGTTCAGGTCCTATACAAAAGTTATATAAATTATGCCCCTGGGGTCAAAATTGGCCCCGCCCGCGGGGTGGCCTGTTTTCGATAGAAACATATAGTGAAAACTTTGAAAATCTTCTCCTGAAACATGAAGGTTCTCAGCTTTCATATTTGGCACATATCATCATGTTCAGGTCCTATACAAAAGTTATATAAATTATGCCCCAGGAGTCAAAATTGGCCCTGCCCCAGGAGTGGCCTGTTTTCAAGAGAAAAATATAGTGAAAACTTTGAAAATCTTCTCCTCTGAAACATGAAGGTTCTCAGCTTTCATACTGGGCACATAGCATCATGTTCAGGTCCTCTACAAAAGTTATATAAATTATGCCCCTGGGGTCAAAATTGGCCCCGCCTCAGGGGTGGCCATTTTTCAATAGAAACATATTTTGAAAACTTTGAAAATCTTCTCCTCTGAAACTGGAAGGTTCTCAGCTTTCATATTTGGCACATAGCATGTTCAGGGGGCCCTAGGGGTGGCCAGTTTTCTTTTGATTTGAAAATCTTCTCCTCTGAAACTGAAAGGTTTTCAGCTTTCATATTTGGCACATAACATCATGTTCAGGTCCTCTACAAAAGTTTATATATATACAATGTAATTATAGATTATGCCCCTGGTGTCAAAATTGGCCCCACCCTAGGGGTGGCCAGATTTCTATAGAAACATATATTGTAAAAACTTTGAAAATCTTCTCCTCTGAAACTGGAAGGTTCTCAGCTTATATATTTGGCACATAGCATCATGATCAGGTCCTCTGCAAAAAGTGTATGAAGTATGCCCCTAGGGTCAAAATTGGCCCCACCCCAAGGGTGGTCAGTTTTCTATAGAAACATAGAGTGAAAAC
Organism: Azorinus chamasolen; assembly: GCA_963576725.1. Classification (NCBI taxonomy): domain Eukaryota; kingdom Metazoa; phylum Mollusca; class Bivalvia; order Cardiida; family Solecurtidae; genus Azorinus; species Azorinus chamasolen. The sequence goes on along the minus strand of OY755243.1, from coordinate 47,421,149 downwards.
TTTGCAAATCTTCTCCTCTGATTGTCTGGTGAACGATATCAGGGCCATCATGGCCCTCTTGTTTTAGTGTCTTATGTAGTTGGCTGTTCCTTAGCTCTTTAAAGACAGGAAAAACATTTTAACCCTTTCCCTGTTCAATATTCATGTAAGAAATAGTGATGTGATGAATATTTATTAACTGAATTTTTATAATGGCATACATATACAGGATTTTTCCATCTTTGTGGAAACAAAAGAGTCATATCTATTATGATAGGAAACAGAGCAGACCCTGATCAGATGGCTCATATAGGAGCTGTCTGATATGGGTCTTCTCTGTTTGCAAATGCATGAAAAATGTATTTAAATGAATGAAAGGATTAACTGGCATTTGTCATTTGTGATGGTAATTTCTACTTTTAAAACTAGCATTAAAAGGATTACACTTTCCAAATACTAGAAATTCTGTCATTTACCAGTCAGTACATATTTATGCCTATAGAAACATAATACATGTACAGTAGAACCTGTCTTAAGCGACCATTAATTTATTGAAAAGCAGGTGGATGCTTAATGCAGGGAAAAAGTGATGCAGAAAGCTCCTATATGCGTTTTCTGCATTAGTTTTGATCTGCATTAAAGTACCACCTGTCTATTAGGTCCATAGTTACACCTGTTTTTGAGGGTCACTTAAGACAGGTTCTACTGTATACCCTGATCAGATGGCTCCTCTAGGATCTATTAATCTATTTGAAAATGTGTGAAAAGGTGTTTATATGAAGGAAAGGGTTAACTTGTTTCCCTTTTTGAAAAGGTTATTTACATCTGTTACAGCTTATATTGAATGCTTTTCACTAACAAAAACTTATAAATGCACTCTCTGCTGCATACTTAAATTGTATGCTCTCCTATTGTATACTGGGTGTACTCTTAATTAATGAATGTTATAATTTTAGTAAAAAATGGTTTTATTTTGGTTTAAATCATATTTCATATATATGCTATATATGTAAACAGTTATCATAACTCATATTTTCATGTTATGTTTTATTTTGAGCAAAAATGTAGGGCTACTTTTTATACGCCCACCTAATTAAGGTCCGTCCGCTGTTTTCTGGGAAAACTATTTGAGAGATATTAATGAAACTTCACACAAATGTTAAATGCATCAAAATCTGAAGCTGAGTCGATTCTGAGGTTCATTTGATTTGTCGTTTCGGAGTTATGGCCCTTTTACTTAAAAAATAATGCAATTACATGCAAATAGTTTGTCCGCTGTTTTCTGGGAAAACTTTTTAACAGATATTATTGAAACTTCACACAAATGTTTAATGCATCAAGATCTGAAGCTGAGTTGATTCTGAGGTTCATTTGATTTTTCATTTCAGAGTTATGGCCCTTGTTCTTAAAAAAATATGCAAATAGTTTGTCCGCTGTTTTCTGGGAAAACTATATGAGAGATATTAATGAAACTCAAAACAAATGTTTAATGCATCAAGATCTGAAACTTAGTTAATTCTAAGGTTCATTTGATTTGTCGTTTCGGAGTTATGGCCCTTGTATTGCAAATACATGCAAATAGTTTGTCCGCTGTTTTCTGGGAAACTATTTTAGAGATATTAATGAAACTTCACACAAATGTTTAATGCATCAAGATCTGAAAGTGAATCGATTCTGAGGATCATTTGAGTTTTCGTTTCAGAGTTATAGCCCTTGTCCTTAAAAAATAATGCAAATACATGCTAATAGTTTGTCCGCTGTTTTCTGGGAAAACTATTTGAGAGATATTAACGAAACTTCACAAAAATGTTTAATGCATCAAGATCTGATGCTGAGTCGATTTTGAGGTTTATTTGATTTTTCGTTTCGGAGTTATGGCCCTTTTACTTAAAAAATAATGCAAATAGATGCATATAGTTTGTCCGCTGTTTTCTGGCAAAACTGTTTGACAGATATTAATGAAACTTCATACACATGTTTAATGCATCAAGACCTGAAGCTAAGTTGATTCTGAGGATCATTTGATTTGTTGTTTCGGAGTTATGGCCCTTGCACTTAAAAAAATAATGCAAATCTATGCAAATATGAGGATGGCCATAACATTTTCATTTGAAATGATATTTACTTCAATTTTTTTTATATGGTTAAACCTTAATGTGAATTTTCACATATATTGCGGGGGTTTTGATATGTCATTTTATTCTGAAGTTATGGTCCTTGAACTTTGTGTGTTCGTTGCTTTGTTTGTCGGTCAACTTTTAGTTTGTCTGTTGTTTTCTGGGAAAACTGTTAAAATGATATAAATGAAACTTAACACGTATGTTTTAAGCAACAAAATTTGAAGCTGAGTTTATTTTGAGGTTCATTCAGTTTGTCTTTACAGAGTTATGGCCATTGCACTTTACAAAAATCTGCTAAAATGAGGATTAGCTGTAACTTTTTTATTTAATAAGACATTCACTTCATTTTTTTAAAAAAAATAGTATCACCTTAATATGGAAATCAAGATCTGAAGCACAGATTAGAAAATGTCAACACTTAGGCATGTTGGATCAGAGAAAGTTTGCAAGTGGGCGTATTATGTACCGTATGCGGTACTCTTGTTTTCTTGGTCAGAGGTTTCTTGATTTAACCCATCCCCTCATAGGCTATTTCTAGATCCAACCTTTTTGAATAAATCTACCGAAAAGGAGCATTGACCAGAGAAAAGGAAAATTTTAGAATTTTGTAGTTCTGAAACCATTGTGAAAAATAGAGCATTTGCTCCTATAGGAAAGAGTTAACAAAGATTAAGGCTCACTGGAAGGGTTTAGTGCAGGCTATATTGTAATAGCAGTAATTTGGTGAACCTTGGCAAAGAAGTAGACATCAAAGAAATGAAATTTAACCTTTCCTCTCTTCAGTATTCATATAAGGAATAATGACATCATGTATATTTATTAACTGAATTATTATAATGTAAACCTTTTAAGGATTTTTTTTACATAGACAAAAAACTGTAGAATTAGATTTATATCATGTCGAAAGCAAACAGAATAAACCCTGATCAGACGGCTCCTATAGGAGTCTCTGATCAGGGTCTACTCTGTTTGTAAATGCGTGAAAAGGCATTTATATGAGGGAAAGGGTTAAATAAGGATCCAAGCTGTTCGAAATGTAGACTGTTTTAGTTGGAATGGGAGTACAATCTTCTATGAAAATTGAATTAGGTGACAACTTTAAAAATATTTGGAAAGACTCAAAGAGATGTTCCAAGTTTTCCAGAATAATTATTTTAACCCTTCACTTGCTATTCACGTCAATATACCTACCTATAAATAGTGAAGACCCTGATGAGACAGCTCCTGCAGGAGCTGTCTCATCAGGGTCTGCACTATTTACAAGTTGATTGTGCAACCAGTGCACTCCACAGCAGTGATTGCACAGCAAAATACTTGTACACAGTGAAGATATATCTAATTATACAACAGGGCATGGGTAAAGACAGAGAAATGTATTTTAAAATTCAGCAAGAGAAGGGTTAAAAAAAAGTTAATTTGGACCCTTTATCTGATAAATAGTCATGGGAGATTCTACCCAGTATGAAAATTAATTCACTAGTTTTTATATGCACCTCAGAATTGTCTAAAATTAGCAGTACTGGTCTTGTCTGCTCTATGAATGGGAGAATTTTCATCCACTATTAAACAAAAAATTAACCCTTTCCCTGTTGAATATTCATGTGAGAAATAATGACATCTTGAATATTTTTAGCTAATAATGGCATATGGACACAGGCTATTTTGGTATTGGTAGAAACTGTAGTGTTAGATCTATTATAATTTAACAAGCAAACAGAAGAGACCCTGATCTCCCTGTAGGAGCTGTCTGATCTAGGTCTACTCTGATTGCAAAGGTGTGAAAAGGCATTTATATGAAAGAAAGGGTAAAAACCCATTCCTCCATAAATACACCTTTCTACGCCCCTGTAAATGTCACTTTTTGAAACCATTGTGAGAAATAGAGCAATTGCTCCTTAGGAGTAAACACTCTATTTATCACAATGGTTTCAAAACTACAAATTTCTAAAATATTTTTCTTTTCTCTAGTTAATGCTCTTTTTTGGCAGATTTATTCAAAGAGGTTGGCTCTAAAAATAGCCTATGATCATGTCTGATATCTGAGTTTAGTCTGCAATAATTACAAATACCAGTGAACTAGTTGGTGTCATTCAATGGATTTATAAGTTTGAAACACATTGATATTCTTATTTCCCATGCATGTTGCAGGCAATAAGTTTCCTATAAAGTGGACTGCTCCAGAGGCCGCTCTGTACGGCAAGTTCACAATCAAGTCGGACGTTTGGTCATTCGGTATTCTACTGGTGGAACTGACCACACATGGACAGGTGCCCTACCCAGGTAAGTGGTGCCAATTTGTATAATTTTGATCCTGATAGCAAACTAGATATTTTATCTTTTTGAATTGTTGCATGCAGACAACTGAAGTCAGAATCCAAACACTGGAGATGCAGTCAGTCAAATCCTATTTCTGTCAATAGACAAATCTGTATGGTATGGACATGTTTTTCTTTTTTGTCTGTTTCATTATGAATTTATTCTTTTAACCGTTTACTTCATATATATGCATTTTTACACCTTTGCAAACAGTGTAGACCCTGAGCAGACAATACTAGATCAGCTGTCCAATAGGGTCTGCTCTGTTTGCTTATGAAATGGAATACATGTACAGTAAAACCTCACTATAACGGCCACTAAATTGTGTTAATTAGTTGGTATTTAGGGCAGGTGGCTGCTTAAAGCAAGATGAAAGTAAAACAGAAGGCTCCTATAAGAGCATTCTGTTCTCAACGTGCTATAAGCAACCACCTGCCATTAACACAAAATACTTTTATGTAATTTAGTGGCCATGATAGAGAGGTTTTACTGTAGATCTAATTCTACTATTTTGCGAAGTCAAAAAATTCCCTGGTTTTTATACTAGAGTAACTTCGGGTATATTCGACACCTTAAGCTTTAATAATTTGTAAAAATATGCATGTCGCAATTAGCCGACAAATTACTTCAAAATGGTATATAACGATAAGTTCCAAACAATTTCGAGTGATATGAATGTATAAAACACCACCAGTTGCCTAGTGATGGGTAACGGTTGTACATACTGTGCTTCGGGTAATTTGGACACTGTTCGGCCAATTTCGACACTTGTCAAATTACTTGTCAAGAAAGGATTTATTAAACAAATTAAAGTCTCCTGTTTGATATTTTACAGAGCACATATTTTACATAGCATGATCCGCATATTTGTGTAAACACTTTCGTTTTGAAGCGAGGTCTTGTCGCCAAATAAATTGTAGCATTTGTTCACTAGAATTAATTAGACGTGGCTTTACCCGAAACGAAGACACGCTCAACATTACAAATTTTCGTTACGAATAAATCTGTTAAAAAGTTGAGGTAGTATTGGAAGTGCTAAGCAGAAGTATTAGTAAGTAGTATAATACATAGTAGTAGTAGTAGCAGCATCAGCAGCAGTAGTAGTAGTAGTAGTAGTAGTAGTAGTAGTACATAGTAGTTGTTAGTAGTAGTAGATTTTAGTAGTAGTAGCAGCAGTAGTAGTACTTAGAAGTAGTAGTAGTAGAGCAGTAGTAGGTAGTAGTGGACTAGTAGTAGTAGTAGGTGGTGGTAGATGGTAGGTTAGTATGTACATGTAGTAGTAGGTGGGTGGGTTAGTAGTAGGTGGGTTAGTAGTATTAGTAGTTAGTAGTGATAGCTAAATTACTAATCAGTAGTAGTAGTAGTAGTTAGTAGTAGATCTAGTTAGTAGTAGTTAGTAGTGATAACAATTAGTAGTAGTAGTTAATAGTGGTAGTAATTAGTAATAGTAGTTAGTAGCTAGTAGTAGTAATAGTGGTAATTAATAGTAATTGTTAGTAAATCTAATTGGTAAGTAGTAGTGATAAATCTAGTAGTAGTAGTAGTAGTTAGTATATAATGATAATAGTTAGTTGTAGATCTAGTATAGTAGATCTAGTAGTAGTAGTAGTAGTAGTAGTAGTAGTTGTAGTAGCAGTAAATCTAGATCTGGTAGTAGTAAGTAGTCAATAGTAGTTAGTAATTACTTTAGTTAAGTAGTAGTAGAGTCTAGTAGTAGTTAGTAGTGGTAGTATAGAAGGTGTAATAGGTAGTAGGTTACTTCTAATAAGCTTTAATTGTGTTTCTTAGAAAAATTAAATTGCCACATAACTATCTAAAAAGTGGGTGTGTACTGTCTTACAGTAAGTGACGAAATTACCCGCTTATGCAAGATTATGTCGGCTAAATTCGACACCCATCTGATCATAGCTTTCAAACGATTACTCTTTGAAAATCAAGGTCATGCAGATAAAAACAATGTCTGCGTGAGATTTAACTTGCGAAAAATGACAAAGAACAGTGAACAGTTAAAGATAGAGCACTCCTGACATACTGTCCCTTCTTATGAAATCTTATAACATCGTCTAAAAATAGCGTAACGTCACTAGGTCAATATTTACATGACCCACATTTCTTCAAAAGAAACCCTCAAGAGAATCAATGACGTTCTTATGATGTCATGGAATGTTATTACGTCATAATGTTTGCACACAGAGAAATGATCAGCCCAATTATAATGAAACACGAATGGATAACAAAGTATGTGCCGAAATTGCCCGACTGTCGAATTTACCCGAAGTTACTCTACTATAAAAATTCACTTAATTATTAGTCATAAATTCATTATTTCCAATGTGAATCTTCATGAAGTAAAGGGTTAATATGTGTACCATTTTTTGCATGATCCTATGTTTATTATGCTGCAAACTCTTTCATCTGTTTAGTTTCTTTTAAACCTTTCAACCCTATGTTATTTTTGTCTGCAAAATTTTCAGAATGTTTTTTTTTTCTTTTATAACTTTTCGAAGACAGTATCACAATATGGATCTTTTTTAGGTGCTAAAGTTAGATAGTTTCTTATTTGTATGGCCACTTTTTGTAAAGGTCATGCAAATTGTTCCACAGTGTTACAAAAGTTCACTTTATTGTACCATGTGCTTCCTGGCTCGCATTTACAAACAGTTTGAATTTGAATGAGACAGTGCTCCAAGCTGTTTGGCATTGGGTCTGTAGTTCTCAAACAGTTTGAATTTGAATGAGACAGTGATCCAAGCTGTTTGGCATTGGGTCTGTAGTTCTCAAAAGTTTGAATTTGAATGAGACAGTGATCCAAGCTGTTTGGCATTGGGTCTGTAGTTCTCAAACAGTTTGAATTTGAATGAGACAGTGATCCAAGCTGTTTGGCATTGGGTCTGTAGTTCTCAAAAGTTTGAATGAATATTGAACTCTTTGTATGCTAGAATCAAATTTGTAAATACTTATACAGAGCTACAGATAAACGTGCACATCAAAATACTAAAATCGTTATTTCTCCACCGAACCCTATACTGTGACCACTTTTTGGAATCTTCTATTCGAGACGATTCTAAAGAGTGGTCAGAGTATAGAGTTTGATAGAGAAGTAAAGGAGTTATCTTGAAAATGTGCAAATTTACACATGTTACCTGGGTGTTACGATGCAGAGAATCTTCATGTCTCATCAGAATCCAGACTGTTTGACATTTGGACTGTATAATGGAAGAAAAATGGAGAACATTGGAAATTCACTGTGGAAACATTAGCAGATGACAATTTTTGCATTGACAACTTTTGCAACTTTTACATCATATAATACACATATTTACATCATATTTACACATATTCACCTCATATATAAGCATATTTAAGCTTTTGGAAACAGAGTAGATCCAGATCAGACAGCATATATAGGAGCTGACTGATCAAAGTCTTTTCTGTTTGCTAAAGTGGTAGTCTAGTTCTAATTTTACCCAGTCTGTCATTGCAGGAATCAAACATGTTTCACATATCGTTATCAAGGTTCAAGTCATATATTTACCATGAAGTTCTTGAAGTAAAGAATTAACTTTGTCCATGATATCGGAGATTTAACAGTGTACACCCATATAAGATGCTGAGTAAATGCGTCTCATCAGAATGTAAAGTACATGTTGATGATTTAAAACAAAACTATTGTAACCATTTTATCCATGAATATTCATGCAAGAAATACTGAAATTAATATTAAGTAGATTAATTTTTATAATGGCACAAGAATATTTGTCCATGGCAGAAACTTTAGAATCATATCTATAATATTCCATAAGCAAACAGAGCAGACCCTTATCAGACGGCTCCTACAGGAGACGTCTGATCTGTGTCTACTCTGTTTGCAAGGGCATCATAAGACGTATTTATGGAGTAAAGGGTTAAAGCAAAACTCTTGTAACTACAATACTAAGGTTTAGGGTAAAAACATTGATGACCTTTTTAAACAGTTTGTATCCAAAATCGCAGAGAACTATAGAAGAAGACTTTTTTTGCAAATGATATTACATAACCCTTTACTCCATGAATACGCCTTTGCAAACAGAGTAGATCCATGTCAGATGGCTCCTATAGGAACCATCTAATCAGGGTCTGCTCTGTTTGTTTATGAAACAATATAGATATGATTCTAAAGTTTCTGCCATGGCCAAGACTTCCAGTGGTCATGTGTCTTTATAAAAATTAAATTAATTAATATTCATGAGACCAATTTTTCTGGCATTAATATTCATAGAGTTAAGGGATAATGTAGTACAATAGTTTTACACTAAGCTTTCAATGTGTTCTTTACTGTCACACTCTTTTTGAAAAAGTAATTGAAGAAAATGTACTTTTGAGAACTGAAGCAGAGGACAAAGTAAACTCTAGGTATGTAAGTAAACTCTAGATATGTAAGTAAACTCTAGGTATGTAAGTAAACTCTTTGCAAACTCCTCTGTGAACATCTATGCAAACAGTTTTCATGTGTAATATGCCAAGTAACTTATTGGCGCATCACGATCCAAACTGTTTGACACTCTTATCATTTTTTTACCCTTTACTCCATAAACAAACCTTTCCACTCCTTTGCAAACAGATTAGACCCAGATCAGATGGTTCCAATAGGAGCCATCTGATCAGGGTCTACACTGTTTGCTGATGGTATAATATAGATATGATTCTTCACTTTCTACCATGGCCAAAGCTTCCTGTGTCCATGCGTTATTATAACAGTTAATCTAATTAATATTCATGATGTCATTATTTCTTATACGAATATTCATGGAGGAAAGGGTTAAAGGTTTATTTATGAAGTAAAGGGTTATAACCTTCAAAGAGTTCATTCACACTGACCATACTTTATTTATTCTGCCTGTCTTTTCTTGCATGCTGTTATCACCTGTCTTACAGGCATGACCAATCGTGACGTCCTTGATCAGGTAGAGCGCGGCTACCGAATGTCCAAGCCGGCTATCTGCCCAAACTCCATGTACGAAATGATGCTGAAGTGCTGGGACAAGAAGTCTGAGGAAAGACCCACCTTTGAATTCCTGTTTGGCTTCTTTGATGACTATTTTATTGCTACAGAGTCTAGTTACAAAGATCCTGATTCTTAGGTATGATTATGGCTGCCTCCGAGGAGTCTTCACCTGGCATGAAGTGACATTTACTCCTAAGGTTTCTGAAATGGTCCATCAGTCCATGTATCTGCTGAGCATGTTGTCGTGTTTTATAAACAAAACATGATTTTTATGCCCCTATTTGCCAACTGACTGAGAAGGGATGGGGTTGGGTAAATTGGGTCAAAGTACTAAAAGTACTGATTAAGTGCTTAGGGTGAGCTTTAGTGATTGCCTGATGTCCGTCGGCATGTGGCGTGCATGGTGCGTCATCAGTCTTCAACAAATTGAACCTTTGAATCTTCTCCTCTGAATCTACAGGGTTCTCAGCTTTTGTCTTTGGTACATAGCATCATCTGTAGGTCCTCTACAAAAGTTATATAAATTATGTCCCTGGGATCAAAATTGGCCCTGCCCCAGTGGTGCCTTGTTTTCTATAGAAACATATGGTGAAACTTTGAAAATCTTCTGATCTGAAACTGGAAGGTCTTCAGCTTTGATTTTAGGCACATAGCATCATCTGTAGGTCCTCTACAAAAGTTATATAAATTATACCCCTTGGATCAAAATTGGCCCTGCCCCAGTGGTGCCTGTTTAATAGAGAAACCTATAGTGAAAACTGGTTCTCAGCTTTCATATTTGCCACGTAGCATAAACTTCAGGTCTTCTACAAAAGTTATACAAATTATGCCACTGGGGTCAAAATTGATCATGACCCAGGGGTGGCCTTGTTTTATATAGAAACATGTAGTGAACATTTTGAAAATCTTGTACATGAACACAGGAATGTTTGGCCATAGTAGAAAATGTGAAATCTGGGTCCATGCTTATAAAGCTTTTTAGTTGAGTCTGAGATCGTTCTCAAGCTTTTGATTGGTCAGATTTGAGTTCTCAAGATTTGAGTTCTCAAGCTTTTGATTGGTCAGATTTGAACCAAAGGCTCAAATCTGACCAATCAAAAACTTGAGAACGAACTCAGACTCAACTAAACGTTTTATAAGCATGGACCCATATCGATATTATGCCCTAAGCAACAGAGCAGACCCTGATCTCCTACAGAAGCCATCTGATCTGGGTCTACTCTGTTTTCAAAGGTGTATAAAGGTGTATTTATGACATGAAGTGTTAATAAGACCCAATAGGGCTTGAAGTGTGTTGAAAAAAAACACAGCATCACAAATCCAAGATATTTTGTTCTGCTTCTATTTAAGCTTGTTTTGGAACTGTTTAATTGCAGTATGTTTTAAAAAAAATCATTTGAAAAGGCTGCCAGGAATGTAGATGCATGCTGATATAAAGGATATTTTATGATATATGAAGGATATTTTATGATATATGAAATGAATATTTGCATGAAACATATAGGTATGCTCTCGGAATGAACTTGTTCTTCTGTTTCTTTTAAAGCTGAAGATTATATTAGAAAAAAATTCCTAGCCAGGATTGTATATTAGATTCAGCACATGTAGACCATATTTCTGAAACTTTACTCCATAGATACAGCTTTCAAGGCTGTTGCAAACACATCTGACCCAATTTAGACGGCTCCTGTATGGGCCATATGATCAGGTCTGCTCTATTTGCCTAGGAAATAAGATTGATATGATTCTGCAGTTTCTGCCAAAAATTTCTTTGTTCATACAGTAAAACCTCTCTATAACGGCCACTAAATTACATCAAGTATTTTGTGTTAACGGCAGGTGGCTGCTTAAAGCAAGGTGAAAGTAAAACAAAACGCTCCTATAGAAGCTTTAAGCAGCCACCTGTCCTAAATACCAACTAATTAACACAATTTAGTGGCCGTTATAGAGAGGTTTTACTGTATGTCATTAATAAATTTCAGCTAATTCATGTTGTCATGATTTCTTACATCAATATTCATGGAGTAAAGCATTATTTAACCCTTTCCTCCATGAATATTCATGTAAGAAATAATCACATCATGAATATTTATTAATTAGATTTGTTATAATAGCATATAGACACAGGAATTTTTGGCACTGGCTGAAACTGTAGAATCATATATTATATCATAAGCAAACAGAGCAGACCCTGATCAGACGGCTCCTATAGGAACCGTCTGATCTGGGTCTACTCTGTTTGCAAAGGCATAGAAAGGCATATTTATGGAGGAAAGGGTTAATCCCCACCAAGCTAGTATGATGGAAAGGGATATATATAAGTCACCCTGATGTGTGGTTGGATGGGAAGGCAGTCAGACAATCTGTGACAGGTGCTTGTATGGGGGTATTAATTATAGTGTTCAGTACAAATTCTAGTTTCAGACTTATCTGTTTTTATCTGGACGAATGGATAAAATTATCACAATTTTCTTCCTTTGAAATATAGAAATTAATGTGATTTTGTAAAAGATAGTTTATGGTTTGATATCTATTCTCCATGTATTGACGGGAAGTGGGTGTACTATCATTTGCAAACAGTGTAGACCCAGATCAGACAGCTCCTACGTCCTCTGATGAGGGTCTGTAATGTTTGTCATTAACCCTTTCCCTGTTCTGTATTTAGGCCAATTTTCAGTACCTATTGAATATTCATTAACAAAGTAGTTATGAAGAAATATGGACGGTGGAACATTGTAGACATTTTAGAAAGTAAAGAAACAGATCTATCAAATTCTATTTGCAAACAGAGTAGATCCTGGTCACACGGCTTCTCTAGGATCCGTCTGATCTGGGTCTACTCTGTTTGCAAATGCGTGAAAACATGTTTATATAAGTAAAGGGTTAAAACTCTTCTCACAAATTTTACCCTTTCATACTGAATGAATTCTACAAATAATCAATGATGGACTATTCCTCTCTTAAAAGGTTCTATTGTCTCAGGAAACTGTAAGACATGCTTCCAAGCATCAGTGACATAACATTGATCTTTGTGTGAAATGAGACTACAGTAGAACCTCTATATAACGGCCACTAAATTACATCAAGTATTTTGTGTTAAAGGCAGGTGGATGCTTAAAGCAAGGTGAAAGTAAAACAGAACACTGCTATAGGAGCGTTCTGTTTTACTTTCACCTTGCTTTAAGCAGCCACCTGCCCTTAATACCGACTAATTAACACAATTTAGTGGTCACTATAGAGAGGTTTTACTGTATTTGCATTGGCAATCACTGCTTTTTTGTTTCAGGTATGTCGAATCGTGAAGTTCTTGAGCAGGTGCCAATGGGCTATCGCATGCCTCGACCAGTCCAATGTACAGAACGCTGTTATGAAATGGTTCGCAAATGCTGGGACACGCATTCAGATAATCGACCAACTTTCGAATTCCTGTATAATTATTTTGATGATTATTTTATATCAACTGAGCCTAGCTACAAGGAAGCAGATGAAATCAATTAAACCAGGAATACATTAACATTTCATAGAAATATTGTGTGCTAGATGTTTGCTATATTCTAAGATTTTCTATAATAGCTTACATATTACATATGTATACAGGAACTTTGGTTTATATCTAGAATTCCTGATGATAAGATTCACTAAGTGAAATAGCAGAAATAGCAATGTAAAATGCACGACTTTAATGAAAAGCTAGTGAAGGTTCATGTAACTATGTTTATCATGTCCTGATGACTTCAAGCCATTGCAAAACAGTGTTGACCCTGAATAGCAGCTGCAAATTAGACCTTGCATCTGATCTGACAGATGAACCCATTCCCTTATAGGCTATTTTTAGACCCAACCTCGTTGAATAAATCTACAGAAAAGGAGAATTTACTAGAAAAAAGGATTTTTTTTAGAAATGTGTAGTTTTGAAACCATTGTGATAAAAAGAGCATTTGATCCTATGGAACAAATGTTGTATTCATCACAATGGTTTCAAAAAGTACCAGTAACTTTACAGAAGCATCAAAAGGCATGAAAAGGAGTCAATACGAGGGAACAGTTTAACCCATTCCTCCATAGGCTTTTTCTGGACCCAACCTCTTTGAATGAAGTTACCCAAAAGGAGCATTTACTAGAGAAAAGTAAAAATTTTAGAATTTTGTAGTTTGAAACCATTGTGATAAATAGAGCATTTGCTCCTATGGGAGCAAATGCTCTATTTATCATAATGTTTTCAAGAAGTGACTTTTACAAAGGCGTAGACAGGTGTATTTATGGAGGAAAGGGTTAACACTTTCCTTCATACAAAAGCTTTTTCACACATTTGCAAACAGTGTAGACCCAGATCAGATACTGGAGCCGTCTGATCAGGGTTTGCTCTGTTTGCTTATGAAATGATAATGTAAACATATCTTTACAGTGTTAACCAGTACCAACTGATTAAAGCAATGGTTGAGATTTTACAACAAATATCAAAGTGGGAATCAGAACCATTTGTCACTAACCAACTGTATTGCATTTCTTTTGGCAGAGTTAGCTCTTTTATTAACTTGTTTTAATTTCTTAACCCTTTACTCCATGAATATTCATCTAAGAACAGTAATTAGATTCATTTTTATAATGGTGTATGAACACAGACCATTTTGATCATGGCAGAAATTGTAGAGTCATACTTGTATCTGTATTATTTCATAAGGAAACAGTGCAAACTCTGATCAGACATGAGCCGTCTGCTCTGGGTCTTCTCTGTTTGCAAAGGTGTAGAAGAGCATATTTATGGAGTAAAGGGTTAAATGGCTCTTCTTGATTGATGGAGTTGATATTTAAATACCAGTTAGATGTAGGAAGTCCTACTTGCGTATTTCTTATGCAAATATGTCTAAATCATTCTTAACTCTTTCCCCAATAGAAACTCCATTTCGTGCCTTTGCAAACAGAGTAGACCCAGATCAGACAGCTCCTGTAGGAATCATCTGAAAAAGGTCTGCACTGTTTGTAAAGGCGTAGAAAGGCATATTTCTGGAGAAAAAGGGTTAATGAGTTAGATCGTTTTGTAAGTGACTGATGCTTAAACTGCTTGAGACTGCAATCACATACTTGTATGTACATGTAATTATATGTATTTTAACCCTTTATCTCATCAAACTTAAGAATTAGATCTACGATATATATATTATATACTTCGTATATAGTTCAATAAGCAAACAGAGCAGACCCTGATCATACAGCGACATCTGATCTGGGTCTTTTCTGTTGACAGTGTTATGAAAAGGCGTCTCTATGAGGTAAAGGGTTACCCCGTTACTCCATGAATGTGTATGGTAGAAATAATGACATCATGAATATTAGATTAATTTTCATAGAGGCACATGGACACAGGAATGTTTGGCCTTGGCAGAAACTGTAGAATCATATCTATACTAGTTCATAGTTTAACCCATTTCCTCATACGCTATTTTTACGTACAACCTCTTTGAATAAACCTACCGAAAAGGAGCATTAACTAGAGAAAAGGAAATTTTAGAATTTTGTAGTTTGAAACCATTGTGATAAATAGAGCATTTGCTCCTATAGGAGCAAATGCTCTATTTATCACAATGGTTTCACAAAGTGACTTTTAAAAGTCGTCAATATGAGGGAATGGGTTAAAGTTTGTAATGGTGTCACGAAAAGTAATTAGATTCATTTTTATGTTGGTGTATGAACAAAGACTATTTTGATCACAGCAGAAATTGTAGTCATATCATAAGCAAGCAGAGCAGACTCTGATCAGATGTATTCATGGAGTAAACGGTGAAATACCCTTTTTTCAGTAATTTGTCAACAATGCTTCCATACAATGCTGTAAATACTATTTTTGTAAAGTTTAATATAGTTTTATATTTGCTCTAACACAACAGATATATCTATAAGTATGTATAGAACAGTGTACATAGAAGAGAATGCTTTGTAAAAAGAATATACATGTGTATTTTATCCAGTACGATACCTGGATGATTCTATTTTTATATGAGTGATGGAAATTTCTATTTACCATGTATATTTGTTAAGTTTGCCTGCCTTGTGCCTTTTGGTTGGACAGTGTGATCTTGTTCTTGCAATACATCATTTAATAAATACCTTTACCTAATGAATATTCATGTACAAAATAGCGTCTTTATGAGTATTTACCCATTCCCTCATATTGACGACTTTGTAAAAGTCACTGTGAAACCATTGTGATAAATAGAGCATTTGCTCCTATAGGATCAAATGCTCTATTTATCACAATGGTTTCAAACTACAAAATTCTAAAAAAAAATCCTTTTCTCTAGTTAACCCATTCCCTCATATTGACGTCTTTTGACGACTCTGTAAAAGTCACTTTGTGAAACCATTGTGATAAATAGAGCAAATGCTCTATTTATCACAATGGTTTCAACTACAATATTCTGAAATTTTCCTTTTCTCTAGTGAATGCTCCTTTTTGGTAGATTTATTCAAAGAGGTTGGATCTAAAAATAGCATTTGAGGAAATGGGTTAATTAACTGATTTTTGTAGTGGTATATTAGCAAGACAATTTTTGGCCACGACAGATTTTTATTATTTAGTAAGCAAAACGAGCCGACCTTGATCAGATGGCTCCTACAGGTACTGTCTGAACTGGGTCTAGTCTGTTCGCAAAGACATTATAAGATGTACCTAAGAAATAAAGGATGAAACACTGCAGGTATATGCATCTTGGGTGTTATTTATTGTCAGTACTAAATTTAAATGTTACATCATTCTGTGATGTTTGTGATTGATAAAGTGTGTTAAACCCTTTACCTGATGAATATTTAATAAGAAATAATGATTTTTTATGAATACCCTTTCCCTCATATAAACGTGTTTTCACACATTTGCAAACAGAGTAGACCCAGCTCAGACGGCTCCTAGAGGAGCCGTCTGATCAGGGTCTGCTCTGTTTGCTAATAGAATTTAATAGATCTGTATCTGTACTTTCTAAAATGTCTACAATGTTTCACCTTTCATATTTGTTTATAACAATAAATACAGAAATGGCCTAAATACAGAACCAGGGAAAGGGTTAATTAGTTGATTTGTTGTAATGAAATTATGAACAAGAGATTATTTTATTATTGCAGACTCTGTATAATCATATACAATAAAACCTCTCTATAACGGCCACTAAATTGTGGTAATTGGTTGGTATTTAGGGAAGGTGGCTGCTTAAAGCAAGGTGGAAGTAAAACAGAACGCTCCTATATGAGCGTTCTGTTTTACTTTCACCTTGCTTTTAAGCAGCCACCTGCCTTTAACACAATATATTTTATGTAATTTAGTGGCCATTATAGAGAAGTTTTACTATACATGTACAGTAAAACTTTGATTATCCAAACACTCAAATACGTATTACTATCCATTTTTATACGCCCGTTGAAAAAAAGGGACATGGAATGGCGCTGTCTCTGTAACATCTCTAACTCAAGTTCTGCTTGGTGGATCCTTCTCATATTTCACCACAATGTTTATCTGGACATGCTACAGTAGCATGGGTGTGTCCTAGTACATATATTCAAGGTCAAGGTAGAATAATTGGACTTAGAATTTGCCTTTAGTATTTGCATTTAGCAATTATGTTAACCTCAATTTATGTTGAACAAGGCCTCGACGGGCATATATTTTGCCCACTGGCACTCGCGTTAAGACAGGTTGCAGCTTAATGCAGTGTGAAAGTCATGCAGAAAACTTCCCTTCTTCAAACAGCCAACTACCTAAAAGGTCTAAATTCTTCTATACTAAACTTTCAAGTTTTACTGTATATATATATATTTCATGAGCAGACAGAGCATACCTTGTAGGAGCCATCTGATCTGGGTCTTCTCTGTTTGCAAAGACATGAAAGGCTTATCTATGAGGTAAAGGGTTAAGTTTTGCCAGTACTAAATCAAAGTGTTACATTTGTGTTGTTTGTTGTTGAAGATGTGTATCAGTGTTAAGTGGTATTTATCCCCAGCTTATGTCTTCATCGTTTCATTTACCAGGTGTTTGTCTGTTGTTTTCTGTGCCATAAAGTCCACATTACTGAGGAACAAAGATTGTTTGCTTGTTCTTGATACAGAAGTGTTATCAGAGCAATAGATAAGGGTGTGTATTTAAGTACAGTAAAACTCCTCTAATGCGACCGCCAAAAATGGGTGCAGGAACTCTGGGTGGCAGATGCAGGTGTCTGCTTAATGCAGGACGAAAGTTATGCACAAAACTCCTATACGATCTTTCTGCATAACTTTCGTCCAACATTAAGCAGCCACCTGCTTACAAAGACCGAAATGTTTATTAATTACGTGGTCGCATAAGAGGGGTTCTTTGTTGCTAAAATCATAATTTCTCTACCAAATCCTATGTTGTGACCACTCTTCAGAATCGTCTTGAAGAATCAGTTCTACTGACTGGTCACACACAGGGTTTGTTGGAGAAATAAAAAAAAAGTTTTAATTTACGCATCACAAGGCCGCATGTGTTTAGTACAAATTCATCAGTAGAGTATGATCAGTCTTGGGTCTTCCTCCACCTGTATTAGCTGGAGGTCAGGATATGACTTAAATACAGTTTAATTTAAAGAGACATAGAACTCTGGGACAAACAAACAAATGATCAGTTTTGGATGTTTATAACAACCGTATAACATATTGTAAGATGTTAATCATGTCTATCAGTATCTCAGCCCTTTGAATGAATGCAGCATTTTTAAAGTGGAATGACAAATCATTGTTTAATGATAGAGTCCATTCAGTATGAATGGGTAAAATGTTAGAGGGTTTTGGAAAACAAACAGTGCTGACCCTGACCATAGCGCTCCACGAAGAGTTTTGCAAAAAGAGAAGACCCAGATCAGATGGCTCCTGTAAGAGCAGTTTGATCAGGGTCTGCTCTGTTTGCTTTTGAAATTACAATAGATCTGACTCTACAGTTTCTAGACTACCAATACCAAAAATGCATTGTAAAAATTCCAGCTAATGAATGTCCATGTTGACATTATTTCTTAACCCTTTCCCTGTTATGTTTATTCCAAATTTTAATACCTACTGAATATTCATTAACAGAATAGTTGTAAAGAAATATGGAAGGTGTGACATTGTAGACATTTTAGAAAGCAATGAATCAGATCTATCAAATTCTATTAGCAAACAGAGCAGACCCTGATCAGATGGCTCCTCTAGGAGCCGTCTGATCTGGGTCTACTCTGTTTGCAAATGCGTGAAAACACGTTTATATGAGGGAAAGGGTTAAATGCATATTCAACAGGAAAGGGGTTCATTGAAAGAAGAATCATTCTCATTTAAATAATATCACCACAAAATCAGCATCTAGTATGGTAGAGAAAAAGGGACTGAATGAAGTCTTTTAGAGCTCTTCGGCAATGCCACTTTTGAATACTACACAGGATAAATATACATTTCAGAAAAAACAATTTCATGTGACTACCTGGGCAATTTTTTTAAGATAGTTGTTGCATCTATATTCTCAGTAAAACAGATTGTGATTTTAACTCTTTGACCATGAAGTAACTTTAGTCTGCAAAGAAAGATGTCTGCTGTGAGTCTCAATGTGAATTTATCACTCCCTCTTTATGCCCCCCCGCCCCCCCCCCCCCCCCCCCCCCCCTTGTCCATCCATATGTATGTATGTATGCCCAGCAACTCATATCTCAGTGAGAGGATTTGCTTAAAGCTTTCACAGATGAACAACTTCGATGTGAAGATGTAAACATGTGAAATTTTGCTTTGACCATAATTTACCAGAGCAGGACTTTGAAAAAATTTCTTCACAATATAACATACATGTATAGTGAAAAAATCCTAAGTGTCCACTCCCTATTCACCCATGGGAGAACAGATGAACAACCTTTATTTCAAGATGTACAAAAAGACGGGAATGTTTGCTCTGACCATTTTAACTAGAGTTATGAGACTGAGAAATTTTCTTCACTATATAAAAATTATCATATAGTGAAAAGTGCTTGATTTTGAGACTATATTGCTAGGGGGTATCCATGTTGATTGATTTAGAGACAATATCCTTGTGGGGTATCCATGTTGATTGATTTAGAGACAATATCGTTGTGGGGTATCCATGTTGAGTGATTTTAGAAACAATATAGTTGTGGGGTATCCATGTTGAGTGATTTAGAGACAATATTGCTAGGGGATATCCATGTTGATTGATTTAGAGACAATATCCTTGTGGGGTATCCATGTTGATTGATTTAGAGACAATATCGTTGTGGGGTATCCATGTTGAGTGATTTTAGAAACAATATAGTTGTGGGGTATCCATGTTGAGTGATTTAGAGACAATATCGCTGTTGGGTATCCATGTTGATTGATTAGAGACAATATCGCTAGGGAGTATCCATGTTGATTGATTTAGAGACAATATCACTAGGGGGTATCCATGTTGATTGATTTAAAAGACAATATCATTGTAGGGTATCCATGTTGACAATATCACTAGGGGATATCCACGTTGATTGATTTAGAGACAATATCGTTAGGGGGTATCCATGTTGATTGATTTAGAGACAATATTGCTAAGGGATATCCATGTCTTATGGACACAATTTTCTAGTTTCAAATAGTGTCAGTGTCAGTTTGGATCTTGATGAGACAACTATTTGGAAACTGGCTGCATATATCCATAATGTAGGCAGAATTGATGGGGTTGCAGGACAATCCATTGACCAGGACCAGCCGGATCATTTGTAATTCTCATTCAATATACTGGTAATGTATGTTTATACTCTGTGAAGACTTGTGCTATGTCTTAACCCTTTCCTCCATAAATACGCCTTTCTACGCCTCTGTAAAAGTCACTTTATGAAACCATTGTGATAAATAGAGCATTTGCTCATATAGGAGCAAATGCTCTATTTATCACAATGGTTTCAAACTACAAAATTCTAAAACATTTCCTTTTCATAAATACTTGAACTGCTCTGATCTAATATTTCGACCACTAAGGGCCTTTTTCAAAGATTATCATGTCAAAATACACGTCACATTTTTGTTACATGCATTCAGCCATAAAATCAAAGAGAATAATGTTGATCCAGCGTCATGGTGACATTGGGTTGTTTTTTAAAATGTCATGACGTCATCAAATGACGTCATGGGTGCAACGACGTCATGCATGCATTAGCGCATTATCCTCTTTGATGTTACAGCCAAATGGTCTGTACGTTCTCAGCCTCCATATCCAATCAGTTTCATGGATCTGTCTTTCAGTTCTACATGCATGGAACATCCGTTTCAAAACTACAAATCTCACATCATCACTGCTATGACCACCATACATGTTTCTTTTCGGTAGATTCGTTCAAAGTGGATGGATCTAAAAATAGCCTATGGAGGAAAGGGTTAAACCTTTACTTTTACAGAGCAGACCCTGATCAAACAGCTCCAACGGGAGTTATCTAATCTGGGTCTGTTCTGTTTAGACTTTTTGTTTTTATAAGTGAAAACCTCAAAGATGCTAGACTATTTTAATAATAGCATGGAACAAACAATCTGTATCCAACAGTTGATGGAAGCTCAACTGAGGTTTGATTTATAACTGGAATTTGTATTGGTACATTTCCAATCACACAGTATACATAGAGATAGGAAGCTTGGATAGATAGGACTTTCAACTTTGTTTTTTGTATTAATTTGACATGTAAGAGAAGGTCTCGGTTATGTATTTTTAAATATTTTACCAAGACCATTCAGTAATATTTATGCTATGTTTTGTCTTTTTATATCTCAGAGTATATAAGATAATTTCCCTGTTTTTTCTACATCTATTTAGTACATGTCTGAACTGTTATCTTGTTACTGTCTTTGAGACTTCAAACTTCACAAAACTTCACGAAAAACAGTGAAACCTGTCTGAAGCTAGCACCTGAAAGAACCCTAATTCTGAGTAACTACCATAAATGCAGGATGAAAGTAATGCAGAAAACTCCCAAAGCAGCCTTTGCATTACTTTCGTCCTGCATTAAACAACCACGGCCTTTAAATGCTTCTATGTTTAACCCTTTCCCTCACACACATGCCTTTTCACACAGAGTAGACCCATATCAGACTGATCAGGGTCTGCACTGTTTGCTTTTGACATGATATAGATCTGATTCTACAGCTTTTGACAAAGCAAAATCATCCCTTTAACCCTTTAATTTACCTCTTTGCTTGCAAATGCTCCTTTTGGGTAGATTTTTGGTCTAAAAATAACCTATGAGGTAATGGGTTAAAAGTTTACATTATAGAAATTGAGCTAATAAATATACATATTGTAATTATTTCCTTACATGAATATTGGACAGGGAAAGGGTTAATAAGTAATTTGTCACTTACAACAGGTCGTACTGTAGTGCGCATCACTGATAGGTGTTAGGTGTTTTGCATACAGCATGCAGATTCAAGGGTGCTTGATGTTACAACGCCATTTTGAAGGCATTTGTAATTTCAGTGTCAAGTCTTGATGATTTTTTCAACTCAATACATTCCACACAATATTCCCAACTTGTAGAGGGCTTAGTACACCACTGCTGTAACTAAACTGATGGCCAGTATATAGGAGCCGTCTGATCTGGGGCTACTCTGTTTTCAAAGGCGTAGACAGGTGTATTTATGGAGTAAAGGGTTAAGAAGACACCACTTACGGAATGACTGTAAAGATGAAAGTATGTTACAATAGTGTTGTCTTAAGCCTTTAACAAAAACTTTATTGCCTAAGTCAGTTGAATGTAACTAACTTGGTGCTAACCTGTCCATAACCCTTTCCCTAATGAACATGTTTCCATGTATTGGTCACCTCATAAATAGTCATCAACTAATTTTTATAATGTATACCTTTCAAGGGCATTTTTGGCTTTGACAAAACTATTTCCATAAGCAAACAGAGCAGACCCTGATCAGACAGATCCTATTGGAGCCATCTGATATGAGTCTACTCTGATTGCAAGGGCATGAAAATGCATTTGTATGAGGGAAAGGGTTAAACATATATTTGTACTGTATCCTCCAAAATGTAAATAAAAATATAATATCATGTTTGCTGTTTTTATTTGACTCCTTTAGGCTAGTATTATCCTTTTATCATTTACCTCATGAATATTCATGTAAGAAGTTATTGACAGTATGAATATTAATTAGCTATTTTTATGAGGACTTTATGAACAAAGGAATATTTTACTATGGCTCTATCGGTAGAATCAGGTTTATTTTATTTCTTAAGCAAACAGAGCAGACCCTGATCAGATGGCTCCTATAGGAGCCACCTGATCTGGGTCTTCTGTTTGTGAAGGCATGAAAAGCATGGGAAAGGGTTAGTTAAACTTTCATTTACAATCTGTTTTTAGCTCACCTGGAACAAAGTGCCAAGGTGAGCTATTGTGATTGCTGTGTGTCCGTCGTGCGGTGTGTGTTGTCCATTGTCAATTTTTTTAAAAAAAATTGACATCTCCTCCTAAACTACTTGCTAGATTTTTACCAAACTTGGCAGGAATGTTTCTTGGGTCAACCTCTTCCAAAGTTGGTCAAAGAATTTGATTCCATGCAGAACTCTGGTTGCCATAGCAACCAATGTCCAAAAAGAAATAAAAACTTTGAGTCAAAATTTGCCCACCCCGGGAGTCACAAGTTTTACATTGGATTATATAGTAAAAAAGTGTTTCTTGTCTCTATCAGAAAGGCTTAGATCTGTGATATTTGGTATGAAGCATCATCTGGCAGACCTTTACCAAGATTGTTAAACTTTTCCCCCTGGGGTCAAGATTGTCCCCACCCTGGGTGTTGCTATAGTTCTGCATAGGATTATATACATGTATAATCAAAAATATTCTTCTCCAAAACCGATGGTCCAATTTGAATGGAATTTGTTTGAAAAAAAGTTGCATGGTGACCCTTTATTAAAATTGTTAAAATAATGTTGATATCTCAAAAAACATGGCCGCCAGGGGTGGGGCCAGATTTCCTTATATAACTATATAGAAACCTTTAAAAATCTTCATCTCCAAAACCGGTAGTCCAATTTGAATGGTATTTGGTAAGAATAGTCGCCTGGTGATCAGACCCTGTATCAAAATCTTCAAAATCATGTAATATGCCTGTTGTAGAAGGGTTTGTAAATGGCAGTAGAGTTTTGAGAGATAGTGGTTGCTCCAGTGCTGTAGTCAGTTGTGATTTGGTCAATTACGATTCTTTGGCTGGGAGAAATCAGTTATGCATTCTTTTAGATGGGACAATACTGAAGTTTCCAGGAGCAACAGTGTTTGTTGAGACGCCATATTTCACAGGTGAGATAGATGCACTTTGTGCAGAATGCCCAGTCTATGATGTAAAATAGCACTTAATGTACAGACAAGAGCACAAACAGCCAAAGGTGAAACATCAGTTGAATGTAAGTAGCACTTTCTCAGACAGGAGTCCATGAAGATATTAACCCTTTCCCTCATATAAACGTTTTTTTCACTCAAACATTTGCAAACAGAGTAGACCCATATCAGAGGGCTCCTATAGGAGCCATCTGATCATGGTCTGCTCTGTTTGCTAATGCAATTTGAAAGATATGTTTCTTTACTTTCTAAAATGGGTATAATGTTCCACCTTATATATTTCATTATAACTGTTTTGTCCATGAATATTCAGTAGGTATTGAAATTTGAAATAAACATAGAACAGGGAAAGGGTTAAGAAAGCACAAGAAGTAAAGTGAGAGAGAAGCTGAAGTCAGGAGATGGAGTAGTGGGTATGAAGGGTGCATGTAGTTGGTTCAGCCAAGATAAGGGCTTACTGTATAGACATTTCCAGTCCAATAAAGTTGAGAATGGGAAAACGTTCAAGCAACTGTGTGTGCCACGTGATCTGAGGAAGCATGTATTGAAACTGGCACACGATTCACTTATGACCAGGCACTTAGGTATCAGAAAGACCACAGAGAAAATACTATATATAATTTTTGGTGGCCTGTTTTGAATGGAGATGTCACAAGATACTGTAGATCCTGTGACATATGTCAGAAGACATTTCCCAAGGGTAAGGTAAGCAAGGTACCAATTGGTGAGTTGCCTATCATTGATACTCCCTTTGCTAGGGTTGCAATCGATCTAGTAGGCCCAATTAATCCTCCATCTGATAGATGCAATAGATACATATTGACCATATTGATTATGTTTCTAGATATCCAGAATCTGTTGCTTTGAGACAGATAGATACAGAAACTGTTGCCGAGGCCCTGCTAGAAATGTTTAGCAGAGTCGGTGTTCCCAATGACATGGGAAGACAGTTCACATCTTTCATAGACTTATATCTGTTAGGCAACTTACAACATTGCCATATAATTCAGCATGCAATGGTCTCGTTGAAAAATTCAATTGCACTTTGAAAAGTATGCTGAAGAAAATGTGTGCAGAACGGCCTAAAGATTGGGATAGGTACATTGCCCCATTACTGTTTGCCTATATAGAGAAGCTCCTCAGGAGAGTACAGGGTTCTCCCCTTTTGAATTGCTTTATGGTCGTACTGTCAGGGGTCCTTTACAATTTTTCAAAGAACTTTGGACAAAAAAGATAAACTCAGAAGACACAAAGGCAACTTATCAATATGTAGTTGATCTCAGAAACAGACTTGAAGACACATGTGAGATAGCTCACAGAGAGTTAGCAAAGAATCAAAGCCGTTACAAAAAGTATGCTGATAAAGGCAGGAAAGGTAAGAGTTTTAAAGCAGGAGATAAAAAGTTAGTCCTGATGCCTACAGACAAGAGTAAGTTGTTCATGCACTTGCAAAGACCATTTGAAGAAGTTGAGCAACTTAACAGCTTTGACTACAGAATCAAGGTGAGAGGTAAGAATAAAATATCCCATGCAAACTTGTTAAACATTGAAAGAGAAGCAGAGTGAAGTGGAGATACAGATAGAGGTGAAAGGAAAGATGAACAGAGTAGAGGAGACAAATGAAGATAGTGGTATTGAGGATGATAGTGAACAGGAGATATGTGTTGCTGTGATAGAGGAAGAAGATGAGGGTGTAGAAGAAGAGTCTAATGAGAAAGAGATAACAGTAAGTTGTTACCACTAGATGTGTTGCAGCTAGAAGCAACAGAAGACATTGACAATGTTAAAATCAATCCTGAACTGACAGAAGGTATGAGACAGGAATTGAAAGCCCTAATTGAAGAGTTCAAAGATGTGTTGACTGATGCTCCAGTAGGTCCCAAGTAGAGGTACATAGAGATGTTTGTTATCTGTGGAATTTGTGATGTGGTTTTGTGGAAAAGTTCAGTAACTTTTCACTTGGAAAGGGGGATAATGTCACAAATCCAACAGCACTTTTAGTACTCTGATGTTAATCCTTTTGTTGGTATACTGTAGAAGTGTATCTCTGCTGTGTATTGGGTAGACTTGTCTGGTCAGTTAGCTGGGTAGAGCTATTTTAGCCAAGAGATTAGGGAGGGTCTGAGCATGTGCTCTAGTGCATTCATTCTGCTACTGATAGTCAAGGAGAAAGGTTGGCTTGGCTGGTTGAAAAACTTGGCTGGTTGGAAATGAAATTCGGCAGACTGTGAGTTTATCCCTTTCCAGTCCCGTCCCTGTCCTGTTGTGTTGGCATTTCATTTGTCAGCGTGGAATTATTTTATTGCTTTTAATTGTCTGCTTAATTAGTAAAGTCCCCACCCCTTTCGTTTTTGGTGGCTACGAGTGTAAGTTTTGTTTGGCCCTGGCGTCCTGTGTCTACACTTGTTTGCAGAGTCTGGTCCTTTAACCCTATCCAGTTTGGCGTTGTTTATATTAGCAAGTAGGAGTGACCTGTCGTTTTTATTTATAGATTTGGTTTCATTCTATACAAAAGGGTTTTGATTAAATTGACGAGCCAATTTCTCGTGAAGCTCTTGCAGTTAGTTAGACCCGAAGTCCGATTGCCTATACATTGTAGTGATTAAACCAAATTATGAATAGTGCAATGCTGAGCACACCTAATACAATAGTGGTATCATCCCAATCTACGGGTCATCTATAAATAAAAACGACATGTCACTCCTTCTTGCTAATATATGGCCGTTAACGTTTACGGGGATCCATGGCTTATAACTTTACCCATTCCCTCATACTGATACCTTTTGATGCTTCTGTAAAAGTCACTTTGTGAAACCATTGTGATAAATAGAACATTTGCTCCTATGGAGAAAATGCTCTATTTGTCACAATGGTTTTGAAACTACACAATTCTAAAACTTCCCTTTTTGCTAGTAAATGCTCCTTTTCGGTAGAATTATTCAGAGTTTAGATCTAAAAATAGCATGAGGGAATGGGTTAATTTTCATACCGGAAATTTTCAAGGGGAAATAATTATCGTCTTAGACAAAACTGTACGATCAGATATAGTAAAACCTGTCCTAAGCGGCCATTCATTTAACAAAGGGGTCTTCAAAAGCAGTTGGCTGCCTAATGAGGGGCAAAAGTAATGCAGAAAGCTCCTATAAGCTACCACCTGCCTGACAGACCCATAATTAGACCTCTTGGATGGCTACACGACAGGTTCTACTGTATATAATTTCATAAGCAAAGCAGATCCAGATCAGACGGCTCCTACAGGAGTCATCTGATCTGGGTCTAATTTGTTTGCAAAGGTGTTAAAAGGATCAGGGTCTGCTCTTTTGGCTTATGCAATAAAGATCTGGTTCTAGTTTCTGCTATGACTGAAAATTATTGTTCATAATATGCCATAAAATAATATAATATTGATGATGTCATCATTTCTTGCATCAATATACCAGTATGAGATGAACAGTTAAGGTAACAGATGTGCACTAAGAATTCTGAACATATATGATCAACAAGTCTTGTCATCGATATTGTAGTGCATTTCTATATACAGAGTTCCCACAAAATTAAAGTAAAATTCCCTGACTTTTTCTTGACCAATTTCCCTGACCAAAAACACAGAAAAAACAAAACGGCTCAGCTGGCAAGGGACGCATAAACCCTTCAGTTTTCTCTTAAACCCGAAGTATAGTTGTGTACAGATTTTTATTAAAATTCAAATGATTTTGTTTTCTTTGTAAGGAATGCTTTTGGATAATACAGTGTAGTGAAAAACAGAGACTTGCTCAACCAGAAAGAAGAGACTGCCTTTAGCCTCTTTTTCATTTTCTTTTCTATTCCTCCTCCGAACCAATTCCTCAACCCTCAAGTTCTGTTAAAATTAAAAATTATTTTCATTTTTCCCAGACTTTTCCCTGACCGTGGGAATAATGCATTTACCTTGAAGCACTTATATTGCATCCAAATTCAGAAGTTACCCAATAGATGTACACATGTACCTTCAAATTAACTGCTGCACTTTCATATCAACTTCACAGCCACTTTTGACACTACATGAGGTGCCCTAAAGAAAAGAGGTTTTGTTGCATAGCAGAATAAACCCAGACATGCTGACATGGCTGAAGCTCTGCACCATTTGTCACTCATCACAATGAGTAGTAATTTGTTTCTCCATGCAGTGTAAAACTTGATCAGAAACCTCATCACAAATGTAACATCTGATCTTGGTTAACAATGGGATAAAACCCATTTTCTAAGAAAACATCTCAATTATAACCCTTTCCTCCATAGGCTAGTTTTAGATCCAACCTCTTTGGATGCATCTACCGAAAAGGAGCATTAACTAGAGAAAAATAAAAAAAATTTGAATTTTGTAATTTGAAACCATTGTGATAAATAGAGCATTTGCTCCTAAAGGAGCAAATGCTCTATTTATCACAATGGTTTCAACAGGTGACTTTTACAGAGGCACAGAAAGGCATATTTATGGAGGTAAGGGATAATAGGCTCAGCTATCTCTCTTTGGACTGTAATATTCAACACAACATAGATAATAGTATGGTAATTCTCATATTTAATTATAATCTTATTCAATCCATAACAATATTCAACAATTAAAGATTAACATTTGTAGTTAAATGTAAAAATTGATAGTAAAAGTAAAGATTCAAATGGAATGAGAGATAATACAAAAGTATACAGATTACTATCAATTGAATAATGTCATTTCTTTGAATCATCAAATCTTTTAGGCTAAGGAGAGGCATAGGAAAATTTATTTCTGCACACTAAACAAATTTATCATCTGCAGAAATATGCATGCTATAAAGTAATTGTCTTCAAAATGATCATCCACTGCGATTCTCGATTCTTTTTGTCTGCTCCTCTCCAAAAATACACCAGTGATGAGATGGTTAGCTAACTCAGCTTCACATCTCCATCCAAAGTGCTTGCATAGGTAATCACTAACTTAACCCTTTCTTCCATAAATACGCCTTCTGCGCCTCTGTAAAAGTCACTTTTTGTAACCATTGTGATAAATAGAGCATTTGCTCCTTAGGAGCAAATGCTCTATTTATCACAATGGTTTCAAAACAAAAAAATTCTATTATTCTAATTTTCCTTTTCTCTAGTTACTGCTCCTTTTCGGTAGATTTATTCAAAGTGTTTGGATCTAAAAATAGCCTATGAGGGAATGGGTTTAGAAGATCTAATTGTAATGAAATCCTTTACAGAATGTCCCCCAAATGAAACGGTCAACAGGTGTTAATGAGCAAAATATCTTAAATATTCACCAATCATAGCCCATCATCAGGTTACTATGGCAACCAACACTTCTGAAACACCTGCCATCAAGTTCGGAGTACGCATTTACCCCTAGTTACCAATTTTCAGCAAAATCTAATAATATCGACTAATCAGAGGCCACCACTCCATTACCATGGTAATCAACTCTTCCGAAACACCTATAACTGAGTTCAGGACACCTAAATAATATCATACCAATTTTCAGTAAAATCGAACAGAAATGTGTCGGACAAACTCACAGTGGAAGAAGAAGAGCATGAATAAGAATCGGAAGAAAGAATAATAATAAGAAGAAACAGAGCAAACACAATGTGTTCCCCCACTTAGTTTGGGGAACATAATAACTAGCATGCAGAGGCAATTTAAATTTGATGTTATCTTTTAAGGAAAAAATGTAAATAAGTTTGCAAAAATATGCTTAAAATTGGATACACACGAATACATGAAACTGTGAAAAGCTACAGCTGAAATGGATCAGAAATGATACTAAGCAGCTATTGCATGTTCCAATATCCCACTTACATCAAAGATAAACCCTTGCATAAATTAACCCTTACTCTGCTGTAAAAAATAATGGCTGCCTACATTTGGATCTGTTCAATTTTGACTACCTCCAATTGGATTAAGCTTTTGAAACAATTTAGATTCTGATGAGATGATGTGTTACTCGGCGTCTCAAAGGAATCAAAACTGTTTGCAAACACAAGTCAGGTCGCAGACAGCCAGATAGGGATTAAAAGTAGGTGGGGTTTAACCCTTTACCTGTTCTATGTTTATTCTAACTTTCAATGCCTACTGAATATTTATGGACAAAATAGTGTTAAAGAAATATGGAAGGTGAAACATAGCCATTTAAGAAAGTAAAGAAACAGGTCTTTCAAATTCCAAATAACAAACAGAGCAGACCCTGATCAGACGGCTCCTATAGGAGCTGTCTGATCTGGGTTTACTCTGTTTGCAAATGCATGAAAACACGTTTATATGAAGGAAAGGGTTAATCTTTCAAAGGTAGCACTTACCATGACTGAAAAACTAACACTGAAAATATAATGCCTTTTTTTAAAATGTCCAATACTTAACAACATCAGATTGAAAACTGTGGGGAGAATTTATATACAAAGAGAGCAATATATGAGCTCATGATCTAAAAGTAACCTTGAACAAGAAGTAATCACAAAAAATAGTATCTGAAAGTTAATCTTTACTAGCAAATTTACAAAAAAGTAAGTTATCACAATTGGAACAATACAAATATAAACAAACAGCAACATGACAAAACAACAACAGAACTATACATTATGCACAAAGCATGCGTAAATCAATTATTTTAATGAAATATTTTACAAACATTTCTATGTTAACCCTCCTCATGCCAAGCGCTGGCATTTCAACCAAGAAACTCGGCATCTCATTAGGGTCCAAGCTGTTTGACTCAGTCAATAGTTTCTCAAAGGATTGCACAAACTGGAAGTCAGTGAATATTGTAGCAAATCAGAAATTGAGCAGACATTATGTAGTCTGGGTCCATGCTTATAAAACTTTTAGTTGAGTCTGAGTTCGTTCTCAAGTTTTTGATTGGTCAGATTTGAGCCTTTGGCTCAAATCTGACCAATCAAAAACTTGAGAACTCAAATGTGACCAATCAAAAGCTTGAGAACAAACTCAGACTCAACTAAAAGTTTTATAAGCATGGATATAGACAGCATGAGAAGAGTTAACCTCAGTCAGGCAAACAGTACAGAGAGACCAGCAGATACAAACATAAAGCATAAAAACTATTGTGAGAAAGATCAGATAAACTCTGAACTCTTACCATAAGATAACCTTGGACATATGCAAAGGTCTTGTAATGTTCGTTTCTTTTTCTCTAATCAAGAAAAGGCAAACATCCAAGTTTTTGAGATCTGATCTTTTACATTATAAACACTATTTATGACATTGAATGTCAATTTTGCTTCTGTAGGGTTTGATCCGTTTCCTTATGAAATAATAGATATGATTCTACAGTTTCTGCCATGGCCAAAATTTCCTGTCTTCATATGCCATTTATATGAAAATTTAATCAATTTACCTAATTGATATTAATGATGTTATTATTTCTGATATTCCAACAGACAAAATATTATTAAATACAATTCTTAGTTTGTACCGTATGTATGATAGTGTATCAAGATAGCTTAGGTTAGCTATACCCCTCCTTCCCATAATGCTGATAACTGAACACCATTAACTCTTTGCACACTAGCCCTGAATTTTTTAAATGGATCCAGATGAGATACCAAAAAACTTGGTATCTCATCAGAATACAAACTGTCCGACACTTGGACTGCACTTTTGAAGAGAATTTAAAGAAAAAATTTGTATGTGACAATTACTTAGCGTGTAAAGAAACTTCTAGCATATCATAAAACCCCTCATGAGTATGAGTGTGTATTATCTATCACATGACCTCCATTACTCATACATAGGTCACAAGGTTGTTTTACATCCTGTGTAGATATGCACAATTTACCTTCCCACTGAGGTTAATCCTTTCCCTGTTCAATAACCATGTAAGAAATAATGACGTCATCACCATTTATTGGCTGAATATTTATAATTGTATATGTATACAGAGTTTTTTTTGGTATCGGTAGAAACTAAAGAGTCAGATGTACTATAATTTCATATGATAAGCAAACAGAGCAGACCCTGATCAGACGGCTCCTATAGGAGCCGTCTGATCTGGGTCTTCTTTGTTTGCAAATGCATGAAAAGGTGTTTACATGAAGGAAAGGGACAGGGTTAATATACCATTACCTAGTGTCTTTTTTACAGTGCATGTGTTGATAATTACTTAATAATCCCGTCACTTTACACTTTTGCTGAGTAGACCCAGATCAGATGGTCAGGATCTACTTGTTTTGCTTATGTGTTACAGGTCTGACTAGTTACTGTTTGCCATAGCAATTATTTTCCTGTTTTCCCCTCTTAGTCCAAGAATTAAAATATTCATAATTGCCAATCATCAGGTAGAGGGGTAATTAGCTTCATTGAAAGTCAAATATCTACGACAGATACCTTTTTTTCCTATAAAACCTTTACTCCATGAGTAAGTTTAATCCACCCTCTTTGCGTATTTATTAGCTCAAGTACTTTGGTATGTATATATCGGCCAATTATTTCTATGAAAGGCTGGATAAACTCAGGCTTAAGATCCAAATTGCAAACAGTGAAGACCATAATCAGACTGCTCCTATAGTAGCTGTCTTATCTGAGTCTACACTGTTTGCAAAAAGGCATAGAAAAGTGTCCACAGTTTCTTCATCATTAAAGTTGTTTCATTTGTGTGATTTTCTTCAATTAAACCTTTTGTATATGCTACAAATTATTAACTGCTTACATTCCAATTCTAGGACCAATATTAAACTTCCTTTGGCAAAATCGAGGCAAAACAAATATTTTCCATTTAGCACTATGGTACATTGTCATTATGATCAACAGACCTTATTATTCCAGTTGTCTGACCTTATCACTCCACATCAAGTTCTACTCTCTTTACTGGTGTGTGCTGGTGCAGATCTCATCGCTATGATACTTTGCCTAACCATACAAAGCTTTCTTATAAAGTTTGAAAGAAGCCAAAGAACTAAGTCAAGTACTTTCTAAATTCATTTGTTGATAAATATATGTACATACAGTTGATAATCATGTATCAATTGAGTAATACAAAAGAGTTTTTAAACAAAATCTAGGACGACTGCTCTACGTATATATACAGCATATTCTAGCCATTTGGAAGCTAAACCCAACAGTTACTTTGGTGAGATATGCACTGTTCACCAAGGAGAATTTCCCAATCTTTGAATAATACACTCTAGATGGCTTTTGCATGTATTCAATATAAATTAATTGGTGAATAGTTGCAAAAGTCTGTGTTTTGCGCATCACATGTAAAGAGATTTGAGTCCACAGTTTTGCATCGTTGAAAGTTGGTCATGTTCCTCTTGGTGGACAGATTTGTCAAGCTTGTTTTGCTCCCACTGATACCCTTGCACACCCCCATCGCTGTGTCTCCTGTAGCTGTGTTATGGTTACAAGTCTGGGATGGAATGGTCCATCAGTTTCTTTACGATGCTGTTCCCCATACTGAAACAGCAAACCAATATTTCAGTGCTTAACCCTTTGAATGTTGGAAACAATTGTACCGGAATTGCAAAGACCGTATAGACCAAGAACAGATGATCCTATTCAGCATTCAAGGCGCTAAGCATGCTGAGGTAAGTATTGCATGAACTCCCAAATCCTAGGGCTCTACAGAGGATGGGTAAGCTGTAAAGCATTTTGCATCTTTTCCTTCACTGCAAAATCCACAGTTAAGACCTAATCATTCGAACATTTTGAATGTTGAATTTTCAAAGTGGAATGGTCCATCATTGTTATTAATAAAAGATAAGGGTCCATTCAGTATGTAAGGGTATAATTTTTCTGAGGAATTTGAATGACATATGGTGCAGACTCTGACCAGAGGGTTGCTCTAGGAGCTGTCCAGTCTGGATCTACACTGTTTGCAACTGCCAATAACCTTGTTTACCGCATTCAAAAGTTGAAATAGAGGAGATATAGGACTTTGTTTCTGAAGAGCTCACATTAAAGCCTAATGAGGTGGTCAAACACTTTGGATCTTGATAAGATTAAGATATGTATTTATAGCATTTGATAACAGAGTTGCTGGTCAAAAATGGCCTTGAAACAAACAAACCAAGATTAAAGATAAACTTCATTGCAATTTAATGTGGCCATAACCAGTCAATAACTATTTGCATGTATGAAATTGCACATAACTTTCATGATGTATGTAAAAATTATACTTCACCTGTAAACAAATTTCTAGCTTTTGATGGCAATTCAACCCATGGGATCAAATAGTGTTTTGATGGCAATTCAACCCATGGGGTCAAATACAGTTTTGATGGCAATTCAACCCATGGGGTCAAATACAGTTTTGATGGCAATTCAACCCATGGGGTCAAATACAGTTTTAATGGCAATTCAACCAATGGGGTCAAATACAGTTTTAATGGCAATTCAACCCATGGGGTCAAATACAGTTTTGATGGCAAATCAACCTATAGGGTCAAATACAGTATTATCAGTTTCCTGTAAGAGCTGTGTGATCAGGGTCTGTTCTGTTTGCTCCAATATGCTCTACCATATATCGAGGGCTTGGTGCAAAACTATTCTAACTCCTTCACAAAGTGAAGGAGTTAGAATAGTTTTGCACCAAGCCCTCGATATGGCAATGCAGTAAAATCCCTTGTTTCATGTTTGATACAAGAGTGATAATGCTTATAATGGATGGGTCTTGCATAAATATTTATGAAGTAAATGGTTCAGAGTCATGATGGTGACAGCCATTAGACTAAGCCAGTAAGGTAAGGTTTTTCCTTGATTAACTTACCATTTGACAATGTGGTCATACAGGACAGAAGGCATAATGGTGATGGTGACAGTTCTGCCTGCGGCTTCAATGATTTCGCTGGTCACATCATCCTGTAAAGCATCAAAACACATATCAGACTGAAGTAAAAGCATTCTGAGCAAATGGTACTTTTTAATCTCCCATGGATGCTGTATTGGTAAACAATGTAGACCAATATTAGATGGATCCTGGAACTCTCTGATCTGGGTATGCACAGTTTGCCATTCCAAAATATTTTAAGTTTTTATTCTTACATACTATATGGACCACCATTTCTTTTTAAAAACTTGATCAGACATTTAAATAGTAAGTTCCATCCTAATGTCATCCATAGTCACTTGATGCTACTGCAACAGTTGATTACAAATCACAAGTTAATAGACTACAAGTTAGCCAATAGTATGCACAGGGATATGAACACACAGCTTATCCCTCTGAATGCAGAAAACAAGTGCAAATGGCATTTTCAAACAGTGTAGGTCCAGATAGAAGGACTCCTAGAGGAAACCTGTGATCATGGTCTGCACTGTTTGTCATTCTAAGTCCACTTACAAAATAGTATCTATAGTCAAACACTAATGGACTAAACTCTGCTTTGAAAATTCAACATTCAACAGGTTAATACCATGACGTCCAAACCACTGAACAAGTAAGAAAATTGTCAGTAAGCCATTGCTAGAAACAATCATTAATTTTGAATAAAATACAGTTGACCTTCGGTATCTCGAACTTGGATAACTCGAATTTTGGGATAACTCTAATTAAATGTTCGGTCCTTTCAAAATTTACAATACAGAATTGTTCTAAAATGTATCGCTTCAGATATCTAGAAACACATGAGACAGCTTTATACAGGTTTAACATAATGCTGAAACCTCCTACAGGAGCTTTCAGCATTACTTTAAACCTGTATAAAGCTGTGGTCTTGAGAAATTGTTCAGACTAGAAATCGGATGACTCTCACTTCTGTTATCTTGAAATAATTTGTATGGCCCCTTGAAGGTCGAGATATCGAAATTCAACTGTAATTTATAAGTGTATATACATATTCCTCATAAACATCACTACAATTATATCAATTGTAACCAAACAGCGAGAGAATGTGCCAACTAAGCATTTACATACCTTGACACCGACCACATTCTGACCATCTACTTCGATGAGATTATGCTCTGTTAGAACACCATTCCTTGCTGCTGAGGAATCTTTGACAATTGACTTGATTTTCCCACTCTTGAACACAAAACCAATGTAGCCTGCACTATCCTTCTGCATTGTCACTGTTCTCTCAAATGGTCTATGAAAAAACAAACAATGATTAACCCTTTACCAACAGAAAACAGTAGACCAAGATCAGACGCTGATCAGGGACTGTTGTGTCATAATGTTATAACATGTATCATTTAACATGAATATTCATCAGTTTAAAGAATTTGAGCTTCTCAAAAGCTTGAAGAAATCACAATGTACATAATCTATTTCTTAGTCAAATCCTATTGCAGAGAGGTGATTCTAACAAGTACTAACAAGGATTGGAAAAGAGATCTAGAAACAAGCTTTTATCATAGATTTCCAAAACACATCCCTTACTCTCTGACTACAGCCATTGATCAATGTTTACTCTTATCCTGCCGATCAACATCATTTGCAAAGAGGTTGGATCCAGATGAGATGCTGAATAACTCGACATCTCAACAGGATCTATGCTCTTTGACATTTAGTTAGTAGTTTCTCAAAAGCTTGAAGAAATCACAAATAAGTAAATCTTGCTATATCAGTTTGAGAAGACATTATTCTTTTGGCAAACAGATATTATAAAATATTAACAACTTTAAGAAACTAGCAAAATAGAAAATCATGCATGCAATTATTACAAATAATATATCATGGGGCATTTGATCTTTCTGAGTAACAAATGACAAACAATCAGAAGTAGAACCTACAACAAGTTAACTAATAAATATTAATACTGACTTACCTATCTCTTACTGCAAATGAGATTTTCTGTCCATCAGCTTGTCTCAAAAATTTGTGGGCTTTGTCGTTGTCCCAGCCTGCAACGGTGGTGCCATTTATCTGTAAAATCTGATCTCCAAATCTCAGTCCAGCAAGAGCTGCTGGAGAGTTCTGTTGTACAAGGGCCACAAATAAACCCTGAAAATGGACCATCAACTTACTTTAGTGCCCATGTAAACATACTTGATAGGGATATTGATGATGAAGAAACATTTATGAAAAATTGAAAAGATCGATTTTTGTACAAATATGGTTTTAAAATACAAGCAAATAAATCACCATGATTGAAAAATATTTCATTTCAAAGAAATGAACTGGATTTTAAATGGGAATCCCTAGTTAGACAGACTGTACAGTAAGATGCAAATGGTAAACTGTGATTTGAACATTATGTGAAGTCTGCGCTTAAAGAGAGTGAACAAAAAATTGCAACTAACCAGCAGGACAGAGTTGCATTCAAGTCAAGACACATTGTCCGCTTAAACCAAGAAATTTGGGGAATATGGAGCCATTTGCTTGCATTTTTTTAGTTCTAGTTTCTCTTTTGTTGTTGCACTTAGTGATAAATTAAAAAATTAAAACAGAATTTCTATATAATTAAGTCCATTGTCGCTTGATTCAATGACATCATACACACACTTAATTTAGATATTTCTGCTTGTTCAGCAATACTTTTATGTGTCATTTATAAGAAACAAGACATAAAATGATGTTACTATCTCTACAAAACCTCATGTGTAGTCATTTGACAGCGGAAATTAATTTTATCTAAAATATAACAGGTTTTAATGAATTGGAAATAGATCTGGAATTGCAATGTTTCAGATGATCTTCATTTCCTTTGTAAACATACAGATCTATTGCAATATGCATGAAAACAGATCTGTGAAGTTTTCTGATACTTACATTGTTGACATGGCGAATTCTAAGCCCTATTTTGCCCTCACCATCCTTACAGGCAATTATTTCTCTGACTCCCTGTTTGATCTCTGCCCGTCGAACACCAACAGCATTGCCGCTGATAGGTGCCACCTGCATGTTGCTAGGTCGATTCTGTGGAATGGCAACTTGCTGGCTCTGTGCAGGAGTGAACAAAACATTGTGTATCATTGCATCATGTTAAACTATGAGAATGAATTCTTCAAACAAACAATTCATGCTTTAGTATTCACACTTCGAAAGAGCTATATTTTCTGTAAATATTTCTAGAGTTTCATCTTCTGTTGCATTAACCCTTTGAGTATCGTACTGACTTTTGCAAACAGACTATAGCCCATACCATGGTCTGCTCTGTTTGTCATTCAAAATCCTCTCACAAATACACCTTTCATACTCATTAGACTCTGCCATTTAGTTAACCCATTCCCTGTTCTATGTTTATATCAAATTTCAATATCTACTGAATACCCATTAACATAATAATTATAAAGAAATATGCAAGGTGGAACATTGTAGACATTTAAGAAAGCAAAGAAACAGATCTTTCAAATTATATTAGCAAACAGAGTAGACCCTGATCAGACGGCTCCTCTAGGAGCTGTCTGATCTGGGTCTACTCTGTTTGCAAATGCGTGAAAACATGTTTACATGAGGGAACCCTTTCCATGTTCTGTATTCATTTAAGAAATAATGGAATCACAAATATTTATTAGCCAAATTGTTTAATGTGAACTTTTCAAGGAAATTATTTGCTTCAGAAAAAATGTAAAATCAGATCTATCCCTTTCCCTCATATAAACGTGTTTTCACGCATTTGCAAATAGAGTAGACTCAGATCAGACGGCTCCTACAGGAGCCGTCTGATCAGGGTCTGCTCTGTTTGCTAGTAGAATTTGATATATCTTTGCTTTCTAAAATGTCTACAATGTTCCACTTTCCATATTTCTTTATAGCTATTTTGTTAATGAATATTCAGTGGGTATTGAAATTTGAAACAAATATAGAACAGGGAAAGGGCTATATCATGTCGAAAGCAAACAGAGCAAACCCTGATCAGCAACTCCTATAGGAGCCGTCTGATCTGGGTTTACTCTTATTGCAAATGCATGGAAATGCATTTATATGAGGGAAAGGGTTAAACAATGATAGACCAACCATCTTTGAAAATCAATGTTGCTTATACTTTTATTTGTAAATACAACTGCAATTTGAAATTTATATATGCACATTTAACTTCTAGTCTGACTTTGTCTTTGAAAGTATTAGCATATTAAACTCTCTGGTAGTTTCTTATATAATGTCTTTAACTTTGAAGCCAAGTTTGTGATAATCTCATTAGGATCCAAACTGTTTGACATGAACGAATATGAAAGAAAAAATATACATGTACATTGAGAATTGGAGCAGATAATGTTTTAAGATGTCATTTTCCGTACCTTTCACCCTTTCCCTAATAGGCTATTTTAGACCCAATCTCTTT
This sequence comes from Azorinus chamasolen, assembly GCA_963576725.1. Lineage (NCBI taxonomy): Eukaryota > Metazoa > Mollusca > Bivalvia > Cardiida > Solecurtidae > Azorinus > Azorinus chamasolen. The sequence goes on along the minus strand of OY755243.1, from coordinate 47,382,217 downwards.
GAAATAATCTACTAAAAAGGAGCATTTACTAGAGAAAAGGAAAATGTTAGAAATGTGTAGTACTGAAACCATTGTGATAAATTTATCACAATGGTTTCAAGTGACTATTACAGAGGCATATTTATGGAGGAAAGGGTTAAAAGGGTAATATTCACACAAAACCAGCTCTACTTAGTGGTAATAGATCAGTTTCTTTAGTTTCTAAAATGGCTACAATGTTCCACCTTCCATATTTCATCATATCTACTTTGTCCATGAATATTAAGTAGGTATTGAAATTTGGAGTAAAAATAGAACAGGGAAAGGGTTAAAGACTTGTACTTGTTGACATTTGATTACTTACGTAGTCTGGCATGTTTTGCTGTACAAACTGTGGAGTAAGCTCAAGACCCATGTAGTCACCTAAAGTTGGGTATAGTCCTCCCGCTGGAGGCGCTTGCTGTGGGTATGGAGCTTGCTGTGGGGGATAGGCCTGTGCTTGTTGCCCTGGATAGGAAACAGACTGGGCACCTGCTTCTTGCCCTGGGTAGGTGATAGGCTGGGCACCAGCCTCATACTGTCTCTGAGCCTGAAACAAAATGCAGTTGCAATGAACATGTATGCATGAATTTATCATTTCATGAATATTCATTTACTTAATTGTATAAAATAAAATTTTCAAGGGAATTTTTGGCTTTAAAGCTGAACGCTGGAAATTCATAAGCAAACAATGCAGAATCTGATCAGACAGCTCCAATATGTCCTGATCTCAGTCTACTCTGTTTACAAAGGTATTAAAAGGCATAACAGTGAGGCAAAGGAAATATGAGGATGTAACCCAACTTTATAAATATTACTTCACTTACTTGACTTGGCTCCCAAAGTCAAATTATTATAAGTTTCACACCACCACATCAAATAATTGACTGCAGATCTTAACTCTGATTTTGTATTAGCTCAGAACAACAATTAGTTATAGCAGTTCCTTAAGGTTAGTGTAAACATTCTAAGTTTTGGTTTATTTTGCACCTTTCCAACTATAACAACTAAGAAGCTAGCATGCTGTCTTAAGTAATAACCCTTTCTTTCATACCTTTTCATTACTTCATAACCAGAGCAGACCCAAATAAGACTGCTCCTACAGCTTTTACTTCAACCAAACAAAGAAACTACATATGCCATTATAAAATAAGTCTGCTAATAAATATTCATGATGTCATGAATTCTAACATAAATATTCAACAAGGAAAGGGTTACCTGATTTCACACCTTTGCACATTAGATGGCCCTTATAGGATCATTCTATTCTGGGCCTACTGTGTTAGCTTATGGACTTACATAGATCTGCTTCTACATTTTCTGCACTTGCCAAAATATCAATACATTTATACCATTGTAAAATTTCAGTAAATAAACATCCATCATTCTGTTTATTTCTAACATGAATATTCATGAGTCACAGGGACAACTAACAGGCTAATTCTTGGTTTAAACCTATTGTAGTGAGTGAGTGATCGGCCTATGTAAAGCATCTCCAACAGCCTTGCTGTTGGATTAACACCTTTAGCAACATGGTTAGGGTGTCGGACAAGTATTCCTGAGGTCTGGGGTTCGAATCCCAGTAGAGGCCAATAACTTTTCCTCCCTTAGAATTACTTCATTGGCGATGAGGATAATTCAGTTTGTATGCGGAGATGCATATAAAGGTGTAGGTGCATGCTGGTTTGCAGGGCATGATGGGTATATGCCTGGCTCCTATTTCGGTTAAGAGTGAAGGGAGTGTAGTGGTCGCCCTATGTAAAACCTTTTCAACAGCCTTGCTGTTGGGTCAACCCTTTAGCAACATGTTAAAGTGTCGGACTAGTATTCCTGAGGTCCGGGTTCGAATCCATATAGAGGCCAGTAACTTTTCCTCCCTTATAATTACTTCACAAATATCTTTTTTATGTTAGTGAAGACTATGTTATCTTAGACCTCATCTATAAATCCAAATTAGTATTGAATACATAAATTGATAACTCTACCTGCACTTTGTTCATTTCCAAAGCCTAAAACTGACTTGTGCTATAAAGTTTGTTCTGAATCCTAAGTTCTCTATTCAGTATTGAGCGTTCAGTACTAAAACTGGCACAATATACTGTTCTGTCATTTTGTGAAGGGTCAACCTAATTTTGTGAAACCTAACTACCTATTCAAGCAAATTTAAAAAACACCGTATAAACCAACTTCCTTATGATAACAGGAAATATATTTAATAATAAATTATTTATGTTTTAAATTAATGAAAGAAATGTCATATTAATCCTTTCCTCCATAAATATTTATGTAAGAAATAATGTCGCAATGAATACAAATAAGATGCAGTTTTATAACATAAACATTGGCAATTTTAAACAATAGAATCTTATTCTTAAAGAAAAATTGACCCATGATAGAATTGACAGACTATAAGGCGCTTAAGCAACAAAACTGAAAATCATTATAAGTAGAGCTTGTATGTCTTACCTGGGCCATTTGGTCCACCTTCATATCCTCAAGTGATGGATAGAGCGACATTTTCTGTTTTATTCCTGGTTGAATCTGAAAGTAAATATCAAATATTAGTACTTTGTTTACATGTAATTGAACAATGTCTGCAGTTCTCCTCGAGCTAATCCTCGGTGTAATAAGACTTATTATTATGATTTCGGTTCACTTACACCATTATAAAACTTAAATTCATACAGTAATAATTAGCACAAAACGTGTTACCTTTCACAAAATATTCAATTTAATACACAGTGTGCTTGTTTAATGCTTAAATAAGCAACGGCAACTTGCGAAATATTGTTCATCAACACAATGTGTGACGTCACTGGTCATGCGCTCGTGACATCAACGACCTAGATTTAATAACGATACATCCCCGAATGACTAATACCTGTGAAACACGAGTTGCTTACCTGTTTAACTGTGATTCGGATGGTTTTGTCAGTGATTATATGTCACCAACGTAAAGCTAACTTGACAAATGCCCGATGACAAAATGCAGAAAAGAAAGTATATTGACAAACGAACTGTATTTCACTTCCTGGAAGAGCACCTGTCAAATGGGTATAGACTAAATCAGAGAGACTCGCGTTTTGTGTGTTGTCCGACATCGGCTGTTAGATTCCGACTTAGTTAACGGGCAAAATAAATGGATTTGCACAGCACAACTGTACATGAAATTGGTCCCAATATACTACTAAGTACCAAGAATATATATGACGAATCTGAATAGCGCCTACCGAATCGAAGACCAAAGCATTCTAATTAAAGTGCTTTAAATTCTCTTTCACCATTCATACATACTGTAGTAATTGACTAATTTGACTACCCATCAAAACAAATATAAATACCAACAACCAATGGCAATAACAACGGACGAAAAACACAAAACAGTGCATTGCATTTTTTTTTATTGAAAGTATTGTAACCGGCTTGCCTTGTCTACATGGTGTGTGAGCTGGGTGCTTACTTTTCCCAGGTACTTTCTTATTAGTATAAGGTCTGTACATTTTCAACAAATCCGTCTAGGAGAATGATTGTAAATTAAATAATAAACAGAGATATATATAGAGAGAGAGGGGATGAGAGAGGGAGGGAGAGAGAGGGAGAGAGAGAGAGAGAGAGAGAGAGAGAGAGAGAGAGAGAGAGAGAGAGAGAGAGAGAGAGAGAGAGAGAGAGAGAGAGAGAGAGGGGGGGATTCTGACGGAAGGTATAAAAAGTGTCCTGAACCGAACTGAAGAAAGTACAAAATAGTTGAGCTTATATACCCTATTCTGGGTAAAAAAAACACACCATGGTTTGCACATGAAAGTCATTTAATAACAATAGCTACTTGAAAAGTACACTTGTATTTTATCAATGCTTACCATATACAATAGGAAAACGATACGAGATACATGTACACTGTAAATATCTCAATTAAAAAAATACATACAGGTACATGTAAAACTTAAAGGAAACCAGTTCCTGCAGCTTTGTATATAACAATTTAACTTCAGCTATGAACAGCTATTGGCCGACACAAAGCTTACGGAACATAATTAACTCACAAAATTAAAAAAAAAAATGAAAACTAAACAACACTGACATATAAAACACTAAAACCCAACAAAATTCAAACAAACAACAGCGATAAAAATATGACAACAAAGCAACAACAGCAAAATCACAACAGGCCAACATCAATGTAAACATGCACGCACGTGCGCTCACGCATGCACATACACCTGCATATTCACACACACGCGCACGCACGCACGCACACACACAAATCAAATGCAAGGCCACAAAGCACAACCGACATCTCTTTTAACCCTTTCCCTATTCTATGTTTATTCCAAATTTCAATACCTCATGAATATTTATTAACAAAATAATTATAAAGAAATATGGAAGGTGCAACATTGTAGACAGTTTAGAAAGCAAAGAAACAGATATATCAAATTCTACTAGCAAACAGAGCAGACCCTGATCAGACGGCTCCTCCAGGAGCCGTTTGATCTGGGTCTACTCTGTTTGCAAATGCGTGAAAACACGTTTGTATGAGGGAAAGGGTTAAAAGAGAACACAGGAGTACACAACCCAGTTTGAGGTTAAAAACGGCTAAAAAATATTGAACAGGAAAATAATTAGAATGCGAATGAGTAGTGGGAAAATAAACATCTTGAATGCAAAATAGAACTGAAAATAGAAAATACGGGAACTAAGTGTAGCAAATACATGAGATAGTAACACGAAACAGAATCTCAAAGCAACCAGAAAACAATACATTACAGCATACACGAGAGTGGAAAATGTGTAAAAGCAAGAGATGAAGAGACTATGGGAAGACAATGCAATGTACTGAAATATGGAAACGAAATAAGAAGAAATGCAATGCAATTCAAACACGGTTGAATTAAGGTGTGAAAAGCAATGCAATGCATTACAAGGAAAGACAAGGAAACACCGTTAAAGAAATCACTAGAAAAAAACTTAGAAAACACAACACTAAAGCTAAAGTGTACATAACAGCAGCAACAATAACAATTTGGAAAAAAACATATACATATAAAAAAGGACCAAAAACACACAAATAGAAAAACAATGAACAAACACAACAACAAACAATAAAAAAGGCAACAAAAGAGCAACAAACCAACATCAGAGACAATGCCTAAAGCCTTTTCAACTTACCGAGAACATTCAGAGTTTGTTTTTTGTTGTTGTTGTTGGGTGGGTTTTTTTAAAGAAAAGTGTAATGTGACAAACAGTACAGACATCTGGGTCTACACTGAGTCAACACTATTTGCAAAGGACATACGTGACTCGCACTGAAAGTGACCTGCACTAAAAGAGTCCTAAAAACCAGAAGACCGATGGACGGACGTAGTTCTAAATGTACTGACTGACTGAACGAACGAATGAATGAATGAATAAATTACTGAGACTGAATGAATGACTGTATTTCTGAATGCACGAATAAACGTACGAACAAATGAATGAACGAACAAAGAAAAAAAAACGAAAAAATGAACTACAAACAATCAACCAGCAAATAACACCCATTCACTCAAACAAGCAAGCAAATTACCTCGAAAATATCTATCTATCCATCCAATTTTCGAACAGTCTACAATGCATTCTGCTCATAAATCACTTTATTTCATAACTCTGATTAATAATTTATTGTGAGTATTGTTTTGTTAAATTAGTTCTTTTTTATTATCACTGCACATATATACGTGTACTTCGGCCTGTGTCTTCTTAATTTAGAATATTTACATTAAATGAATTAAATTAGCGCGTGTACTCTTGGGTAAGGTGTTATTAATAACTTATTGGCATGATGTTTATTTGTCTGTTTAGCCTGGTCGGTGTTCAAATCTCTGCAGATGTTTTCTTCTTCTTCTTCAATGATGGCTATCCGTCAATTACTGAACGATTATGGTCATGCGCGGGAGGGGGGAGGGGGGGGGGGGTGTTAAAAAAAGATAGATTTTCATGTCTCCCAGGCTACTCAATCCACCCAGGAGAACATGGCAATGGTGAATATTGAAATCAAATAGACCTTCCATAGCCTTAATGCATTTTATTGTGTATGGCGAAGAAAAGAGTTAATTAGTATGCCCAACAGATAAAAGCACATGTTTTGTCGTATATATTTATAAGGGATGTGAGGCAATCTAGCCAGTGATGCCCTGGAATCAGCACTGACTACATATTCCGGCAGTTCCATTAAACAACAGCTCTTTAAAAAAACACTTTATGTAATCTGATGCTGAGTGGGTTATCTAGTAAGCTAAATGATGGAATTTATAAAAGAGAATGAGTCGGCCAATCTGTCTTATTTTCTGGAGTGAGTACCAATTTCACTGACTTAAAGTTTCTGTTACCGTTCCCGGAGTTTTTTTTAATAATTCTTGGTAGTAAATCTAGCCACTCTTCTTTGTACATTTTCTAGTTTCTGTAGGCGTTACTCAAAATTTACTTGCCTTGAAAGACGATAGTAATAAATTCCCTTCTCTATTTTCGTCTCTAGTATTCGGTTACCCAACCGGAAGTAAGTTGTTTAATAAGAAATGGCCACCAAAACAGAAACGGCAGCAGATAACTCGATAAATCAGAAAACTAACGGCGATTCAGACTCTACAGATAACACTCCAAAGATTGAAGTGACAGAACACAGTGAGCACAAGTCTACTATTTTGTTTTTGTCTGGATTTCTTTTGTTCATCCTGAATTTTTTGGGGCAGGTTTTGCAGTGGATTTGAGAGGTGGAAATTTCACAAATACTCGTCTGCATAATGCATAATTTTCACTTATTCGGTGCGGCTTTCCGCCGTTATAATAGTTGATACTGTCAGCAAATGATACGCAGTTTCTCATAGTGTTATTAACAAAAGAAAGCAAAATCATACATTTTCTTTATATTCATATTATCATGGACTATGGGATTGTGATTTTTTACTGACCCTGTTACAGGCATACACGGTTTATCTTATAAATAAATAAAAATCAAATATATTACAGAGCTACAGATAAAGGTGCATACCTAAATACTGAAATTGTCATTTCTCCACCAAACTCTATACTGTGACCACTCTTTAAAGTTGTCTAGAAGAGACAATTCTAAAGAGTGGTCACGTACAGGGTTTGGTTGAGAAAAAAGGAGCTACCTTTGAAAATGTTTCAATTTATTCCCCTTATCTGGACCTTTGACATTATAATAGTAGATCTATATTATTTAATTTAAAGTATTTGATATAAGTATTATCTTAGTACATTTCAGCAGAGTGAAAATTGCATACACAGTTCCATTTCAACAGTCTCTGTTGATGAGCTTGAACAGTAATACATGTACACTACACTGTAAGCATCTTACCATAGCTGAACAATTTTGTGTTGTATAGCCCTTTCCCTGTTATGTATTTAGGCCAAATTTCAATACCTACAGAATATTCATTAACAAAATAGTTACAAAGAAATCTGGAAGATAGAGCATTATAGACATTTTAGGAAGTAAAGAAACAGATCTATCAAATTCTATTAGCAAACAGAGTAGACCCTGATCAGACGGCTCCTCTAGGAGCCGTCTGATCTGGGTCTAATCAGTTTGCAAATGCGTGAAAACATGTTTATATGAGGGAAAGGGATAGTTTACTTGGTGACTATCATGTTGGTAAAAGACATGATTTGTGATTATTACTTATAAATGTATATAGCTTGGCAACATTCACTCATCTAGTGTCCAATCTAGGACATGTGATTGCAAGATTGATGCTAGTTTTGAAAAAAAAAAACCCCACCAGATGTGGGATATTATCTGAGATTAGCTTTCTTAAAGATAGAGTCTTGATTTATAAGAAACAGAATGATTACTGCTTATCAGATAATTTGAAATTAAAAGTTTGATGTTGTTTGTACCTACACTGTTGATTACCTGCACCAATACCCACATTTTTATGGTTGTGGGAAACAAACTACTTTTGTATTGTTTTTGCTTTGTCAGTCTGTGGGTTGGTTGGTTGGTTTGTTCCCAACTTTAACGTTTGCGGTAATTTTGTAGCCCACATACAAACTTGGAATGCATGTGCAACTTACGGAGGCAATCATTTTCAGGGGTGACCTATTTAGTTAAAGGTTATACATCAAGGTCAACGGTCATGTAGGGGGCATAGTTATTCATAAACACATTTTGTTTTTTTATGCCTCCCGGGGCATATTGTTTTTGCTCTGTCTGTTCAACTGTATGTTGGTTGGTTGATTTGTCTGTTTGGCCTTAAGTTTAACGTTGGCAATAATTTTTTCACCATTGATCATGTATACATACTTCAAAGGTGGTATGCATGTGCAACTTATGGAGGCTAACATTTTTTTAGGGGTGACTTATTAAGATCAAGGTCATATAATACATATATCAAGGTCAAAGGGCGAAGGTCATATCGGGGGTATAGTGTTTCATAAACACATCTTGTTTTTTATCAAACTGTGGCTTAAACACCATTAACCCTTTACTTCATGAATAGATTTTGAATAACTTGGTTCAAATGTTCACAGCAATGAGACAATGCGGCACATAAACCCAGGTCCATCTCTAAAATGTCGAGGTCAAACTTCATGACTCCCCAATTTTATGCCTGCTCTGTAACTCTATAACCTGCATGCATGGATTTTGGAGTTGCATGGTTCAAATGATCATCGCATCAAAGTGACATTTCGAGCGCAAAACCCAGGTCTGTCTCTTTTAAGGTCATGGTCACTCTTAGGGGCCTAAGGTCATTATTCTATATTTTCGTTCCCACCCAGTAACTCTTGACATGTATACCTAGATTTTGAAATATATTCACCAAAACAAGGCAATGTGTCACACTCACAATTCATGTCAGTCTCTCAAAGGTCAAGGTCATACTTAAGGGCCATATGTCATGACTCCCCATTTTTGTGTCTGTTCTGTAACTGAGATGCATGTATGGATTTTGGAATAACCTGATACAAATGTTCACAGTATCAAGACTACATGTCATGTGCAAAACTCAAATCAGTCACTCAAAGGTCAAGGTCGTCACTTAAGAGCCAAAGGTCATTACTCACCATTTTAATGTCCTCTATGACATGCATGTTTGGATTTTAGCATAACTTGGTACAAATGTTCATGTCATATAAGACCAATGTTCATCTCTCAAAGGTCAAGGTCACACTAATGGCCCAAACATCCTGACTACTCATTTTTGCATCTCTTTGTAACTCTGACATGCAATGCATATATGGATTTTGGAATAACCTGGCACGAATATTCACCACATTGAGATGGCTTGTTGTACTCAAGACCCATGTCAGTCTCTCAAAGGTCAAGGTCACACTTTGGGCCCAAATTTTATGACTTCTCACTTTCGTGTCCGCTCTGTGACTGACATGCATGTTTGAATATTGGAAGAATTTTGGTCGGAGTTCAGACAAACATGTCAGTTTAAGGGCTTCAACAATTCAGGTACTTCTCGATTCGGTTCGGTTTCGATTATAACCCTCTCGGTTTTCGATTATTCGGTTCGGGTATAAGGTAAAGAACTTAACAGAATTCTCATTTACTGGTAACATATCCATTACCTAACCCAATTTTACTCATGTATACATCCATTAAAGTACTGCTATATCTGTAGGAGTGTGTTTTCTAGTCAGCATGTTTTGGCCCTCTTTTTCATCTTCAGCCATTACATTTTCAATAAGAGAGTTAATTATTGACCTCACAATTAATTGCGATCTCGTCTTTTCATCTCGTCTTTTGAAATACCGGTAGTTAAATAAATTTGTCTTTTCAACATTGAATCTTTTCTTCTGTCGACAAACGCCAGACAACGCCATGATTTTTTATTAGGAATGGGAGGTATTATCGGTATACCGGTATATTGTGATATGCTTGAAAACAATACGCCGTATCAGTACGGCCAGAGAATACCGGTACGCTCGAGAATTTCCGTAAGAAGTTCGTACATTTCCGGTAACTTATAATTTTAACCGTTTCTCTCATTTAAACGATCATTTTAGCTCTTTCTAGAACTTTGTCGCAGCCTCTGTAGTAGTCTGTACAGTACAGCGTTTGATTACTTCCCCTGGCTGGTCGCCGGTGTATGTAAACGCAGATGCTTTCCGATTTCGCTCGAGCCAGGTACCATGCTTTCCCATAACATACAAAATGGCGGACAATTCGAAATCGTTAGAAATCCGAAAGGAAATGCGGTGGTGTTTCGGGTTATTAAAATCAAAGTAACAAACAAAATTGTGGAAGATGTTGCTGGTTGTTTCGAGTGCAATACCAAAGTCAAATATTCAGGTATTTCAACTCTTTTAACGACGCATTTGCGAAGACAACACACCGTTTTCAAAAGAAATCAATCAACGTACGAACTTCCACTGTCGATGTGGTCAACGGCATTGAACAAAAATCATTTGATCAGCAATCCACTTTAGTAACTTGACCTCGGCTTATAACGGGTACAAATAAATATATGCGCAACTCTGATAAAGCTTTGAAAATTACAAAATTGCCAAATTTATTGTGAAAGATGTGAGGCCATATTCTTGAGTTGAGTTGAAGGAATTTAGAGACATTGAGAATGTACTTTAGCTGTATTGCATAAGGTCTACAGGGAGGTGTTTACAACTTTGCAATATGAAATATTTTTGTGACTGTCCATTTGCTAAACACAACACTTTGATAATCTTATATTTATGACAGTTGGTGGAAGTTACAAAACTGTTTTATCTTATAACGTTTTTGGGAAAATCGTCAGTTTATGAGACTTTTCACAATGTTCTAGTCAGCATAATAACTAGTCAACATGATGTCTAGTTAGTTCTGAACTTTTATTGATGATATTTCATTCCAGTGTGCTAATACTATGGCTAATAAAAAAAATTATAATGTAGACAGTGTCTTCTTCAATGATGAAGAATAAGGGAAAAGGTACATCGTGATACGTATCGCGATACGCCATACCCATATCGTGATATATAGCGATACGCTTTCTCTGGCAATACCCATCCCTATTTTTTTATGTCAATCAGACGCTTGCAATGTGACTATTCTCTGCCCTAACCCCTTCGCATCTGTTCCACAAAAACGCGACCGGTTCCGGTATCCTAATACATTCATTTTTATGTAGATAACAGGGAATCGGCCGCGACTCGCCAGAATGGTACGAGGGTGGGTTCAAAATGCATGATCTTCAGATTCGGCGGAGACAATTTAAGAGAGGCAAAACACACAGTTTGGCAATTTAAATGCGTACACAATTTTATATATGCGTATCAGTATGCAAGATTTTTAGTTTCAAATGCGTTTTTGTTTGAAAAATATGCGTAATTACACATGTACGCACTTTATCTGGAGCACTGAGTCCAATTTACCATACATCGACGCACCGAACCTAAATTTGCGGCGCCGAGCCGAAAATCGAATTGTAACAAATGAACCGAAAGTAACGGAATTCGGTGAATCGTTGCAGTCCTAGTCAGTTCTGAGTGTATTTCCTTAATATTCAACGTAGTTTTCAGTCTCTAGAAACTCTGCGTTTTTTATGTTAAGCTGAATAAGTATATATACATGTACTAGAACCAGTCCTGTCATAAGCTGCCGTCTACAGTCTAATTTTGAGTATGTAAGACAGGTCAAAAAATGCAGAAGGCACCTATAGGGGCTTTCTGCATTACTTTTGCCCAACATTAAGCAACCACCTGATTTTTAAGACACCTATGTTCAATAAATGCATGGTCGCTTAGGACATGTTCAACCGAACTGTTGGATAATTGGTGGTCAGCATTTTTTTATGAAATATTTTGAGAACAACATTTGGTGTTGATTTGTTGATACCAAAAATGGGCAGAATATAACTTTAACCCTTTCCTCCATAAATACGCCTCTGTAATAGTCACTTCTTGAAACCATTGTGATAAATAGAGCATTTGCTCCCATAGAGCAAATGCTCTATCTATCGCAATGGTTTCTAAACTACACAATTGTAAAATTTTCCTTTTCTCTAGTAAATGCTCCTTTTCAGTAGATTTATTCAAGGAGGTTTGGTCTAAAAATAGGGGAAATGGGTTGAATAATTTTCATTTGAAAAAAAATGCCTGTTTCTTCTTTTGGTATGAATTCCTCAAGTTTCTCATAGTTTGGATCCTGATAAAATATTGATTTAACTGGCTTCCCATCTGAATCCAGCCAACTTTTATCACAGATTTGCCTATGGTGTAGAAAGAGTCAACTGGTCATTGAATGATTACAAAAAACTTCCATAATCCAATATTCAAGGACTGTGAGTCTGCAGTGTGTACATGTTATTGGTTGGCTGAGGTAGTTCCACCAGGAAGCCCAACAAAGCTTTTTTTTGTCTCGTTTCTAGTGTCACAGCTCTTCCTAAAATCAATATATCAGTTAATCAGGCCTCAAAGTATGGCTGATTATTGATAAAAACAACAACATCTGAATTGAACTGAAAGGACTTTGACTCTGAGTTACTAGTAGGTCTAAGTTTAATATTTATTAATGGCATATGAACAAGGGACGTTTTGATTCTAGTGAAAACTGTAGAATCAGATCTATATTACATCATAAGCAAACAGAGCAGACTCAGATCAGATGGCTCCTAAGGAGCAGTCTGGTCTGGTTCGACTCTGTTTGCAACTGCATGAACAAGAATGATATTGAAGGGTTAAACAGAAAGTTTTCAACTACTATGTTCCACATAGGGATGCATCATAAATATTGTATTCAATTTTTAAATCATGTTAGGATTGAATACTTTACTGAACAGTTGGTTTTAATTCTTTCAGCAGTATAAGGAAATTGTAATCACTCTTCTAAAGACAGGCGATTGCGATAAATGAAGTTTTGTCAGGATCTAAACTCTTTAAAATTTGCCAACAGATGACTGTGACTTGTCACTTACAGTGTTTAACCCTTAAATGTAAGTTTTTTATTGGAATAGTCCATTAATGGTTGTTGGTAGAGTCCAAACAGTATGAAATTGGAATAGTCCATCATTGGTTATTGGTAGAGTCCAAACAGTATGAAATTGGAATAGTCCAACTCCATCAATGGTTAATGGTAGAGTTCAAAAAGTATGAAATTGGAATAGTCCATCATTGGTTATTGGTAGGGTCCAAACAGTATGACATTGGAATAGTCCATCAGTGGTTATTGGTAGAGTCCAAACAGTATGAAATTGGAATAGTCCATCAGTGGTTATTGGTAGAGTCCAAACAGTATGAAATTGTATTCATGATAGAGTGTATTTAACACTTTCCTCCATCAATACACCATTCTACGGCTTCAAGTTTAGTTCAAGCATTAATTTTGAAACTGCTCTCTTTTGGCAGATTTGTCATAATTTCAGCAAGTTTTTTTTGTCAAGATTAACCTCCAAATAATTAAAAGATCTGATGTGTTTGACACTCAGACCATGTGTTTGAAAAAAATGGAAAACTCAACTTTGATATTTGGATTAGATACTTGCTGTGTCATCTCACTCATCTGCAGTAGTAGGATGACATTTAGGGATCACTTGTCTGTCATCCATACACCTGTTTGTCTGCCAGTCACACATTTTTAACCCTTTCCCTCATATTAACGTGTTTTCACGCATTTGCAAACAGAGTAGACCCAGATCAGACGGCTCCTAGGGGAGCCGTCTGATCAGGGTCTACTATGTTTGCTATTAGAATTTGATAGATCTGTTTCTTTACTTTCTAAAATGTCTAAAATGTTCCACCTTGAAGAATTCTTTATAACAATTTTGTTAATGAATATTCAGTAGGTACTGAAAATTGGCCTAAATATAGAACAGGGAAAGGGTTAATCATGTCTGTGCATCATGCTTATTATACCACCACAAATGAAGTTTGAGGGGTATATAGGAGTAACCTTGTTGTTTGGTTTTTGGAATACTTTGATTTGTGGCAGGTTGCAATGAAACTTGATGTGCTTGATTGAAAAGGGGTAAATTATATATGACTCAGCTTTCCTTTGACTCTCTCTGGGCTATATGGAGTTACATGCCCATGAATTTGGATGTCCGGTTAATACTGTTATGTAGCGGTACCTGCAAGCTTATAAATGGTATACAGTAGTAACAGTACTTCTACAGTTTTTAACAGATTTCATTGAAAGTTTATACACATGGTCTTTATTATTCGTGAATTTGAATGACAGGTAATTTTTTCAGTATCTAAAAAATCATGCAGAGTTTTTGTACCAAATGTGTTTATTGAGTGAACTTGTACAGTTTCAGAGCAGTAGATAAAGGTGTTTATTCAAATACTAAAATCTTCATTTCTCCATCAAACCCTATGTTGTGACCACTCTTTAGATTTGGCTCAAAAAGATTACTCAAGAAGTATCACAACATGTATGGGGTTTGGGTGGAGAAATACATGTATTGGAGCTATTCTTGAAATGTTTTAATTTACATGTCTCACATGGTCCTCTGATTTTTCAACATATTTCAAAGAAAATTATATACACTTGATCTCTATGAAGTGTATATGAGTGTTACATAATATTTTTCAGTATCTAAAATCTGCTCTTGGATTTGCGATGAAGGCTGTTGTGGGCCGGGGTATAATATCATCTTTAGTGATTGCTCTTGTTTTGTTATGATTTCAGCAGGTTCATTTTGTGTTCCTTTTAATACCCATGTTGATGCTAAGAAGGAGAACCTAAATGACACATTGCAGAGTGGTAAACATAGAACCCAAATGTTGAAAAGTTAATTATTGCCAAAAACGTTTCTAGAAAGCATGGTATGTTTTGTTGAACAATAGACTCATTAATATTATAACCCGTTCCCTCCTAGACTATTTTAAGACACCAACCTCTTTAAATAAATCTTCTGAAAAGGAGCATTTACTAGAGAAAAGGAAAATTTGAGTGTAGTTCTGAAACCATTGTAATAAATATAGAATTTGCTCAGGACTATGGAGCAAAATTTAATGTTGTATTTATCACAATGGTTTCATAAAGTGACTTTTACGGAGGCATCAAAAAGTGTCAGTATGATAATTCATACATGGTTCAATAATATTGGGTGTGTAAATATGCCTATGACTAGCTTGAGGCAGTTTGTAGAAGTGTAAATGATAGAAAGTGTAAACTTATTAGTAGCTGAAGCATAAGGAATTGCATAATACTGATACCGGTAATTGGCATAAAGTAATGATAAAATTATGTGGCTCCAAATATTGAATAATGGTTTAGTTTAGTTTATCATTCAAAACTTTTATGTACCAGAGGGTATTTAGTCGCGTAATATGTTCAATGTAATGCTGGGTATTGAACTGAGGACTTTCTTCTTTGGAAGCATTGATACTGTATCTACTGAGAGATTTATTTAACTATTTTCTGTTATAATACAAACAAAATATATGGAATATTGAGAGGATTGCTTTCACACAGTTACGGTATATAGAATTTGACTTTCATGCAATTTTGCAACAATGGAGGAGAAATTCTGATAAAGAGCCAGATTTTGTATCTAACACATATTCTGCTTTGAGAATTCTCATCTACACATACTCAGATACTGCATTTTGCCTTTTTAAAGATTGTCTGATTTCGCTATTGAATATTCATGTAAGAAATTATAACATCATGAAAATATATTAGCTGAATATTTATAAAGGCATATGTACGCATGAACATTTGGTATTGGTAGAAACTGTACAGTCACATCTATTATAAGTGTTCATAAACAAACGGAGCAGAACATAATAGCTGTCTGATCTGGGTCTACTCTGTTTGCAAAGACGTCAATAAAGGTGCATTTATCAGGTAAAGGGTTAATATCGCTCTGGAAAATGTTGCCTGAAAGGGAAACAATCATTGTCACATACCGGATTAGCTGAAATTACAGAATTGTCAGGGTCTACGGGGTAACATGTGGACAATGCAAGCTCAATTTTAAAACATCAGTTGTGTGGCAGTTAGCAGATAATGCATCTGATAAATGCTCTCTCAGATCCTTGTTTGACTGTCTATCTGTATCTATTCATTAATGTGTACAATATCTGATTGTTTCAAGCATAACTGAGTTACTACAGGTAATAGAAGGATTTCTATGAAACTTCACAAAATTCTTACATGAGTGCAAAGCGAAAGGATGCCATGAAGTTTTTGTTGAATCTTTTATATTATAGAAATGTACCCATCTTTGCAAACAGAGTAGATCAGAATCAGACAGCTCCTGTAAGAGCTGTCTGATCGGGATCTGCTCTGTTTGCATATGAAATAATATAGATCTGATTCTGCAGCTTCTGCCATGGCCAAAACTCTTCTTGTTCATATGCCATTTTAAATAATTGAGGTAATTGATTACAGTTAAACCTCTATATAACGGCCACTAAATTGCATCAAGTATTTTTTACTTTCACCTTGCTTTAAGCAGCCAACTGCCCTTAATACCAACTAAATAATACAATTTAGTGGTCATTATAGAGAGGTTTTACTGTACTCATATAGTCATTCTTTCTTTCAAGAAGATTCATCAGGTGAAGGGTTTAACCTTTCCTTCAATAAACACCTTTTCATGCCTTTGAAAACAGAGTAGACCCAGATCAGAAGCTCCTATAGCTAGTATAGGACCTGTCTGATCAGGGTCTGCTTTGTTTGCTTACAGTATAATATAGATCTGATTCAGTTTCTGCCTGAACAAAAATATCCTGTGTAACATAATTTAAATTAAAGTTCAGCTAATTCACAATGTTATTATTTCTTACATGAATATTCAATAGGGAAAGGGTTAAGTATATTTTTTAGTAAAGTTCTTTATATTAATCAGTTTCTGTTACCTACATGTATCAGTTATAGTGGCAGAGTGATAGAGAGTGTCTCACCTCTTACTAAAGCTATAAATAAAGGTGCGTACTGATTACTCAAATATTAAAATTATCAATTCTCCACCAAACCCTATGTAAATGTGACTCTTAACCCTTCGCTTGCTATTCACGTCAATATACCTACCTGTAAATAGTGAAGACCCAGATGAGACAGCTCCTGCAGGAGCTGTCTCATCAGGGTCTGCACTATTTACAAGTTGATTGTGCAACCAGTGCACTCCACAGCAGTGATGCACAGCGAAATACTTGTTCACAGTGAAGATATATGTAATTATACAACAGGGCATTGGTATAGAAGGAGAAATGTATTTTAAAATTCTGCAAGAGAAGGGTTAAGACTTGCCTCAGAGACAGTTCTAAAGAGTGGTCACAACATGTGTTTTGGTTGAGAATTAAAGACGATCATGTTGTTAATGCTTCTCTATTCCTCTGCCACTTATGCTTACACTTTTCTCAGTCCTTTTGGGTACCAGTGATTGTGGCACCGTGGTGACTAGAACTGCATTCAGATGGTTAACCCTTTTCTTCCTTTGCAAGCATTTGCAAACAGAGTAGACCCAGATCAGACGGCTCCCAGATCCTATGATCACTCTTAATTAACCCTTTCCTCCATAAATAGGCCTTTCTACGCCTCTGTAAAAGTCACTTTATGAAACCATTGTGATAAATAGAGCATTTGCTCCTATACATGTAGGAGCAAATGCTCTATTTATCACAATGGTTTCAAACTACAAAATTCTAAATTTTTCCTTTTCTCTAGTTAATGCTCCTTTTCGGTAGATTTATTCAAAGTGGTTGGGTCTATAAATAGCCTATGGAGGAAAGGGTTAAAGAGATGATTCTAAAGAGTGGTCACAACATGGGCTTTTGTTGAGAATTAAAGGCGATACTGTTAAAAATATTTTAATTTACGCCTTTTATCTATTCCTCTTCCGTTAACACTTTTCTCGGTCTTTTTGGGCACCGGTGATTGTGGCACAGTGGTAGCTAGAACTGGTGAATTCTTTGATATACGTTAAACTTTAAGATCTTTTGAAACATAATGTCAAAACTATTCTTGTAGCACAAAAATAATGTAGAAGTTAGTATGGGCATGTCTATTTCATTTTTTTTAAATACAGTATAAAACAGGTGATTGGAGTTTTAGATACTTGGCATCTGATTGGGTCATCTGGATCATAACTTAGCAAAAGTTATAAAACTGAAAATCACCTTAAGGCTTTGCAAAACAGTGCTTAGAGATAGAGACTTGGTACTTATGCAACTCTCATCAAGCTTTTTAAGTAGTACCAAGTGAAGGTCAAGTTCAAATTTCAAGGTTCAAGGTCAATATTGTAGCAAAAAGCACCTGTTGGGGGTATAGTGTTTCACAACTACATTTTGTTTTGATTTTGTTTTATAATATGTTTAGTCCAGAGATTTAAATGTATTACACAACATGCCAAATGCACAGTAATTAACAAGTATTTTAGGATAAATATGTCAGAGATCGGAGATTAGACAAACAATCTGAAATTTAGATGGAAGTATTTGACTGGAATTTTGCATTTGAAAGGAAAAAATCCAGATGTTATCTAAAAATGTAGGTACAAATATTATTCCCAAACACCATTGTAAGTATTTAAAGTATATTTAGTTAATGCACAATGTAGAAAGTTCATGTAACTTATAAAGTTATAAATTAGACTCGAAACATCAAACATATAAATGAACCTATATCTCAGAACAGAATATCAATTTTTGTATGTTTTTATCTGTTTAGATTTTGTGTGCATGTACTTGAACATGAATTTCAGCTTGTCTAAATGAGCTGATAGTGCTTTAAGCATTACAGCATGAGCTTTCACAATATGGATGATTTTTTATACATATTTATTCATTTAAACAGAATGACCATATATACAAATGTAGTGAAAATGTTGAATTGCCTTAGTAGCTAACAATGAATTTCATATTTTGCAAATGTCATGGAATTGACAAACTTGTTCATTCTGTTGCTATAGAACAAAGTCTAATTGCACAAACTTTGTGCCAATGTTTTACCAGAAAACTGTTTTATACTGAATATCTTTTAATGCAACAGTAACTTGTCATGTATGTTTAGCAGTAAACATTTGCTCTGAAAATAGCTTTATACATACTTTCAGTTAAACTTATGAGTGATTAGCATGACTTGCTTTTCTTTCCTGCCATTATGATTTACTTATTATTTTGCTTTGCTTGTCTTTGCTTTTGTAGAGACTCTTCCAGTTCGCCACTAGTCATGTTCAAATTAAGGAGACACAAAGCAGGTTAGTGAGAGCAATACTCAGTTGCTTCCCTTTATGTTCATGTCAGCAAGTCTATGTTTCAGCACTAACACATCTTCCCTTGGTTTATTGAAACTCGACTCATAATTCTGTCATTGCAGTCTCATAATTCCATTATTGCAGTCTCCCAATTTTATCATTGCAGTCTCATAATTCCATCCTTGCGTCCTCATTATTCCATTATTGCAGTCTCATCATTTATTCCCAAAGTGACTTATCAGAACTTCAAAAGTGAAATTGGTGATCATTGAGACAGATGTAAATTAACCTTTAAGTTTATGTGAAGGAAATGCTTTCTCATGCCAATGCAATCAGAGTAGACCCCTATCAGATGGCTCCTGTAAGAATTGTCTGATCAGGGTCTGCACTATTTGTCACTGAAATTATATAATGGTAGATAATTATGAATTTAGACTTTCTGCCAAAAATTACTCTGTTAATATACCATAGTAATGAATAGTTCATGTCGTTATTTCAAATCTTACATGAATATTCATTAGAGAAAGGATTAAGTGACCATCTGCTTTTAAAGATCAGAATGTTTATTCAATAATAGATCATTTTGAAGATTTTCTTTTCCTTTTTCAAGAAAGTTTCTTTGCGAGAAAGTCTTTGTGTATCTGAATGTCATTAAATGACTAAAGCTGCACAAGTTTTAAAAAGGGGTGGGAAATGTCTACAAAACTCAATATATTTGCCAGACTATGAATATGGCAAAAGCAGAAGTCCATTTTGAAGATGTAATATAAAATTGTTTTTAATCCTTAAGCCTTTGCTTGCTGAATTTAAAATACATTTCTCCTTCTTTACCCATGCCCTGTTGTATAATTACATATATATCTTCACTGTGTACAAGTATTTCGCGGTGCAATCACTGCTGTGGAGTGCACTGGTTGCACAATCAACTTGTAAATAGTGCAGACCCTGATGAGACAGCTCCTGCAGGAGCTGTCTCATCTGGTTCTTCACTATTTACAGGTAGGTATATTGACGTGAACAGCAAGCGAAGGGTTAAGCCAGTCCTCAGGTCATACATGACTTAATGAGTCCATGCCTTGAACCATAAATGGTTTCAAATTGAAACTGAAACTATTTTTAGGTTACAACCACATTCTATACAACGTCAACTACTAGATTACAATAAACTATGAGTGTAGTACTGCCAATTTTTGGTTGAGTTCTAGCCCCATTTTAGGCTAGGTGTTCAAATGGTATTCATGTCCTTTAAATGGCACCCATATCTGGTGGAGACCTACCGTTTGGGAACACAACCAAACTGAATTAGTATTGTATGGATTGTAAATGTACAGGTGCCTGTTGTATTATTTCTACACTATGAATGGATGTTTACTATAACCTTTGCAAACAGTGATTGATATGGGAGGCTGAGTGACCTAACCCTCATTCAGATTAAAACTGTAAAACACTTTGATGATATTTCGTAAAACAAATTGGAGAAAAGATCTTGCAGAAAAAAGTTACTTTGTACTCAAAATAGTTTCAAATCATATTACAGTGAAACCCCGCTAATGCGACCACTTAATAAACAGCCACTGGTGTCGTCTAAAGCAGGTGGTTGCTTAATGCAGGACGAAAGTTATGCAGAAAGCTCCTATAATAGCTTTCTGCATAACTTTCGTCCTGCATTAAGCTACCATCTGCCTCTGCCGCCTAGAATTATGCCCCTTTTTGGTGGTCGCATTAGCGGGGTTTTACTGTATATTTGAATTTGGTAATTAGGACAAGAGTCTGAATAAATCACTAAATCTGTGAAAGTAGATTTTCATCATTGATTATAAACCCCTTACAATTCTCCATGAATATTCATGTGAATTTTAATTAGCTTAATATATTCATTAGCAAACAGAGCAGACCCTGATCTGATGGCTCCTACAGGAGTCGTAGATCTCGGCCTTCTTCGTTTGCAATTGCATTAATAGGCATATCTGTGGAGTATAGAGTTTAAAGTTTAATGCAAACCATGTAGACCCAGATCAGAGGACTACTAGAAGATCCCTGTTATAAGGATTTTTGCACGGTTTACTTTTTCATATTGAAAGGACCTGTTGTTAATTTACTCGATAAATACATGTTTCTACACCTGTGCAGATAGAGTAGACCCAGATCATATGGCTCATGTACTCCATGAGCCATCTGATCAGGGTCAGCTCTGTTTGCTTATGAAATAATATAGATATAATTCTACAGTTTATGCATTATGGCCAAATATTGATGGGCAATTCAGTTTTGAAAATTCAACATTTAAAGGTTTAAATATGCATTGTGTCTGTAAGCAATGAGAAACATATCAGACAGAGCTGTATGACTACTCTCTCTGCACTGTTGTATGTCCAGGTATGAGGCAACATTTAAGTCTAGAATGAAACATAAGCTGTTAACATGAACATGAAGATCTGAAACTGACATAACATGTTATCCTGTACATGGTGACAAACCTGTATGTCTACATCTAAAGTAATCATTGTCTCCATAGATTATAATTGTTTGCAGTTTGGAAAGTTATTGTTTTCATTTTCATTATTTCTCTTTAAAAATGCTGTCAGAATGTCAAACCGTTTGGATTCTGATCAAATGTCTAGTTTCTCATCAGGATCCAAGCTGTTTGCATAGATGATAGGCAATCACAAAAACTCTGCTAGCATGCATTGAGGTAAGAAATTGGCCACATTTAACCCTTTACTCTATGAATATTAATGCAAGAAATAATGACAACATGAATATTAATAAGATTTTTTTCAAAACTGGCAGATAAACACAGGGACTTTATGTCATTGCTTGAAAATGTTGAATCAGACCTATTTCAAGCAAACAAAACAGACCCTGATCAGATGGCTTCTCTAGTAGCTGTCTGGTCTGGATCAATTCTATTTGTTAACGGTATGTTTATGAACTAAACAGTTTATTGTCTCCAATTTGCCGGCAGAAAAGGCAAATTGCAATCCGTGGTCACAAAAATCAGTCATCATGTTTGTCCAGAATCAGTCTTGTTTGTCACTGATCAGAATTCACAATATTTTCTCTATCACCACGGTGACTGCCAACATAAGCAGACCATGATCAGAGTCATGACAGTGATCGCAGTCGACTCTGTTTGCAGATGTCTGCATTTGTCTTTATTCACTGTCATGATATGTAGGCAGTAATTAGATACTTGGTCTATTCTGTATGCAGATGTGTTAGGCTTTCTATAGATCCATCCAAGGTTCCCTGTACTTTGTAGAGGATAAATGTTATGCTTTGTCTATACCGTATATCCTGTTTCATGCTCATTGTATCACTATCAATGTACTCAGGAGTATTTATTCAGGCTTCGTTATTTTGCATGTTCCGAGGGCGTACCACAAAACTGTTGTAGCTGCAGTACATCCTTTAACATTTGTAAGCATTCGTAAATTGGTGCACTTCTCAATGTTCTTAACAAATCTCGATCAGAGTGTAAAAAATTGCATCCTGGTGAGATGCTGATTTACTTGGTGTCTCGAGTGGATCAAATGTGCAGTTTGTCAAATTTCTCATGTAGATTTTAGTTAGAACAGCTTTGCCCTTTTTCCTTGGTTTGTCCTGCCTCTATAATCTCCATGTAAATTATTCCAATATATTAACAGCTAGCTTAAACAGCAAGTGTAACCTTTACCATGCAGAGATTAATTGGAAACCACATAGATACAGAAGTAGAAACCTTAGCAGATGAAATGTAACAATTGACTATCCACTTGACATTCTGTGCAGCCTTACTTGCATTTGCAAACAGCTTGGATCCAGATGACTGATGAGACTTGTCATTTTAGCTACTTGACTTGGCATCTCGTCTTGATTCAAGATTGTACTTGGACTGTCAGTATTTTATCTGTAGCTGAATTGAAGTAAGTTAAATTTACAAATGATCAAATTTTAAGCAGACATCATTTTTACAGCAGGTCAAGTGAAATGTAAATCTGGTATTTATTTAACCCTTTCCTTCATACAAATGGCTTTTTAGGCATCTGCAGAGTAGACCATGATCAATCTGATCAGGGTCTGCTCTGTTTGCTAATGGAATATGAATGGGAGCTGTTTCTTAGTTTCTAAAATGGCAGTGTTCCCCCTTCCATATTTCATTATAACTATTTTGTCCATGAATATTCAATAGGCATTGAAAGTTAAAATAAATATTGAACAGGGAAAGGGTTAAATTTATTATGGATGATAGTTTTGCAATTGCTTATAAGGGTAAACTATTGTACAGTAGCTATGCAATTGACACTTTTGTCAGGATCTAGAATATGCAAATGATATACAGTAAAACCTCTCTATAACAGCCACTAAATTGTGTTAATTAGTTGGTATTTAGGGCAGGTGGCTGCTTGTTTTTAACAAAAAATACTTGAAGTAATTTAATGGCTGTTATAGAGAGGTTTTACTGTAGTTCTAAGTATTTACTTAATCCTTTACTCCATAAATACGCCTTTCTACGCCTTTTCAAACAGAGTAGACCCAGATCAGATGGCTCCTATAGGAGGCATCTGATCAGCATCTGCTCTGTGCTTATGGTATAACATAGATATGATTCTAAGTAACAGTTCTTGCCATTGACAAAAATTTGTGCCCATGTGCTATTATAACAAACTAATGTTATTATACCCCCCTTTTGAAAAAATGGGGGTATATTGCTTTGCACATGTCGGTCGGTCGGTCGGTAGGTCGGTCGGTCGGTCGGTCGGTCTGTCGGTCGGTTGGTAGATCGATGGTTTCCGAACGATAACTAATAAACGACTTGGCCTAGAATCTTCAAACTTGCTGTGGTGGTTGGTCATGACAAGTAGATGACCCCTATTGTTTTTGAGGTCACTAGGTCAAAGGTCAAGGTCACCATGACCTAAAATGGTGAAATAGTTTCCGATCAATAACTGCTCAAGGATTTGGCTTGGGATCTTCAAACTTGCTGTGGTGGTTGGTCATGACCACTAGATGACCCCTATTGATTTTGAGGTCACTAGGTCAAAGGTCAAGGTCACCATGACCTTAAATGGTTAAATGGTTTCCGATCAATAATTGCTCAAGGGTTTAGCTTAGAATCTTCAAACTTGCTGTGGTAGTTGGTCATGACCACTGGATGACCCCTATTGATTTTGAGGTCACTAGGTCAAAGGTCAAGGTCACCATGACCTTAACTGGTAAAATGGTTTCCGATCAATAACTGCTCAAGGGTTTGGCTTAGGATCTTCAAATTTGCTTAGGTGGTTGATCATGACAACTAGATGAGTCCTATACTTTTTTAGGTCACTAGGTCAAAGGTCAAGGTCACCATGACCTTAAAGGGTGAAATGGTTTGCGATCAATAACTGCTCAAGGGTTTGGCCTAGGATCTTCAAATTTGCTTTGGTGGTTGGTAATGACTACTAGATGACCCCTATTGCTTTTTAGGTCACTAGGTCAAAGGTCAAGGTCACCATGCTCTTAACTGGTCAAATGGTTTCCGATCAATAACTGCTCAAGGGTTTGGCTTAGAATCTTCAAACTTGCTGCGATAGTTGGTCATGACAACTAGATAAGCCCCTATTTTATTTGAGGTCACTAGGTCAAAGGTCAAGGTCACCATGACCTTAACTTGTAAAATGGTTTCTGATCAATAACTGCTCAAGGGTTTGGCTTAGGATCTTCAAATTTGCTTAGGTGGTTGGTCATGACAACTAGATAAGCCCTATGTTTTTTAGGTCACTAGGTCAAAGGTCAAGGTCACCATGACCTTAACTGATGAAATTGTTTGCGATCAATAACTGCTCAAGGGTTTGGCTTAGGATCTTCAAACTTGCTGTGGTGGTTGGTCATGACCAGTAGATAACCCCTATTATTTTTGAGGTCACTAGATCAAAGGTCAAGGTCACCATGACCTTAACTGGTGAAATGGTTTGCGATTAATAACTGCTCAAGGGTTTGGCTTAGGGATCTTCAAACTTGCTGTGGTGGTTGGTCATGACCAGTAGATAACCCCTATTATTTTTGAGGTCACTAGGTCAAAGGTCAAGGTCACCATGACCTTAACTGATGAAATGGTTTCCAATTAATTACTGCTCAATGGTTTGGTTCGGGATCTTCAAACTTGCTGTGGTAGTTGGTTGTGACCACTTGATGACCCTAAAGTTGTTGAGATCACTAGGTCAAAGGTCAAGGTCACCATGACCTTAATATGTGAAATGTTTTCAGATCAATAAATGATCAGTGGTTTGGCTTAGGATATTCAAAGTTGCTGTGGTGATTAGTCATGACCGCTAGATGACCTCTATAGTTGAGGTCACTAGATCAAAGGTCAGGGGGTCTGGGGGGTATACATGTTTTACAAACATCTCTTGTTAATATCCATGTCGTCATTATTTCTTAAATGAATATTCATGGAGGAAAGGGTTAATGAAATACTTGCAGTAAGAGTAGACCTAGGTCAGACAACTCTGTTTATCAGTTTTCTTATAGAATATTTTTACATTGTCATAGCAATGTATTAATTTGTTTTATATAACAATACATGTATACAAATAATAGTTAATTAATAATGGGTGGAGTTTGTCGTGAATATGCTTCAGGTATAGTGTTAACCCTTCGCTTGCTGAATTTTAAAATACATTTCTCCTTCTTTACCCCTGCCCTGTTGTATAATTACATATATCTTCACTGTGTACACATTTTTCGCTGAGCAATCACTGCTATGGAGTGCACTGGTTGTACAATCAACTTGTAAATAGTGCAGACCCTGATGAGACAGCTCCTGCAGGAGTTGTCTCATCTGGGTCTTCACTATGTACAGGTAGGTATATTGATGTGAACAGCAAGTGAAGGGTTAAATACTGATATATGATACTGCTGGAATTCGATTTCTACTCATAAACCCTTTCCCTGTTGGATATTGACATGTAAGTAACGATGACATAAGAATATTTTATTAGTAGCAATTTTATTATAGTATAATTTTTATGAACAAGAGAAGTTTTGCCTTTGCAGAAAATTGTAGAACCGGTTCTATATTATTCCATAAGCAAACAAAGTAGACCTTGATCAGACTGCTCCTACAGGATCCATCTGATCTTGATCTGCTTTTTTTTGCAAAGGAGTGAAAAGACTTCTGTATCAAGTAAAGGGTTAATCTAAAATTGTACTAACACCATTCATGACTGTGCTCTTGAAATTAAGCATTAATCCATTTACCATAGATATTTGGCCACCTTGTCTCTCCTCTACAGGGGTTTTGTCAAATTAAATGTTCAAATTTTGGCATCGTTTGGATATTTTTAAATTAGGCAGTCTTCCAGGAGCAGTTTGATCTGGGATTTTACTATTTGTCTGATAAAGTTTGTTCAGTGTTTAACAATTATTACAATATAAGTCGAAGAGATGACTTTTGGCACTTTGCCAAACAGAGTTGACCCAGATCAGATGGCTCCTAATAAATTCTTTATGCCATGGATATTCACGTAAGGTCAATAATGTATGTATGAATATTAATTAGCTTATTTTTATATTGGCATAATATGAACAAGAATAGAAACTGTAAACTCAGATCTATATAATTCTAAAAGCATAGTATTATTACAGACTCAGCTGACCTTAATCAAATAGCTCCGAACAGAAATAGTCTAATCTAGCTGGGTCTGCTCTGCTTTCAAAGGTGTTAAAAAGTGTATTAATGGAGTAAAGCCAAACTTCCTGTGATCATTGGCCTTTTTTTAAAATAAAATAAAATTGGTCAATGAATATTCATGAAGTCATTATTTCTTTTATAAATATTCATGGTTAAAGGGTTAATTTTTTTTTAGGATATTCAGCCTTAGAATCTCTCGATGTTGCATACAAACAAAGGTGCCCGACGCATGCTTGGACTCATCCATGGAACCCCCCCCCCCCCCCCCCCCCAAAAAAAAATAAATAAAAAAAAATTGTGATCGAAGCATGTTCAACTGGCCTAAAACTATCTATTTGAACCTAAAACCACTCCGAAAAACGAGAAAAACACGACCCGGAAAAAATTCCCTATCGGGTCTATATTAATGTATTGAAAGGTATCTAACTACGACAGATCAGCGGCGGAAAATACAACAGTCATGTTTTTCAAAGTCTTACAGCAAAGCCAATTCAACACCGATTTCAATCAGTTTGGTCTTGATCCGTTCCAAATTCCATATGCTAAGCGGCACAATTAGTGCTTTCCTTAAACATTGCTCCGTCTTGTCGCTGCAAGACCGCGAATTTGAAAAAACGCTAGAGCGAAACGATGTGACTCCCGCCAGGATGCATAGACGTATATAGGGGGATCTGTATTCGTTAATCTTTTCAACAAAAACGCGAATTATGGTTAAACACTATCTAAAAACATTAAACTCACCGCAATCAAAACGGTGCTTACTATTTCCAGTCAGCTACGAGGCGCCAGCTTTCTTTCTCCAACTTTCCTTTTGAACGGATGCGACCATTTTGCTGTGACCCGGCTCATAAACTATTCGATATGCAAATATCCGGGCCACAGCGATTTGGCCACCTCCGTTCAAAACGAAAGTAGGAGAAAGAAAACTGGCGTCTCATAGCAGACTACAAATAGCCAGCACCGTTTTAACTGCGGTAAGTTGAATGTTTTTCGAATGTGTTTCAGCATAATTCGCGTTTTTGCTGAAAAGTTTAACGAATACAGATCCCCCTATATACTTCTATGCATCCTGGCGGGAGTCACATCGTTTCGCTCTAGCGTATTTTCAAATTCGCGGTCTTGCAGCGACAAGACGGGGCAATATTTAAGGAAAGCACTAACAGTGCCGCTTAGCATATGGAATTTGGAACGGATCAAGACCAAACTGATTAAAATCGGTGTTGAATTGGCTTTGCTGTAAGACTTTGAAAAACATGACTGTTGTATTTTCCGCCGCTGATCTGTCGTAGTTAGATACCTTTCAATACATATATAGACCCGATAGGAAAAAATTTTCCGGGTCGTGCTTTTCTTGTTTTTCGGAGTGGTTTAAGGTTCAAATAGATAGTTTTAGGCTAGTTTAACATACTTCGATCACAATTTTTTTTTTTTTTTTTTTTTTTTTTTGGTGTGTGGGGGGTGGGGGTTGTTTCCATGGGTGAGTCCAAGCATGCGTCGAGCACCTTTGCATACAAAAGGGAGATAAATCCTCTCACCACAGAGTTTGTTTTATGACCATACAGTCATGTACATATATTACATCAACTATGTCATTGTGTGATGCTTTTTCCCTTGGAATGCAGGAAATGAGTGAACTGGCATTTGCAAACATGCCAATCAGTGTAGACCCAGATCAGAACGGTCCTTAGACCTAGAGGAGCTTTCTGATCATGATCTGATTCAGACTGAACTATTTTTGCCATTGAATCTTCCTGCAAATTTCAACCTTTCATACTAAACGGACTGTATGGGCCATTATCCCCTTTTGATATTTAGCATTTAACCCTTAGACCCATTACCTCATAGGCTATTTTTAGACCCTATCTTTTGAATATATCTACCAAAAAGGAGCATTAACTAGAGGAAAGGAATTTTTTAGAATTGTGTAGTGTTGAAACCATTGTGATAAATAGAGCATTTGCTACTACATGTATCACAATGGTTTCAGAAAATGATGTTTACAGAGGCTTGAAAAGGCTCAATATGAGGGAAAGGGTTAACCATAAATATGCTTTTCTAATTGCCATTGGAAACGGAGAAGACCCAGATTGGATGGCTTCTACAGTAGCCATCTGATAAGGGTCTGCTCTGTTTGCTTATGACATAATACAGATCTGGTTCTACACTATCTGTCTTGTTTAAATATTCCTGTGTTCATAATTATGTTATAATAAAGATATAACTAATTAATATGCATGATGTCATTACTTCTTATATAAATATTCATGGAGAAAATAGTTATAGGGTAAATGAGGCATTTGTTTTGTCGATACCAGACGAAATTTATGTCGTAGGTGATTTGCTCCTATAGGAGCAAATGCTCTATTTATCACAATGGTTTCTACAGGTGACATTTGCAGAGGCGTCAAAAGGCGTCAATATGAGGGAAAGGGTTAATAAAGAAACAGTACTCACTGCCTTATTGTCTCCTGGTTCTTAGGGTGACTTCCTGTTTCTTTTCATGTAATTGTTTTTTTTAAAACACATAACACTTAATCTAGTAGGAAAATGTCTTTTTTAAAATGTAATACATGTACATTGTATTTTGACCAACTTTTTACATACATGTACATTGTATTTGTTTTCTGCCAAATGTATCGTCATCTGCAAACAGAGTACAAGTTTTTCCTTTTCTCTAGTTAATGCTCCTTTTTGGTAGATTCATTCAAAGAGGTTGGATCTAAAAGAAGAAGGGAATTATTGCTACAACCATTTTTACTAGAGTTATGGGATTTTTTTTGCTATGCCCTATGGACACAATTCTAGTTTATTATTTATTTTAAGGTCAGAGGGGACTACTATTCCTTCTGGTAGGTTATACCGGACATGTCAGTACCTTTCAATGGATTTTGTGTGTGTGTGTATTTTCTTGCTTTTGTTCAGTTAAACATAATAGACATGAACCTGTCAGCTTTGAAACAATGGCTGTTTACTCTGCCGTAGAATTTGAACCCTTAATGTACTCTATGTGCAACCTGACTGGCAATGGTATTGGCAAACAACTTTGATTCAGATTAGATCCTGAGTAACTCAGCATATCATCCAGATACAAGCTGTTTGACACTTGTTCAGAAATTTCTCAAAAGCTTGATAGAATCAGATGTAAGCTAGAGTTGCAATGGATAAGAATTTTAGCACACATTATTTTTATACAGAGCTACAAATAAAGGTGCCTACCTAAATACTAAAATCATAATTTTTACACCAAACCATATATTGTGACCACTCTTTAGAACCGTCTCTTTGAGATGATTCTAAAGAGACGTGCTCACAGTATAGGGTTTGGTGGAGAAATAAAAGAGCTATTCTTGAAAATGTTGAAATTTACTCCTCGTAACTGGACCTCTGTTTTATAGCATGATAAGGGTTAACTTTCAGAAATTGGACCACAAGTATTTCTGTAAGGACGTGTCATAGGCATGACATGATCTGTGAGCTTGAAAACTTGAATATGTGTAGATTGTTTTGAATTAAAATGTTGATGTTAATTTTGTAAATGAATCTATTGAACTGGAGTTAAAAATGTGATACTGGATGATGTTACACTGATAACACTACTATGGGAGTGACTAGGTAGACATGGAGGTCTATGGCAAATACTTCCCCAGCCTTGTGGATAGGTTCTGTAAGATTTTCTCTTTTTTTTCAAGTTGAACATCTATTGAGTATCTTCATTGACTCATTGAAGATTTATTTTACATGTTATATGCTGTAAACAGGGTGAAACTTAGGGATCACTTCTTCGTCTTCTGTCCAAAGTGCTTATGATGAGCTATTTTGATGGTGCGTTTTCAGTCGTATGTTGTTGTACGTCGTGAAACCATTGTCAACAGTTTACTTCAAACAACATTTCTAAAATGCCTAGGCCCATTGTGACCAAAGCTCAAAGAAATAGTCTTTGTGGGATCCTTTTCATTTTTTGTTCAAAGAAAATGATATTCTATGTAGAACTCTGGTTGCCATGACAGCAGAATGGAAAACATTTGACCATCTTGTCTGAAACTGTTGGGGAGATTCCAATAGTATTTGGTAGGAATTACTTCAAGTTCAAGCTGACATAATAATTATTTATTAAAAATATGGCCACAAGGGGATCGGCTAATTTTTCTTCATATAATCTATAGTGAACATTTCAAGAATCTTTTCTGAAACCATTATAGATTTCAATATAATTTTAGCAGGAATACTTACCAAAATAGTTAAAGCAGTTGTGATTCTTTAAGGGGCAAATTTACTAAAAGTGGATTTAATTATCATTTTGCTGGAATGTTGATTAGCTGACCATCATTCTACTAAAATTGTGCAAGCTGTTATGATTTGTTGAAAAACATGGCAGACAGTGATGTGGGCCTAGTTTTTCTTGTATGGCTATGATAAACATTTAAAAAATCCTCTGAAATCTTTAGGTGCTAGAATTTTTCATAGGTGATCCTTATGCAAAACTGTTCAAGCTGATATTATTTGTAACAATAATGACATCAGGAGAAGGGCTAATTTTCCATATAATTATATCTGATATGAAAATTTTAAAAATCTTCTCTGAAACGACAGGATTTGATTTCAATAAAATTTGGCAGAAATATTTCTCTTTTCCTTTAATTTCCTTATGAATATTTATGTGGGTAATA
Source organism: Azorinus chamasolen (assembly GCA_963576725.1). Classification (NCBI taxonomy): domain Eukaryota; kingdom Metazoa; phylum Mollusca; class Bivalvia; order Cardiida; family Solecurtidae; genus Azorinus; species Azorinus chamasolen. Next base: position 47,350,733 of record OY755243.1, on the reverse strand, counting down.
ATGAATGCACAAAATTTATGTAAATTAACTGTATTTCATAATGGTGTCATGAACAAGGGATTTTTACCATGACAGGGACAGTAGATCTATATTGTTTTATAAGCAAACAGAGCAGACCCTGATCAGGACCTATCTGATCTGGATCTACTCTTCTTCAGAAGGCTTATATACTGGGGAAAGGGTTAAAGGAAACAAAATATTCTACTGTCCATACATAGAAATAGAGATCTTGCACCAATCTGTATAAATTCTTGTATGTGGTCCAGCCAGTTATGTACATTTGAATTCATTTTGAGAATTTATGAATACCTATGTAAACAGTTTGCATCCAGATAAGACATCAAGTTAGTTTGGATCTCATCAGGAGCCAAACTGTTTTGCTTTCTGAAAGTGTTTTTGAAAAGAAGTAGAAGAACTATTAGTTATTTAATTTGAAGCTGACAATTATTGTTGCTGTTTAGTGCAATGGGTTAAGTAGAACAAATAAAAACATAAACCTCAACCCCCCCCACCCCCCCCCCCCCCACCCCCCCCCCCCCCCCCCCACCCCAAAAAAAATAAATAAAAAAAAATAAATAAATAAATAAATAAAAAAAAAAAATAAATAAATAAATAAATAAAATAGCAAAAACAAAACAAAAACAACCTAGATGCTTCCTTGCTCAAACAACAGTTTTATTGACCAGATTGTAATATGTTTCTGAAGATTGAGGGAGTCTACTCTGTCTACCTCTGTAGAATGAATATGTAAGGGAAGCAACTACATTGAAAATAAGATAAACTGTGTTTTGTTCTGGTGTGCACAAAAGAGCCTTTTAGTGTCGAGAGGCAGTTAAAGACAGTATTCAAGGAATGTGTAAAATGCATTAGACAGTATTCTAATTGGCAGGTTTTATAATTCTTTTGAATTTTCTTTAAAAAAAGTTAAAAAAGAAAATGTAAAAAGCAGGTAAAAAAATTAAGCAGACAATAATTACATGAGAAAGATTAACCCTATCCTTCATGTAAATGCTTTTTCAAGTTTTTGCAAACAAAGTAGACCCAGATCAGACAGTTCCTGTAGGAGCTTGTCTGATCAGGGTCTATTCTGTTTGCTTATGGTATAATATAGGTCTGATTCTACAGTTTCTGCCTGAGCCAAATACCGGCCGGGGGGGGGGGGGGGTGCTCACCCAACAAAAGTAGAAACCTTGGTTCAGAAGGAAAAGTTGAAACGGAAATCCCCTGAAGATGCTTCTTGTTCGGAGAGATGTTAAAAGTACCAATGAAAAACAATCTCACAGGTTTCCCTGTTGTCAAATTTAAGAATTAGTTTATTAGTACAATAAGTTTAGCTAGACATTCTGCAAGCTACCTTATCCCTTTCCATGTTCTATATCCATTCCAAATGTCAGTACCTTCTGAAATTTCATGGACATGTAGAATGAAACAATGTAGCTATTTGTAAAGAAACATATCTATCAAATTTCATTAGCAAACAGAGCAGACCTTGATAATACTGCTCCTACTGGAGTCATCTGATCTGGGTCTACTCTGTTTGCAAAAAATAGATACAACACTAGCACTGCATGAGTTGCTATTAAATCAAAGTTATTTATGGAGTGAAGGTGTCTTGTTTTGACAGAATGACTGTCTATTGTGACTGACTTAATGTTATACCTGTCTCAGGGGATGACTAGGGGCAGCTTCTATATGTTTATACCTCACTTTCAACAAATTGATTTGTTGCATGTCATAAATTCATTAATTCTGTTGAGTTTGTTGACTGTTACTAAAGGAAACCTGTTTTGAGTATCTGCTTAACCCCTTTCTTCATATAAAGACCTTCTCATGCCTTTGCAAACAGGGTAGACCAATTTACCTGAGTGTGTTTGTCTGGATACCAAAGGTAATTGGGTATACAGGAATGAAGAATGAAGAAATGACTAAGGATGGGAGACTGCCGACAAAGTACACACACCATCTGCATCATGTATGGAATACAGTGAACTATGACCAGCTAGTATCAAGAATGTCTTGCATCACAATATATATATTTTTGTAATCTTGAGGGCTTGTCACAAATTCATTTTCAAAGCTTGATCTTGAGACAAACGCATCGGAGTGTCAAATAGTTTGAATTCTGATGTTGCACGGATTTAAGTCTCATCTGGATCCAAACTGTTTGTGGTCACAAGTTTGCCAGTAGCATGCAAAGAGTTATTATCAAGTTTGACTTGTTCCAGTTCTGTGCATATTCCTTGGAGACTTGGAAATAGGTGATAGCAATATTCCTTTGGGTTGTGGCTGTGGAATTAGTCTAGACCTTGTCTGGTTCAACTATTGACTATGGGGAATAGATTTCTATAGACTATGTTTAACCCTTTGAAAATGCTGAATTTTAAAAACAGAATGCCGTTTTATCATAAAATGGTTGTGCTCATTAATTTTATGATGAACTGATTAAGTTTGCTGGAGAATTTCAAATACCATACAATGGAGATCCTGATCATAGGGCTCCTCCAGGAGCCCACTAATATGGGTTTACAGTCTTTAATTGCACATGTCATTTGACTTGATTCCCAAATTCAAACGGTTATTGAACTTCAGTTTTGAAGGAAGTTATAGATTAAGTAATTCCAGTATATTTTCTGAAGTATAGATTAAGTAATTCCAGTATATTATTTGAAGATAAATAACATATTAGTGTTGACACAGCTGATAGGTACTCATACAAACCCTGAACCAGTTAGTATTCACTTGTTGCTGGCAGTGTCAAGATTGAGTGGTGACAATATTGATAACTGCCTCAGATCAAAGAGATATTAAGGCCGATCAATATTGGTAAGCAAATGAGCCTGTTACTAGTATCCCCAAGGTGCTGTCCGGCCAGAAATCAATGCTACAGACAGACTGGTCTGTAAAGCTTTATTTTCTCCATACAGAGGTTGTGTGGAGTCCATATACACTGCTATTTACTGTTGCAAGATATTTAGACTGTTAACTATATGACAACTAACTGTTGCTGTGACAAAATATGTAGACAAACTGCTGCTGACAAAATATGTAAAATATGTAGACAAAACTGCTGCTGACAAAATATGTAAAATATGTAGACAAAAACTGCTGCTGTGACAAAATATGTAAAATATGTTAACAAACTGCTGCTGACAAAATATGTAAAATATGTAGACAAAACTGCTGCTGTGACAAAATATGTAAAATATGTAGACAAACTGCTGCTGTGACAAAATATGTAGACAAACTGCTGCTGTGACAAAATATGTAGGCTTCATGCTGCTGTTACAATATAATGATGTAGATTAACTGCATGCTGTTGTTACAAAATATATAAACTGTAAGGCTGTTGTTACAAAATATGAAGCCTGTAACTGCTGCTGTTACAAAATATGTAGACTAATATATGTAGACTGTAACTGCTGCTGTTACAAAATATGTAGACTAATATATGTAGACTGTAACTGCTGCTGTTACAAAATATGTAGACAGTATGCAGTTGTTACAAAATATATAGACTGTAACTGCTGCAGTTTTAAAATATTTAATTGCTGATGACTGTTCTTAGCCCCTCACTGCTATGGTTCGAACCCCAGCCTGGGTATCTGGATTTTTCATGAGTCCAAACCTTCCGGCTAACTTGCGGTAGATTGGTGGCTCTACCCAGTTCTTCTGTATACCAATTAATACAATTTGTTCCATATACGGAAAACCCTCTGGGGTCTTCCTCCACCTTTAATAATCTGGACATTGCCATATGATTGAAATACTGTTCAAAAGATTATTGTAAAACCCTGATTCAAACAATCTTAACTATTGCTGTCATAAAGTATGTTCATGTAGACTAACTGCTGCGCTGCTGATGTTATTAAATATGTATTGTATAGACTGTTACTGCTACATTCCTATATAAATTATGTAGACTAACTGCTGCTGTTGCAAAATATATAGACTCAGTCTATAGACTGTAACTGATGCTGTTACAAAACGTGTAGAATGTTTTTTTTAGTTGAATGATTAGTTTTATCTGCATCTGCTGAGCTGTGAGCAGGAGGCATCCGTTGACTTTCTGGTCCTCAATTTATTCTATACTACTTGTATATAAAGTTTATATACTGTGATATTCAAATGAACTTTACTCCACAAATTCATTGTTAATGTATTTCTATATAGGAGTATAAAGTTGTACTAATGTAGTAGGAAGTATGAAAGTTAATTTGATACGGTTAAATGTGACTTCAAAATGAAAATCTTTGGCTTGTTTATTATCTAATGTTAGAAGGACCCAACCGAAGACTCAGGTAATTGTGTGTGTGTGTGTGTGCTATGCTATAAATCAGTGACAGCCACCATCATTCAGGTCAGCTGATTCCATGCTAATTGTCATTTTCTTATTCAGAGCATGATTTGGTGTACATTATTCTGTATAATTAGTATTCAAATTTTCCTGACAGTTCTCTCATTTGCATATAAACTTGAATATATAGATCTATTGTCATTAATTTTAGCAGTGAATCTGAACCAGTCAAATTGCATCCATTTTCAGTCCCCCACCGCCCACTGGAGGAGGACTAAAGGTTTTCACTCAGTCTCTCCTTCCATCCATCTGTCCTTCCATCCATCCATCCGTCAGTCCTTACATTCAAATTTTTGTCTGGACGTTATTTCCTCAACCTGACTTGGGTTATGGTTTCAAATTTGTTGTGTAGGTGCATCTTGGGAAAGCTAGGTGTAGCATACCAGTTCCGTGTTTCTGTGGCCACGACTTCAGTTTTAGTAAAATATATCCTCAGCCCTTGGGTTCAGAGTACCAAATTTATTGTGTGGGTGCATATTGGGAATATCCTCATCCCCTTGTGTTAGAATTATTAAGTCTTAGGAAGTAGAAGTGTTGCATACTACTTTGGTGTCTGTGACCTTAACCTTGACCTGAGTTTTAGTAAAAAATTGTCTGAAATTTGTTTGGATCATAATTATATCCTCAATATTGTCTCTATAGCTTTGACTTTTACGAAGACCTCTGAGTTTTAGTAGAAAATAATTGAAATTGTCAAGATTATATATATATCCTCAACCCCTTGGGTTAGGATTTCGAAATTTCTTGTGTTGATATATCTTGGGAAGGCAGAGTGTCACATACTACTTTGTTGTCTTTATGACCTTGACCCTGAATTTGACCTCAATTTTATTAAAAGTTTAGCAAGAAATTTGTCTGGAGGATATCTTTTCAGCTACTTGGCTTAGGCTTTCCAATTTGTTTATTTAGATGTGTCTTTAGAGTGCAAAGTGTCTCGTACTACTTTTGTGTGTCTATGACCTTTGTCCTGACCTTGCCTTCAATTTAAGCTTAAGTTTATCTGCATTTTTTTTCTGTATAATATCTTTCCATTCAATTACTTGGGTTACCGTTTCCAAATTTCTTGTGTGGATGCATCTTAGGAAGACAGAGTGTCATTAATACTGCTTTGACTGCCTTTGACCTTGACACACTCAACCAACAGGGAAGTAAAATGTTGAAGCATGCATCCACTCAGATCAGCAGCCACTTTGAAAATGATTGAACTGATCTGACTAAAGTTGTATAAGGACCATTAATAAAAAGTTAAACAGTATTGCTCAATATACTTGTGATAACCAATAAATATTCCTTGTTGTCTACATCCAGCTCAAGGAATGCATAGAGCAGTCTTGGGTGGGGGACGATGGATTGCTTGACAATATTTGTTTGTTTATTTTTCAGTGAACAGCACAGTATTATATTTCCCATTAATATGCATACACATATCCTTTGTTCTACACTGACTTACCCATTTATGCTTCATTTCTAAGTGTCCATGCCCAAAAATGTACTTTGAACTAATATAATTCTTGTACTGGTATATGAATACACTGGATTAAAGTATTGTTAAAAAAATGAGAACCATATCTATACAATGAATAAGCAAACAGAGCAGACCTTAAGGAGCCATCTGGTATAAGTCTACTCTTTTTGCAAAGGCATGAAAAAGGCGTTTTTATAAATATGAAGTAAAGGATTTAATTGTGTACTGAAATAGTTTCCTTCATTGATTATCTCCCTTGGTCTACTTGTACATGTACATGTATGACTGTTAATGGTGTTGTTAGCTCAGTGGCAGTTAATATTGAGCAGTTATATCTCTTTGACATTTATTACCAGTAATGGACAGTGTTTCTATTGACAAGTGAGTTATGTGATTGTTTTAGTAGAAGTTGAATGTGGCTGTAACACTGTACTAAACCGATTTAGTCCTTGGGTAAAAGGGGATATAGGTAAACAGCATAGAACCAGGTCAGAGGACCAGTGTGAGGGAGCCTGCTGGTTAGAAACTTCAGTTTGCTTTACAATTTATATTCCAATGGTGAAATTGGTAGAATCAATTCAAACTATTTTAGCCATGAATATTCAGTAGGTATTGAAATTTGAAATAAACATAGAACAAGGAAGGGGTTAATATACTGTTTTCAATAAAAGTATCTATTCTTGAAATGCAGCTCAAACATGGCGATTTTATTCAGGTCACACTATTTCAAGTTTCAGCTAGAGCGCATTGTGATAGATTTAGAATTTGACGCTGTAGTGTGAAATTAAAGTCATCTCACAGGTTTGATGTATGGTGGTATTTACATAAGCTGTCACAGTAATGTATTGGAGGGTGTAATGTTTCAGTTTGAAGTTTAACCCTTTCCCTGTTCTAAATATATATATATTCCAAATTTTAATACCTACTGAATATTCATGGACAATATACTTATAATAAAATATGGAAGGTGGAACATTGTAGCCATATTAGAAACTGAAGAAACCGATCTAACAAATTCTATCTGCAAACAGAGCAGACCCCGATCAGATGGCTCCTATAGGAACTGTCTGATTTGGGTCTACTCTGTTTGCAGATGTTTGAAAAGGTGTTTATATGAAGGAAAGGGTTAAAAATTATCACAGCTGACATTATTCATTTTCAAAAATTTGCTTTAACCCTTTCATATAAACATGTTTTCATGCATTTGTAAACAGAGTATACCCAGATCAGACGGCTCCTATAGGAGCCACCTGATCAGGGTCTGCTCTGTTTGCTTGTGGAATCTGAAAGATAAAATGTTTCTAAAATGACTACAATGTTCCACAACTATTTTTTCCATGAATATACAGTAGGTAGTGAAATTTGGAGAAAAAACAACAACAACTATAGAACAGGGAAAGGGCTAAGTTATTGCAGTCTGTTAAAATTGTCAGCAGCAACTGAAAGCAGCCATCTAATCAACATGTGCAGTGGGAGCTATTCAAAACCCCATTCAGCAAAGTTTTCTCTTTCATACTAAATTTGAGCAAAAATAAAATATTCCACTTAGAAAATTATTACAAATTTCTATACCTACTGACTATTCATGGACAAAATAGTTATAATGAAATATAGATAGTCAAATGTTGTAGCCATTTTAGAAACTAAAGAAACAGATCTATTAATTTCCATTAGCAAACAGAGCAGACCCTGATCAAACGGCTCCTATAGGAGTTGTCTGATCTGGCTCTACTCTGTTTGCAGAAGCATGAAAACATGTTTATATGAGGGAAGGGGTTAATTAAATAAGTGGTAAACCCTTTAAATGCTTAAAACTTGTTTTGTTTCTTATGTGCTGCTGCTAAGTCTACATTCAATTTAACAACCCCCCCCCCTCAAAGTTCAATACCTGTCTTAATGAAGCGGCTATCAAATTGAGGTCAAATTATGGGTCTGTAAGGCAGATGGTAGCTAAATACAGGTCAATAGGATAGCAAAATGCGCTTATAGGATCTTTCTGCATCACTTTTATCCTGCATTAAGCAACCACCTTTTTCATTGAAGTAATGGCTGCTGGAGACAGGTTCTACTGACTGTACTCTATATAGTGTTAGGCGAGGTTCTGTTGTACTGACTGTACTCTATATAGTGTTAGGCGAGGCTCTGTTGTACTGACTGTACTCTATATAGTGTTAGGCGAGGCTCTGTTGTACTGACTGTACTCTATATAGTGTTAGGCGAGGCTCTGTTGTACTGACTGTACTCTATATAGTGTTAGGCGAGGCTCTGTTGTACTGACTGTACTCTATATAGTGTTAGGCGAGGCTCTGTTGTACTGACTGTACTCTATATAGTGTTAGGCGAGGCTCTGTTGTACTGACTACTCTATATAGTGTTAGGCGAGGCTCTGTTGTACAACGAGCTGGTAACATTTTGACAACTGTATGGGATTTTAGTCGGTTTCATGTTAGAAGTGTAAAGTTCCCTGTGCCTTTCAACTGTTCAGCATTAAGTTGTTCGACTTTTTTATTCCATGATCTGTGTGAAATCTGGATTTTAATTGTTGCTCGTCTCCAAACAGCAGCCTAAAGATTATAATACCTAACCAGAAATTAACAGTCCTGTACATTAATATGCACTGTCAGTTTTACTGTCGTTAGTGGAGTGTAAAACTGCTTATGTTGGGGACCTGAGGTTGGCTATTCACTGAGTGGCTGATAGACTACAGGCAAGGTAGGCTAGTAGTCTTGATAGCAGAGTGGACAGTGGATGAGGAGTTAGATATCTGACCTTATCTGGAACTATTTACAGCCAGTACAAGTAGGTAACGTGGAGGTGTGGCTAGTTCAGTGGCTACAAGTGATTATACATGGATATAAAGTTTAATTAGGAATTCACCACCTGTGTCAAAGATTCCTTATACAAGAAGCAAATTGGATTTGTCAAAACTGTACCAAAGTGGATGAGATTTTTAAAGAGAAAAAAGAGAAGTAGGTATTATCATAATGTCATGTTTGCTGGTCAGAAGAGAATAAAGGCCCTATTATGTAGAATGAAAGTATGGACATGTTTCATCTTAACCCTTTACCTCATGCAAAGACTCTTCCACACCTTTGTAGACAGAGCAGACCCTGATCAGATGGCTCTTGTAGGAGTCTGCTCTGTTTGATAATGGATTATAGATCCGATTCTGTAGCTTTTGGCATGGCCAAAAATATACCATTGTAAAAACTCAGCTAATTGATATTCAAGATATCATTTATTTTACATGAATATTCAACAGTGGAAGGGTTAACCTGTTTTGAATGTCATTAACCCATTCGTCCATATGCTATTTTTAGACCCAACCTCTTTGAATTAGTCTACAGAAAAGGAGCAATTACTAGAGAAAAGGAAAAGTTTAGAATTGTGTAGTTTTGAAACCAGTGCAATAAATAGAGCATTTTGCTCCTATAGGAGCAAATGCTCTATTTATCACAATGGTTTCATGAAGTGATTTTTACAGAGGGGTAGAAAGGTGTATTTATGGAGGAAAGGGTTAAATATGTTAAAGATTAATGCCCATCCATAATGAAGACCTTTTCTGTGTCAATAAGGAACACTTTAGATATAAAGATAAGTATGATATGATTGTGTAAGGATTCATATTGTACCTTGATGATTTCTTACTTGTAGATTTATGAATAAGTAACCAAGAACCTGGTTAACCCATTCCCACTTAGACTATTTTTAGACCCAACCTCTTTGATTAAATCTACCCAAAAGGAGCATTAACTAAAGGAAAGGAAATTTTCAGATTTGTGTAGTTTTGAAACCATTGTGATAAATAGAGCATTTGCTCCTGTGGAGCAAATGCTCTATTTATCACAATGGTTTCACAAAGTGACTTTTACAGAGGCGTCAAAAGGCGTCAATATGCGGGAATGGGTTAAATGAGCAATTTCATGGGGTAAATTTGCTGAACTGGTTATAAGTATTTTCAACATGACTTTCCCCTTCAATTCCATCCTTGTCACCCATATAGGTCTGAAATAATTCTGTACATTCCTGTACAGCCAAAATCTCTTGCAGGACACATCAGTTAAGCCTGACCCTCTAATTGGAAACAATGATAAAATGGATAAGAGTCAGACATGGTAATTAATTTTCCCAGGCAATGACAAGTGAAAACAGAAAATGCATTATTGTTACAGGTTTAGTATGTGAGCTACATGATGCCTGCTAAACAATTGAGAGTATAAAATGTGACAATATGATCATGCATACATGTATACATATATCCATGTATTCCATGTATTAACCCATTCCCGCATATTGACGCCTTTTGACGCTTCTGTAAAAGTCACTTTGTGAAACCATTGTGATAAATAGAGCATTTACTCCTGTGGAACAAAATTTTTAATGCTCTATTTATCACTATGGTTTCAAAACTACACAATTCTGAAATTTTCCTTGTAGTTGTAGGGATATACCTATCAGTAAGGTCAATTTGGTGACAAATGTGATATCGCATGGTCATGCATCGACACTATCGGGCAAATAGCCATGCAATATCCTACCCCTACACAATCAGTGTAAAGAAGTGACTCTGATGCAACAATTTGCAAAGATTATTTTACGTGTACAGTTAAACTCCTTTAACTCTGGACAAGTAATTTTTCATCTGCAAAAATAATTACATGTATATAGTTTTGCACCAAGCTTACTATTTTTCAACTATGGAATCACCCATTCATGGACACAAATATTTTTGGTTGAACCATATGAATGGTATAATTTGAAAGGCACTTGTGAATTAGTCACTCTTGCTGACCAAATATAGTGTTAAAGGTATTTGTGGCCACAAGGGCATTTTAAGTGGAGTCAATAGCTTTAACCTGTCTAAGTCCACACTGGATAAGCATTCATAATAATTATGTCATATCTGGTATCTCCTGGACAGTTGTGAATGAAAGCCAGAACATTGATTTCTTTTAATTTCTTTTGGCTTTTCATTATTTTATGTCAGTTAACATTACTATTTGAATAGCTATTGATTCCTGACCTGTATTTGTTGTTATACTGGTTTAACCCTTTGAATGTATTAGGAATAAGTTTAAACAGTATACATCCAGATCTTCAGGGCTGTTGCAGGAGCTCTCTGAACAGGGTCTGCACTCTCTGTCTTTCTGATATTTTTTTCACACCAAAATGTACCAGTACTCTTAACCCATTCCCTCATAGGCTAGTTTTAGATCCAACCTCTTTGAATAAATCTACCGATAAGGAGAATTTACTAGAAACAAGGAACATTTAAGAATTGTGTAGTTTTGAAACCATTGTGATAAATAGAGCATTTATCATGTGGAGCAAAATAATGCTCTATTTATCACAATGGTTTAAAAAAATGACTTTTACAGAGGTGTCAAAAGGCATCAATATGAGGAAATGGGTTAAACACAATTCCCTCTACTGTAAAAAGAATACCCAAGTTCACTCAGAAAATTCTGTACTCTAAGTGATAAGAAATAAAATGTGGCCTAATTTCACAGTAGCCTCCACCCAATATCAGATCTCACCATTTTATGAGTAAAGCATCCTTTAACCCTTTGCTCGATATAAATATGACTTTCTATGCCTTTGCAAACAGAGTAGACCCAGATCAGACAGCTCCTATAGGAGCTGTCTGATTAAGGTCTGCTCTGTTTGCTTATAACACAATATAGATATGATTTTAGCTTCTTCCACGGCCAAAATATCCTGTGTTCATATGCCATTATAAAAATGAATTTATTTAATATTCATGATGTCATTATTTCTTTTATAAATATTCATGGAGTAAAGGGTTAACCAACTGACTTCATGAATACTCATGCATGTCTAACAGTTACATAAAGATGATAGACTGTTACGTATAAGCAAACAGTGCATACCCTGATCAGACAGCTCCTATTGGAGTCTAGTCTAGGTCTGCTATGATTACCATTTGAAGGCAAGATTATTAACCCTTTCCTTCATATAAATACCTATTCACACATTTGCAAACAGAGTAGACCCAGATCAGACACCTGTAGGAGTCATCTGGTCAGGGTCTGCTCTGTTTGCTTATGAATTTATAATAGATCTGACAGCTGCATACAAAAATGTCTACCAATGCCAAGAAATCCTGTGTACATAATGTATGCAGTTATAAAAATTTAGCTAGTAAGTATTCATGATGTCATTTTTTTCTTACATGAATATTCAAAAGGGAAAGAGTTTAGTAAAAGATTAAATGGAAGCAAGGTAAACCAGATAGTCTTGTTCTTTTAATATCAGGTTCTACACTAATGTCTTCAACAGTTAATTAGTCTTAAGCTTTGCACCAGCAATAAGTTTTATACAATGTAGTAGTAACATTCTTCCAGGTCAAAATTACGGTCAATTAACCTTTTCCCTCATGTAAACGCCTTTTCACGCATTTGCAAACAGAGTAGACCCAGATCAGACGGCTCCTATAGGAGCCGTCTGATCAGGGTCTGCTCTGTTTGCCATTGGAATTTGATAGATCTGTTTCTTAGCTCACCGGGCTATTGTGACCGCGATGTGTCCGTCGTCTGGCGTCCGGCGTCTGTTGTCCGGCGTCCGGCGACATTTTCAAATGACATCTCCTCTGAAACTGCTGACCCGATTTTAACAAAATTTTGTCAGAAGCATCAGTGGCTAGGGGGAACGAAATGTTGTTCATGTTATGACTCCCGGACCCAAAATGGCCCCGCCCAAGAGCTTATCAGTTTTTCATAGGAAAATCTTTAAAAATCTTCTTCTCTGAAACTGTAAGGCCTAGACCTTTGATATTTAGTATTTAGCATGATCTTATGGTCCTCTACAAAGATCGTTCAAATTATGACCCCTGGGTCAAAAATGGCCCCGCCCAAGGGCTCTTCAGTTTTTCATAGGAAAATCTTTAAAAATCTTCTTCTCTGAAACTGTAAGGCCTAGACCTTTGATATTTGGTATGTAGCATGATCTTATGGCCCTCTGCAAAGGTTGTTCAAATTATGACCCCGGGCCGAAAATGGCCCGGCCCAAGGGCTATCAGTTTTTCATAGGAAAATCTTTAAAAATCTTCTTCTCTAAAACTGTAAGGCCTTGACCTTTGATATTTGGTATGTAGCATAATCTTATGGTGCTCTACAGAGATCGTTCAAATTATGACCCCCGGGCAAGAAATGGCCCGCCCAAGGGCTTATCAGTTTTTCATAGGAAAATCTTTAAAAATCTTCTTCTCTGAAACTGTAAGGCCTAGACCTTTGATATTTGGTATGTAGCATGATCTTATGATCCTCTACAAAGATTGTTCAAATTATGACCCCCGGGTCAAAAATGGCCCCACCCAAGGGCTTATCAGTTTTTCATAGGAAAATCTTTAAAAATCTACTGAAACTGTAAGGCCTAGACCTTTTATGTTTGGTTTGTAATATGATCTAATGGTTCTCTACAAATATGTAGCTGTGGCTTGTGGTCCTTTGTCAAGAATAATAAACTTACGACCCTGACCACTGGGCGAAACTTCGCCCTGTCTCAGGGCTTATCAGTTTTTCATGGGAAAAATATAAAATATTATTTTTCTCTGAAACCATAAGGCTTAGACCTTTAATTAATGGCATACTGCTTTGCCTTTTGGTTCTCTACCAAGGTTGTACAAATGATTTCTTGTGGTCAAAAATGGCCCCGCCCCAGGGGTTATCTCAGGTGAGCGCTTCAGGGCCTCATGGCCCTCTTGTTTACTTTCTAAAATGACTACAATGTTCCTCCTTTCATGTTTCATTATAAATATTTTGTCCATGAATATTCAGTAGATATTGAAATTTGAAATAAACATAAAACAGGAAAAGGGTTAAACATACAATACCTATCCCTTTAAAACTCATTCCCTCCTAGACTATTTTTAGACCTAACCTCTTTTAATAAATTTACCGAAAAGGAGGTTTTACTAGAGAAAGGGATTTTTTAGAATTGTGTAGTTTTGAAAATGTGAATTTTACAGAGGTGCCAAAATGCTTCGCTAGGAGGTAATGTGTTAAATGCCAAGTGGTCAACTATTGTTAAATCAGGGTGTCCATTCAGTATGAATCTAAAGTTCAGCATTGAAACTAATGTGAAAGTTCGATATAGAGGGGTTGTACTGTATTTGAATGTGAAATAAACAAACCTGAAGTTAGAAGGACTTGATACTTACAGGTGTTATATTTTAGTAGAGCTGGCTGCTGGTGATGTAAATATTTAGTCTTGTCAGCTGGTCTGAGGTTCTGCTGAGTTTAAAACCCTTTTAATACGGAAATAAGTGTACTGGCAATTGCAAACAGTGTAGACCCAGAACAGTGGGTTCATCTCAGAGCCTGAGGAGCCATCTAATTAGGGTCTGCACTGTTTGTCTTTCAAGATCCTATTGCCGATTATACCCTTTCATACTGAATGGACTCTAAGTTAATTGGAACATTCAGTGTTGAATATTTATCATTCAAAGGGTTAGGTTAATGCTGGGTGGATACTGACATTAGAGATAGTACCAGAATGAATGATAGCCTCTCCTCCTCATGCTTGTGACGCAGCTATACAGTGGTCAGCTGCTACAGTCTCCAAACTTCTGATTCAAAATGTGAACATAGCAACAGAATAATTTTGAGTGACACTTTAGATTCTGATTAAATACCAAGCTGCTTGTATCAGATGCATTTCAAAACCCTTTAGACATGCTGGCACTGTTTATATCCTGCAGGCTAAGGAAGGTTTAGTCTGTCTTATCAGCATTGCACTATGGGGGCGAAGAGCATCCGGCATCAGTCTGATAACATTAAAAAAATCTGAAGGTTGAAATTTATGTTTTCTAGTTCATAATGGGCCATGGGTGAAGGTCAAATAGTAGTAGTGTCCATCTAGTGATTACTTGTTTTTAACTCACTCTTCGTCATGCCTGTGAAATGGATATTCTCATCTGAATGAATCCTAAAATTGGCTCAACCCCTTTCACTCCTATAGACGATTTGTAGCACCTTTGCAAACAGAGTACACCTACATCAGACGAAATGTCTGACCGGGGTTTGCTCTGTTTACTTATAGTAGGTTCTAGATTCTGATCAAGTTTCTGTCACAGCCAAAAATTCATGGTTAATAAAATGTGTAATTGTACAATTACATGTTTAACCACTCAAACCATGAATATTCATACAGTAATGCATTCTTAAATTAATAATCATGGGGGTAAGGATAAAAAAAATACCAATGTTTTAAAAATACAGTTAATTAATATTCATATATTCCTTAAAAAATATTGGTTAATTCTTATAGATATGCAATACTTTACGGAAGTAATTGGTTATACGTGTAACTTGTATGATATGTAAACTTGTATGATGTAGCTGGGAGTGACCTTATGTTATATATGATCAGTGACAGGAGACGTTCTGTATGATGAATGGATTCATATTTTTTTGTCATTTTTTGATGTGGGTGTTATTTATGCAAAGGTAACAGACTGTTTCACAATTAAATGACTTCATACGTATATTGTGGCTTCAGGAAGAAGAAACTAAATAGAAAGTTGTGTGGGAAGTAGATTGCAGGCTACTGAAACTGTAATTCAAATTGTTTATAATATACTTGGTTTAGTTCTTTATGCTAATATTCATACAGAGAAATAGATAAAGATACATTTTCAAATAAATAAAGTCATCATTTCTCCTCAAAACCCTAAGTTGTGACCATTCTTTAGAATTGTCTCAGAGAGAGTTCTAAAAAGTGGCTTTGGGACATTCTAAAGAGTGGTCACAACTCAGGGTTTGATGGAGAAATGTTTTAAGGAACTATTATGGAAGAAGTGTTACTATCTGTTATATGCTTAACCCTTTCCTTCATATAAATGCCTTTCTTTCATTTAAATGCCTTTTCACATACCGTACATGTATTTGCAAACAGAGTAGACCCATTTCAGATGGCTCCTATAGGAGCCATCTTATCAGGGTCTGCTGAGACTGTTTGCTAATTGAATTTGATACATCTGTTTCTTTTATGTTTCTAAAATGGCAACAGTATTCCGTAGTAGTAACTTCCATATTTCATTATAACTATTTTGTTTTATTCATCAGGTATTGAAATTTCAAACAAAATTAGAACAGGGAAAGGGTTAATGCTTTTTCGCATTTGCAAACAGAGTAGACTTAGATCAAGAGCCATTCTGTTCAATGTTACTGCTCTCTGTTTGCCAGTATGACATGATACAGATCTGACTCTACAGTTTTTGTCAAAGCAACACTTCACTGAAAATTGTACAT
Organism: Azorinus chamasolen; assembly: GCA_963576725.1. NCBI lineage: Eukaryota > Metazoa > Mollusca > Bivalvia > Cardiida > Solecurtidae > Azorinus > Azorinus chamasolen. Next base: position 47,334,643 of record OY755243.1, on the reverse strand, counting down.
TATAAACATTCAGCTTATAAATATTCATAATGTCATTATTTCTTACATGAATATCAGGATTAAACAAAAATCATGGTCATTTTCTAGTTGCAATTTTCTATGATATCATAATTTATAAGGCCTAGTATTTTAGGCTTCGACTTGCCTTTTATGAATTTGACTTGGGTAACATTTATGTCATTTTTATAACAGCAGAAAACATTTTCACATAAATCTTTCTTACGTTTAATTCCTCACAAGTCATACCAATATTTTGATAAGGTAGGGTTTAACAAGAGCCAGAAAAATGAGAGGAATTTCAATATTTATTTTTCTGCTCCTTCACCTTTCAATAACAATGCTCTTCACACCATATCAACTTCTGTAATAACCCTATATTGACTGAATACAACTTTTAACCCATTCCCTCTTAGGCTATTTTTAGATCCAACCTCTTTGAACAAATCTACCGAATAGGAGCATTCTGAACTAGAGAACATGACAATTTTAGAATTTTGTAGTTTGAAACAATTGTGATAAATAGAGCATTTGCTCCTGGTCTATTTATCACAATGGTTTCAACAGGACTGGCTGGTGACGTTTGCAGAGGCATCAAAAGGACTGTCAATATGAGGGAATGGGTTAACCTTTAGAATGTGGGTCACAAATAGGATGGCATTTGCATACAGTGTAGATCCAGATTAAAGGGCTCTTAGAGGAGCCATATAATCAAGGTCTGCTTTGTCATTCAAAATCTAGCAAATTATACCTATTCATACTTAATGGACTCTATCGATAAATTATGATGGACCATTCCACTGTGAAAACTCGGCATTCAATGGTTTAACCCTTAGTTACTCCATATATATACGCCTTTGCAAACAGAGTAGACCCAGATCAGATGGCTCCTGTAGGAGCCATCTGATCAGGGTATGCTCAGAGACTGTTTGCTTATAGAATTATATAGATCTGATTCTAGAGTTTTTACAGGGTCCAAAACTGTTCTTGTTCATATGACATTATAAATATTAAGCTATTTAATATTCATACATATATTACATTTCTTAGGTGAATATTCCTGGTTTAATGGTTTAATAATTTATACTGTATCATGTATGGGATATATTTACCTAAGCAGACAGTTTGAATCCGGATGAGACCCTAAGTAGTTTGGCATCTCATCTGGCTGAGGATCCAAACTGTTTGACATTTTAGCAATAATTTTGAAAAGAAAGAAATACTTTTTGAATTATCATGTCTTATATTGGTAAGATTATGCACCAACCAAGGCCTATCTGGCAATTTGGGGTAAAATGCATTTTAATAATTGGGAAGTTTTTCAAGCGTAACATGTACACTTGATGAGTTAAAAGCATTTTGGCCCCATTTTAACATGTTTTGCATGGTTTTAGCATTTTAATCAAAATTTGGTGTCTGTTAAGTCTTGGAAAAATGTTTACTATTTTTCAATGGGAATGGATCCTAATTTAATGGACCTATAGATGTAGAAACCAGAAAAGGCCTGCCAACCATCCAAGTTGCAATTTTTTGTTTGTTTGTTTGTTGTTGTTGTTGTTGTGGTTTTTTTGGGGGGGTGGGGGGTGCTTTAATACTTTGTATGCTGAATTATAATATTTGACATCTCCCTGTATGAATAGCAAACCACCAAAACAACATTTTTTCCTTGCATAGTACAATGTTAATGACAAACAGTGCAGACCCTGATCAGAGGACTCCTAGAGCAAATGACCGACATATATCTGTTTCTTGCATACAAAGGGTTAGCCCTTTCCCGGATGAATATTTATGTTGGAAATAATGACGTCATGAATATTAATAAGATTATTTTTTATAATGGCATATGAACACAGGACATTTCGGCTCAGGCAGAAGCTGTTACTAAGAATCAGATTTATATTATACCATAAGCAAACAGAGCAGACCCTGATCAGACGGCTCCTATAGGAGCCAACTGATCTGAGTCTACTCTGTTTGCAGATGCGTCAAAATGCGCTTACATAAGGGAAAGGGTTAAGTCCATCATTCAAGGAACCTCCATGGCTGACTGGTTATGGTCTTCGACTGACAGTTACTTAGCCCCGACTGACAGTTACTTAGCCCCGTATTGCTGTAGTTTGAATCCTAGCCTGGGCATTTGCATTTTAATATTCAAAAAGCCTCTAGCTGATTTTACAGTATTGGTTGGTGATTCTGCCTTGGTGTTTTTCTGTGAACTGAACTTTGCAAATTGTGACGTCTTCCTCCACCTGTAATTAACTGGACGTGATAATGACTGAAATACTGTTTAGCCACTTAAAACCCCATACAAACAAACCATCCATGAGTAAGTGAGAGGGTCACAATTAAATGGCACATCATCTGTTTTATGGTGCTGTTGATTCTGTTTTAGCCCTTTGATTGCTGAATATTCAAAGTGGAATGACCCATCAGTGTTTAATGGTAAATTCCATTGATCATTCCATTGGGCTTTTGATTGACAAACAGGAAGACCCTGATCAGATCATTCGTTTTCAAATGCCAATTCACTTTAAATTTCCGGCATTCAAAAGGTTAATATGTAATGTAACACTTATGAAGCTTAAATAAACAACAATTAATTGTGGTCTTACATGTAGATCATGTGAACAAATCTTGGATCTGTGCACTAATGATTGTTGTAGTTGGCTGATGAGTTGCTTCTAATCACAGAAGTATGGCAAGAGTTTTCACAGAATGAAAGTTGCCAAGAAACTGCTTGCAACTTGTGTATGTATCCAGCAGTTGGCAGGACTTTAGTTAAAACTTGCACTTTTGGATATTTGATAAGTAAGCAGTTGTTTGTACAGGTCTAAGATGACTTTGAGTCATTCACAGCTCTCAGGAAGTCGGGCGCAAATATTTCCTGCTGCCAGCATTGTGTTACAGAAACATCATTGTTCAGCCTGACCTTTTCTGTTGGCAGTCAACAATTAATAAGGCAGTGTATATAACTAATTGGAACATGCTTCCCCTACATTTTGAATTAAATTGGTACAATACTTGAAACTAAAGTAATAGTGCAATGGTGTGACCAAATGATTTCACTCTTATGAAGTTATAGAAAAGTTAACGGGGACTCGGATAAAATCCAAGTGTCCTCTGTAGGGTTTTGGCTAGAAAATCAGCTAGAGTTGAGTGTATGTTACAAGACCAATTAAATTCATCTTCACATTTTCATCTTTGTTGAATGTTAGAGCCCTTTTTGTATGAAGGGGTATAATTTGTGAGAGAATTTTAACCTTTCCTCCATTCTAACCTTTTTCAGTCCTTTGCAAAAAGAATAGACCCTGATCTGACTCTCCAGTTTCTACCAATACCCAAAACTCCTGTGTACATTAAGCCATTATAAAGATTCAGCTAATGAATATTCATGATGTCAGTTACATGGATATTCAACAGGGAATTAAAGGACAATACAGATTCTTGTCAGAAGAGCCTTCTGATCTGTGTCCCAGTACACTGTTTTCCCACATTCAAAGGATTAAAATCTTATGGTGTAATTTATGATATAATATAGATACTCTCTAAGAAAGGGTCTTACTGCAGATTCTGATAAATGTCAAAATGTAGATCTTGTTCAGATGCAGTATGTTGGAAGACAGACATTATTAAAACAGACTTTCACTGGTATATCACTGGTATGGTTCATAGTTGTCAAGATAGTGTAACCCACAATACAATGTATATGGATGCAAATCATGTGACCATGGTTTAATTAGATGCACCGAGCTGTGAAATGACACAATTTTCCTGCCTTGCTAAAGTTATTGCTGCAGGATGTTCATAAGATACTAGGCATATTAGGTAAATACCAATTCAACGTAATTTACATATTTGCTCACAGATAGAAGGATATTTATCTAAGAGATGAAAGGGATCTAATGATGTGGTGGAAATGTTATCTCGGTGACAAGTATCACTACTGCTCCAACATGTAAGGTTGAATTTTACTTGGTATGATTTACCTAGCATTTTCCTTTCTCTTATTAACCCTTTCCTCCTTAAATATGCCTTTCTATGCCTCTGTAATAACCACTTCTTGAAACCATTGTGCAAATGCTCTATTTATCATGATGGTTTCAAACTACAAAATTCTAAATTACTTTTCTCTAATAAATGCTCCTTTTGGGTAGATTCATTCATAGAAGTTGGGTCTAAAAATAGCCTATAGAGGAAATGGTTAACTCTTACACTGTTGAATACTCATGTAAAAAAACAATGACATCATGAATATTTATTAGGAGTTTTATGATGGCATGATATTATGTACATAGGTTATTTTGGTACTGGTAGAAACTGTAGAGTCAAGCCTATTATAATTTCATAAAGTAGACCCAGATCAGATTATGGAATATTGTTTCATTAGCAATTTAAACAGAACAAACCCTGATCCAGCAACTCTTACAGGAGCCATCTGATCTTGGTCTACTCTGTTTTTAAAGTCATAAAAAGGCGATTATATGAAGTGAAGGGTTAATGTACCGCTCATTTTAGTTCCATCAGCCTTTGCAAACAGAGTAGACCCAGGTCAGACGGCTCCTGTAGGAACTGTTTCTTAGGGTCTGCTCTATTTGCGTATTGAATGATATAGATCCGATTCTACAAAGTCCCGTGTACATAGATATGCCATATTCAAAATTCAGCTAATAAATATTCATAATGTCTTTGTTTCTTACATGATTGTTCAACAGGGAAAGGGTTAACACTGCAGACAGGCTTGTTAAAAGCGAAAGATGCAGGCCTATGAAAATGTACTGCCAATAATCTTGTGTAGTTCACATTATATATATAAATGAGATAGACGAGTGGCTGAGACATGCTTTAAATGTTGAAATATTCAAAGTGAAATCATCCATCATTGTTTAATGGTAGAGTTCATCAGTTTGTAAAGATTTAATCAGCTACAGGTATTTGAATGACAAACTGTGCAGACACTTATAGGAGTATCCTTTGACCTTTGTCTACACTGCAAATGATAGTAAATTTATTATATTTTTATGAAGGGGGTGGGGGGGTATTGTTTTTGCTCTGTCTGTCTGTTGGTAAATGGTTGATTTGTCCCCAGCTTTAACAGTGGCAATAATATTTTTGCCATTGCACATGCATACTTCAAACTTGGCCTACAATGTGCAACTTATAGAGGGGAACAGTTTTAAAGATGATTTTCTGCAGAGTTATGAGGAATAAGAACATTCATAGAATGATAAGAGCTTTCATGAGGATTAGTAACAATCATAGAGGATAAGAGCACACATGGGGATAAGAACATTCATAGAGGATAATAATACATGAGGATACGAACAGTCATAGAGGTTAAGATCACACAAGTGGGAATTAAAGAACAATTATAGAGGATAAGAGCACACATGAGGGTTATAGTAACATTCATAGAGGATAACACATGAGGATAAGGACAATTATAGAGGATAAGAGCACACAAGTCATGAGGATAAGAACAATCATAGAGGGTAAGAGCACACATTGGGATAAGGGAATAAGAACAATCATAGAGGATAAGAGCATTTATGGGGGAAAAAGAACAATTTCAGGGAATAACATTAGACTTTGGAGATAAGGACTGTGAGTCATCAGGGATTTTTGGTGCTGACAAATGGCAGTAGTAACAGATGCTGAATTAAAATTTCTGTTTCTAGCCTGTGAAAAACTAGGAAGTGACTCGTACAGAAATGTTCATCCAGCTGAGATTGATGCAATACTTCCTTCTAAGTTCTACTTCAAAGGATTATTGGTTGATGTTGTCATCAAAATATGAATTGAAGCATAAACTGTCACTCTGCCAATATTCATGACATAACCCTTTACTTCATAATTAAACACCTTTTCATGCCTTTGTAAACAGTCTCAGTAGACCAAATCAGATGGCTACTGTTACGGGGCAGTCTGATCAGAGTCTGCACTGTTTGCTTAAGGAATTATATGTATGTGATTCTGTGTTCACGTACCATATTAAAAACATCAGCTGATAAATATTCATGATATAATTATTGCTTACATGAATATTCATCAGGCTAAGTGTTTAGCTAGGAATTTAGACAAACAGTTCAGAAGAAAGTTCTTGTACCATCCTGACCCCCTGAATTTATTGGCCATGTCGGTTTATACCATCTAATTACATGCAGTTTGTGGTTTTAAGTAATTTGATGAAAAAATTTGGTAGGGTTACATTAGGTGTACCTCAATGATTTTAACCCTTTGAATGAGGGACACACATGCACTGGCATTTTCAAACAGTGTAGACCCAGATCAGTCGACTCTTAGAGGTTGACTGCGGGTCTGTGCTGGTTGTCATTTAAAATCATCTATCAGGTTTAAGCTGTTCTTACTGTCGTAGACTCTATAGTTTAGTTAAACACTGATGGGCTATTCCATGGAAAATTCAGTATTGAAATGGTTAACCCATTCCTTTATTTAAATGTGTTTTCATGCCTTCGTAAACACCATTAGTAAAAATTTTAGTTTTATTTTTTGCTAGAAACGGGTTTGTCATAATTTCATGTATAGTGTGTGTTATTATTCCCCACACAACAAAGTTGCACAGGGTATATAATTTTTGACCCGTCCATCAATTAGTCCATCCGTGTATCCTAAAACTTTGTTGCTCATCTAGCACATTGTAGACTTTTCAAGGACATTTTTTGCTTGGACAAAAACTGTATAATCAGATCTATAAAAAAATCAGATCTATATCATGTCAAAAGCAAACAGAGCAGATCCTGATCAGATAGCTCCTATATGAGCCGTAAGAAATGTTTTGAAACAGAACCTGAGCCATTTGTACTGTTATTGCATACCTGTAACACTGTCCTAAGGTTCATGATCTGCCGGACATTGGTCTTTAGTTCGTGGATTAACCCTTAATCAGCCTAGCAGTTAGAGAGTTGGCAGCAAATTCAGTAAATATGGTGCTTTACCATTCAGTAATGAATAGGTTATGTTTGTTGATATGGTCATTGACTTGTTTTTCACCCATGTTTTTAGATATTGGTCAGTCTCTTGGATCGGTCAGTTGTCAAACACTTGTAAAACAGTTAACATTGATTGAAGCATAGATAGAGAGTAGGAGGAAGAGAGCAAATATTTAGTTAGGACTAATTTGTAAGGATATTGTTGGAATTGTTGAAGTGGCACTTAGTGATTGAAGTAGGTGGACAATGCGGACTCATCTGTACCTGTGGTTCAGAGAGGAAGATTGTAAGTATGCAGGGCTGGTGTCTCATTGGACTGACATTGGCTATTTTAACCCTTTCCTCCTTAAATACACCTTTCTACGCCTCTGTAAAAACCACTTGTTGAAACCATTGTGATAAATATACCATTTGCTTCTATGGGAGCAAATGCTCTATTTATCACAATTGTTTCAAACTACAAAATTCTCAAATTTTCCTTTTCTCTAATTAATGCTCCTTTTTCGGTAGATTTATTCAAAGTGGTTTGATCTAAAAATAGCCTATGAGGGAATGGGTTAACTCAGTTGTTTGTTGAGGTTTCAAAGTAGACTGGAATATCATTGTTTTACCCTTCATAGTAATGCCTTTGCAAAACAGAGTAGACCCAGACCAGACAGCTCCAGTGTAGGTCTGCTCTATTGAAATTTTGCTTTTGGAATTACATGACTATATTGATCAGATCCTACAGCTTTTATCAAAGCCAACATTTCCCTTGAAAGATTTACTTTTGAGACGATATATATTCATGAGGCTACCAATTCACACATAAATGTTCCTTAGGGTAAGGTTTAACCCATTCCTTCATAGGCTATTTTTAGATCCAACCACTTTGAATAAATCTACCGAAAAGGAGCATTAACTAGAGAAAAGGATTTTTTTTAGAGTTTTGTAGTTTGAAACCATTGTGATAAATAGAGCATTTTCTCCTATAGGAACAAATGCTCTATTTATCACAATGGTTTCAACAGGTGACTTTTACAGAGGCATAGAAAGACGTATGTATGGAAGAAAGGGTTATGAATAGAGCCCATTCGGTATGAATGGGTAAGTTTTTGAACAGTGCAGAATTATAGACAATTCTGATCTGGGTCTATACTATTTGAAAATACCAAATTCAGAAAAATTAGATATTCAATGATGAGAAGTCTGGTTGCTTTGCCACTTGTATGTTTTTCAGCCAGCTTCAGTTCTTCCTCATAGAAGTATGAGTAAAGGGATTTTGTTTTCCTCATGCCACATGGACAATACGAGCTTTCATATGTATAGCTCTTTGAAATGTTGATAATTACAACAATATCTGCTTCGTAGTAAATGAGGTCTCGTATCTTGGTAACCCAATACGCAGCTGGTACATGTACATAATGTGGGTTTATCGGTAGAGGGTCAGAGGGACACATGATACCTAGATCACTTAGCTAACCATTTATGGGAGAGGTTTATCCAGTAATATGAGACATTCTATGTAATAAGATGGGTTGTCATGTGGGCTATAAGGTGTCTCGTCCTGAGGCCATCTGTCTGTAGTGTCATAGGAGGCCGTTAAAACTTGTAACTGCAGCAAACAACTGAACCATTATTGCTTACACAGGGGCATCAAAGGAGCAAGTTCTATCAGAAAAGAAACAAAAATGCCTAAATATATTTATTATCTGAAGTCCAATAATAGAAATTCAATAATTCTTTTCATGGCAAGTTTAATTCCGTTGAGTCTCCACAATGGCCAGCTTTAATGAATGGGCATCCATCCGTCCAGGCCATGACTATTATACCCCAGCTGCTGCAAACAAAGTTTGAGGGGAATAAATATACTGGAATCGGCCCAGTCAGGTCTGGCGGTTGGTCTGTCTGTCCACTTTTTAAACATGGGTAGTTGGTGTCTCAAACTCCTCCTTCAATATGAAAGTTATTGAATTGATACTTGCCATATGTAAGAACCATGAATAGTAGATGTGCAAGATGCAATTTTCATGTGTTTACCACCAGGTATTGCTAAATTATCTCCCCTCAAACTTGGAGTATTTTTTGTAATTTTGGCATGAAACATGGTTAGTTGGTGTTACAAACTCCTTCTTCAATTTGGAAGTTATTATTATACTCCCCTTTTGAAAAAATGGGGGTATATTGCTTTGCACATGTCGGTCGGTCGGTCGGTCTGTCGGTCGGTCGGTCGGTCTGTCGGTCGGTCGGTCGGTCGGTCGGTCGGTAGATCGATGGTTTCCGAATGATAACTAATAAACGACTTGGCATAGAAACTTCAAACTTGCTGTGGTGGTTGGTCATGACAAGTAGATGACCCCTATTGTTTTTTAGGTCACTAGGTCAAAGGTCAAGGTCACCATGACCTAAAATGTTGAAATAGTTTCCGATCAATAACAGCTCAAGGGTTTGGCTTGGGATCTTCAAACTTGCTGTGGTGGTTGGTCATGACCACTAGATGACCCCTATTGTTTTTGAGGTCACTAGGTCAAAGGTCAAGGTCACCATGACCTTAACTGGTTAAATGGTTTCCGATCAATAACTGCTCAAGGGTTTAGCTTAGAATCTTCAAACTTGCTGTGGTAATTGGCCATGACCACTGGATGACCCCTATTGTTTTCCAGGTCACTAGGTCAAAGGTCAAGGTCACCATGACCTTAACTGGTTAAATGGTTTCTGATCAATAACTGCTTAAGGGTTTAGCTTAGAATCTTCAAACTTGCTGTGGTAGTTGGCCATGACCACTGGATGACCCCTATTGTTTTTGAGGTCATTAGGTCAAAGGTCAAGGTCACCATGACCTTAACTGGTAAAATGGTTTCTGATCAATAACTGCTCAAGGGTTTGGCTTAGGATCTTCAAATTTGCTTAGGTGGTTGGTCATGACAACTAGATGAGCCCTGTTGTTTTTGAGGTCACTAGGTCAAAGGTCAAGGTCACCATGACCTTAACTGGTGAAATGGTTTACTATCAATAACTGCTCAAGGGTTTGGCTTAGGATCTTCAAATTTGCTGTGGTGGTTGGTCATGACAACTAGATGACCCCTATTGATTTTGAGGTCACTAGGTCAAAGGTCAAGGTCATCATGACCTTAACTAATGAAATGGTTTCCAATTAATAACTGCTCAATGGTTTGGTTCGGGACCTTCAAACTTGCTGTGGTAGTTGGTCGTGACCACTAGATGAACCCTATAGTTGTTGAGGTCACTAGGTCAAAGGTCAAGGTCACCACCATGACCTTAACTTGTGAAATGTTTTCAGATCAATAAATGATCAGTGGTTTGGCTTAGGATCTTCAAAGTTGCTGTGGTGATTAGTCATGACCGCTGGATGACCTCTGTAGTTGAGGTCACTAGATCAAAGGTCAGGGGGTCTAGGGGGTATACATGTTTTACAAACATCTCTTGTTAAATTGATACTTGCAGAATTATCTCCCCTTGTTGAATTTTGAGTATTTTTTGTCATTTGGGCCTGTAATATTGGTAGTTGGTGTTGCATTTTCAAAACTGTTAATTTTTTCTCTGATTGTTTTGAGAAGTTGAGCCTGAGTGGCAAACAGTTTGGATCTCAGATCAGGCCCCAGATTTGCTGCAAGCTTGAATACAGACCAGATTTACAATTGGGAGGCAAGTTGACTGGAATAAAATTTAAAGGTTAGACAATAAAAGTTTGGCCTGTGTAACACATTGTGTCAAGCTTGACACATCAGAGAGACTTGTGATGGATTAATTAGCCATGGAACAGTACATGCTAGTAAAACAAAGACATTGTAGCGTGAAACAGTTGCTTTTATTTGAAACATATTTGAATAATATCTCACTGATTAGTTATTGGTTGTGACAGAGTTGATGAATTTCGAGATATTCAACTTGCATGCATTTTTTATTGGCGCATTGTTATCTGCAATGAGAATTTGCAGTTTTAACCCATACATTGATGACATGTTTTACAGAGCTGTAGATAAGAGATGTATTGTTTTATCTAAAACCTTTAACTCTTTCATTGTTGAACCCTTTCCTTCATGTAAACGCCATTTCATGCATTTGCAAACAGAGTAGACCCAGATCAGACGGCTCCTATAGGAGCCGTCTGATCAGGGTCTGCTCTGTTTGCTTTTGATGTGATATAGATGTGATTCTACAGTTCTTGTCAAAGCAAAACCTTCCCTTGAAAAGTACATATTATAAGGATTTAGCTAAAAGATGTTCATGATGTGATTATTTCTTACATGAATATTGAACAGGGAAAGGGTTAACAGTTATTCCATATTTTATCACCTCATTAATATTCAGAGACAGAATCAATCAAATGGAACATGGTCGAAACTCTATAAACTTCCATAAGAAAACAGAGCAGACCCTGATGAGATAGATATTTCAGGATCTGACTGATCAATGGGTTTTCTGTCTTTGCGAATGACGTGAAAAGGCATGACTAGACCCAGATCATAGTGGTCTTAGAGGGGAAGAGCCCTCTGATCAGGGTCTGCACTGTTTGTCATTCTAAACCCTCTCACAATTTTTCATATACTTAAAGAAGTCTCTTGGTTGTTTTTTCTCCAAAATCCAGGCAGAATTTCTCTCAACTTGAGAAATTGTTGAGAAATTTTTGTCTGCAAATATTGTTGTCTACTTCAATTCTTAAATACATTTTTTTACCACTTCTTTTTTTTTTTTAAAAAAATGTCATAGTCATGGAACATTGTACCCATTTTAGAAAGTAAAGTTGGAGCCGTCTGATCTGGGTCTACTCTGTTTGCAAATGCATGAAAACACATTTATATGAGGGGAAGGGTGAAACTTTACTTACATCAGACCTCAGGCAGACATTGATGTGTAGATGCACGTCTGTGTATCTCGGTCAAATGCTTTGTCTGCGCGAACAAGCAGGACATTATGTTAAAATGCCTTCACTTTTATCCATGTCATTGTCTAATGATTACATCAAAAAACAGATTGTGTATTGAGGCTAGAAGCCAGTTGTACATGTTGATCACCTTATGGGGGTATATTTAATTCTTTCCTTCATATAAACACAGAAATGCAGATCAGACTAGGAGCTGTCAGCTCAGTGTCTGCTCTGTTTGCTTATAAAATTATGATAAATCTGACTATAATTTGTACCATTACCAAACTTTGTATGTACCGGTATACGAAATTATGCCATTATGAAAATTCAGCTAATAAATATTCATGATGTCATTATTTCAGATATGAATATTCAACAGGGAAAGGGTTAACAATTTTCATCTTGTACTCCAGTTCTTATACCCACTTCCAGTCGATCAGTCAGTCTTTCCGTGTAGTGCATAACTCCATAAGTACTTGACCTGAGGAGTCGTGAAGTCTTGTAGGATGGTTGATCATTATATTGACCCTTTCCATTCATAAAAAACCCCACATTTTCTCGCATTTGCAAACAGAGTAGACCCAGATCAGACGGCTCCTGTAGGAGCCATTTGAATGGGGGTCTGTTCTGTTTGTGACTGGACTTTGATATATCTATTTCTTTAGTTTATAAAATTGTAACAATCTTCCACCTTCCATATTTCATTATAACTGTTTTGTCCATGAATATTCAGTAGGTATTGAAATTTAGACTAAATATAGAATGGGAAAAAGGGTCATCTTTGGTACAGATGTTATCAGTAACACAAGAGTTACTGCCCTTGTCATGGTCCATACCATAGCTACACCCTCTAGACTGTTTGCGTAGGCTTTATTCACCACTACCCTAGTTGCAAAGAAATAACATTAATCCTGCCTTTTTACGCCTTTGCAAACAGAGTAAACCAAGACCAGACAGCTCTTTCTGGAGCAGTCTGATCAAGGTCTACACTGTTTGCTGCTCTAGGCAAACTGTGTAATTTAATGTTAGCATTATACTTTTTTGAAATCTAATATTTCATACAGAATTTTATATCGAATTTGGTTTTCTGTTTCAGATAAGAAGAAAAATGGTGACCTAAGAACTGTATCCATGGGTAACAACACATCGGTAGTGGCAACGCCACCAGCAGAAAGGAAATCCAAGTTTTCAGCAATAGGAAAATTATTCAAACCATGGAAGTGGAAACGGAAAAAGAAGAGTGAGAAGATAGAAAAAACAGCTGAAGGTGAGTAAGCTTCTGCCATTTACCAGTGGTTTCAGTGGAGGCTGGCTGTAGATGTCTTGGCTCCAGTTACCCCAAGTATTTGGGCTGACAAACTTATTCAAATGGTGCAGACCCAGATCAAACTGCTCCTGCTGCCTGATCAGGTTCTACACTATTTTTGATATTTTATCACTTTATCATTTATCTGATGATTATTCATTAAAATATAATAAGTGTTTACTATTAATAAGCTGAATTTTTATGGCATCGTGGATTTTTTTGCCATAGTGTTTCATAAGCGAACAAAGCAGACCCTGTACAGATAGATTATACAGGAGCTGCCTGATCTGGGTCTACTCTGCAGAAACATCAAAAGGCATCTCTATCAGGTAAAAAAAAGATTAAAATTCAAATTGTTGCCAGTGGGCAGGGAAGATTTGGTGTCCAATTACTTAGAGTAGTAATATGGTAAGAGGCATATTTAGAAAATCTCTGATAAAATTTTCTGTATTTCTTCACCAAGCCTGATCTTGTTGATACTTGCTAGAACTGCCTGTCAGAGGTGTAATGAGTGCCAACAAATGCCCAAACAGTTGGGTCATTATGAAATGCTGGGTGACTTGGTGATTCTTCTGGATCCCAACTATTTACAGAGGCAGTCATCAGACCATGACAACTATGAAGACAAAAGCTTGATTGATTCACGAACCTTTTACTCCTTGAAATCGCCTTTCTATGCCTTTGCAAACAGAGTAGACCCAGGTCAGAGGGCTCCTGTTTGAACTGACACTGAGGTTCTTAAGTTTTGCACCTGGCATATTAGATTTCTTTCAAAGTTGTAACTTTCAAGGCAAGAGGTTGAGGTTATGAATCTTTTTGATGCTTGGCCTTTACTGAGCATTTTATAGTATATATCAATGTCATATTTTAACTCTTTCCCTCATATAAACACCCTTTCATGCATTTGCAAACAGACCTAGTTCAGAATGATGGCTCCTATAAGAGTTGTCTGATCGGGGGTCTGTCCTGTTTGCTTTTATGTTTGAATTTATGATAGATCTGACTACATTATATCCAGCAATACCAAAAACTCCTGTGTACATAATATGCTATTACAGAAATTCAGCTAATAAATATTCATGATGTCATTATTTTTTCATAAATATTGAACAGTGATGAATGGTTGGGCATTTGACTATTCTAGACAACTCCTTCAATATGTTATAGAGAGTAGTATGAAGTTACCTCCCTTACAAAGATCTTTATATGTTTCTCAGAAATTTGTGACAGGGAGTGTCCTAGTTGCTCACAGGAATTAACCAGGAAGTCTGGTGAACAATTTACATCAGAAAAACAAATTTCTTGGAACTAATGCTATATTTGTAACCCAATGCCATATTTTCCAAAGACAGATCCTTGATAATGTTTGTAAACAATTTAAATCCACATTAGATGCAAAGTAAATCAGCAACTCATTCCATCCAAAATCGTAACTGCGTCTTATCAGCATCCAAGGTGTTTGACACTTGGTTAGTGGTTTCTCAAAAGCTTGAACATAGAGTAAGTATCTCAAATCTACTGCAGATCATCCGAGTTGGATCAGATTTTACAGTAAGCTAAGGGTTGATCATCATGTTTAGAGTTGATATAATAACACAGGCAAACAGGTTGATGCTTCCTGTTCAAATGTCATCATTTATTTTCGTGATGTAGAGTGTGAGAAAACATTGAATGCAATATAAAGTGAATATAGAAACACTTAACCTTTTAGGCAGCAGAAAAAAAGATGTCTGCTCAAAGTCATGTCTGCTTTACTATTTAGATACAGTAAAACCTCTCTATAACAGCCACTAAATTATATCAAGTATTTTATGTAAAAGGCAGGTGGCTGCTAAAAGCAAGGTGAAAGTAAAACAGAATGCTCCTATATAGGAGCGTTCTGTTTTACTTTCATCTTGCTTTAAGCAGCCACCTGCTCTAAATACCAACTAATTTAAAACACAATTTAGTGGCCGTTATAGAGAGGTTTCACTGTACTTTTGATTTATAAAAGTTTGGAGAAACTATTGACCAAGTGTAAAATAGCTTGAATTCTTACCCGGCCTCTCATCTGGATCCAAACTGTTTGCAACTGCCAGTCATGTCCAGCTTAGCAAGCAGAGGGTTAAAATGCTTATTTTCAAAGTAGGTTTACAGAGCAAGTAAATGTGAATACTCAAGTACTAAAATCGTCATTTCTCCACCAAACCCTATGTTGTGACCACTCTTAAGATTAGAATCATCCAGGAGCTTTCTGCATGACTTTCATCCTGCATTAATTAAGCAGCCCCCTGCCTGAAAATGTCAATTCTTCTCTACCAGAATTCTGGTTTAGAGGGTTTCTGCTGTAGTTGTAGTCTGGAAAGATGTTGCTAGCTGAAATTTTCAAAGGTTATTATGATTTCTTTTCACCTAAACAATACCGCATCTCACGGGATTGATATAGCTAATAATTGAAGACATTTACTTTCCTTAATCATTGTATCGCTGGAGCTAATTTTCTGTGATTGTTGGACGACCTTTCATAAACTGCATGTGTTACATGAGTGGGACTTCTGCCAACCGCAAATCTGGCATGGTCAGAAAATAACGTTTTGCATAACAGCAAATTCCTAATTACAGTAAAACCCCTCTAATGCGACCAGCAAAAGGGGCATAATTGACAGTGGCAAAGGCAGGTGGTAGCTTAATGCAGGATGAAAGTTATGCAGAAAGCTCCTATAGGAGCTTTCTGCATAACTTTTGTCCTGCATTAAGCAACCACCTGCTTATAAAGACAGCCATGTTTATTCATTAAGTTGTCACATTAGAGGGGTTTTACTGTACCTTGTAAACAGTAATACTGTTTGGATTCAGATGAGACTGAGTAACTTGGTGTCTCATCAGGATCAAAACCATTTGACATTGATAATTTGTTTGAGAAAATCCACTTGGCTGGTGTCCCAAAATGGGGACATAGGCAAACTAGATCTAAGACCAAAGGGCTTTTGAAGGAGCTCTGGTATCAGGGTCTGTTCTTTACCTCACAAAATTACTTTCTAAAGGTCATAGTTTTCAAAAGAATTCTTACAGAAACACCCTTTAGAATGAAAATTAGATTAGTTTATAATACAAATTTGGACAAGTTCATCTTCAACTCTAGACACCAAATAAACAATGTCATCTGCTTCAAGTGTCAGAGTTTAATTTCCTGAAATTCTTCTCTGAAATGTAAGTGATGTGTCCAACAGTTTGGATCCTGATGAGATGCTGAATTGTTTGGGGTCTCATCTGGATCCAGACTGTTTGCAAATATAATCTAAGATTTGCCCATGGCAGCAAACCCTGTGATCATGAGCTGCTTTCCAGTGACTTGAGCAGTGAAAGTGTTAGAATTGGCAGATTACATTAACTTAGTGGCAAATATTTAACCATTTACTCCAGGAATATTCATGTAAGAAATAATGATATCATTAGTATTAATTTGATTATTTTTATGACAGGACAAGTCATGGACACAGGAGTTTTTGGCCATTGCAGAAACCGTAGATTCATATCTATATTACCGGTATATCATCAGCAAACACAGCAGACCCTGATTAAAATGGCAGTGGCGACAGCTGTCTGATCTGGGTCTACTCTGTTTGCAAAGTCCTTCGGATGAGACTATAAACTGATGTCCAATGTATCATTGCTTTACACTGGGCATCTAAAAGAACCAAAGGAACTGTTGATAATAAGAGAAGGGCATCTCTGTATCCTGTCCCCTCTCTCTGGGGCATCCAATTAGCCCATAGTGAACAGAAACGGATGTTGATAACAAGAAACAAACTCTGTTTGCAAAGGCGTAGAAAGGTGTAAAGGGTTAACCCTTTGAAGATAGCAAAAACAAGAAACAGGAAACAAGTATACTGGCATTTGCAAACAGTGAAGACCCAGAGTAGAGGGCTCCAAGAGAACTCCAAGGGGAACCCTCTGATCAGGGTCTGCACTGTTTATCATTCAGTATCCTCTTGTAATTTACACTCTTTTCTATATGTATAAAAATAATCTAATTATGCATGTACCCCTTTACTCCATACATACGCCTTTCTATGCCTTTGCAAACAGTGAAGACCCAGATCAGGCAGCTCCTATAGGAGCCTTCTGATCAGGGTCTGCTCTGTTTGCTTATAATATAGTTATATGATTCTACAGTTTCTGCCATGACCAAAAGTTCCTGTGTCCATGCACTATTATAACAAATTAATCCAAACAATATTCATCACATCGTTAATTCTTATATGAATATTCATGCAGAAATGGTTGAAGTGTGAGTCAACATTACACACTTTGCATGCTGGCGGTGAGTTAATGATATTCTTATTCAAGCAGTTTGCTTGACATGCTGGCTGTATTTTTGAGAAGAAATAGAAGAAACTTTGAAATTTGTAGCAGATAACAATTTGCAGTCCAAACTTTCCCAGTGTAAGGACATTTGAACGGTGTGAGCTACAGTTTGTTTTGAGCATAGTGGACACCTATTGAAAATTGTAATTTACTGCAATTTTGAATGTCATTTTATAAATGTCAGAATTATGTGTCATGCATGTAAAAATTAATTCAGTGCTCATTATACCAGAAAACAAAAGGTCAAATCACTGCAACATTGTCTTGTAACCAGAGAAAAATGAGCCATAAATAAAGTGGTTCCAGCTGATGACCTTTTAGCTGTAACCTTAAGCATGATATGGATGAGTTTATTATAACATTTGCAAACAGTGTAGATCCAGATAAGAAGTTGTATAACATAGCATCTCATCAGTGTCCAAATTGTTTGACGATTAGATTAAACTTTGTAGGAAAAAGACAACAGATCTTGTGTTTCAGGGCAAGTTTTGAGCAGGTTCTATATTAATTAAAATCAAACAGGATAATCTTACAAGGAAATGAATGTCAATATGTAACCTTTTCAAAAGTTTAACATTTTCCTTCATATTATAAGCACCTTTTCATGCATTTGCAAACAAAGTTGACCCAGGTCAAACAGCTCCAGTGTAGGAGCAGTCTGATCAAGGTCTGCTCTGTTTGCTTATGAAACTAAAATAAATCTGATTCAGCTGTTTCTACCAATTCCTGATGTCATTATTTCTTGCACGAATATTGAACGGGGAAAGGGTTAGCTCTATGAAATACGCCTTTTAACGCCTCTAAAAGTCACCTGTTGAAACCATTGTGATAAATTCAGCATTTGCTCATATAGGAGCAAATGCTCTATTTATCACAATGGTTTCAAACTACAAAATTCTGAAATTTTCCTTTTCTTTAGTTAATGCTCTTTTTCAGTAGATTTATTCAAAGTGGTTGGATCTAAAAATAGCCAATTAGGGAATGAGTTAATATGCAAAGTGGTAACCCTTATCTTGCCCAATATGACCTGAATTACAGACAGATTTGATCAAGATGTGAGGACGAGTGAGTCAGTATCCCATCAGAATCCAAGCTGTTTGACATCCGGTCAAAGATATGTGAATTTAAACAGTTTCAACAATAGCTCACTATAGACCACTCTTTAAAAATCAAAGAGCAAATTTTAAAGAGTGGTCACAGTCTAGGGTTTGTTGGAGAAATTACCATTTTTAGCTCGTCTGTTTCAAAGAAAAGTCGAGCTATTGTGATCACTGGGTTGTAATTGTCGGCGGCGGGGGCGTGCAAATTGCAATAACTGTAATGTAGCTCATTACTCGAAAAGTATAAGAGGTATCAACATGAAACTTCATAGGTTAGTAGATCTCATAGAGGGAAGGCCCCTACATAACTCTTGATTTCAAAATTTTGGAGTTATGGCCCTTTATTGTTTTAAAAAACAACTTAATTTAGCTGGACAAGCACCAAATCAGACAAGCGTTGGAACCGCACACGTCTCTTGTTGTATTTGGGTATGAACCTTTAGACTAGCTCTGATGCAACTCTCCATTTATGGAAATGTTGCCATGTGGCATTTGCAGTTAAGTCCCTTTTTGAACACAAAGTAATTTTAGCCTGCAAAACTTCTTGTGTGTTTTAGTTCTCCAAGTACATCATGAAAACGGTTGAAAGCTGTAGGTAACAGGTGTACTGATTATTCCAAATTTCTTATTTATATCTCTATTCTTATCTTGCACAAGAATTCTAATGAATGCTAACAAGACAGGATTTGGTAGGGAATCTATAGAACTTATGTCCCCTAAGTTGAACTTATGAGAATGTCAAACAATTCAGATCCAGATAATACAATTACTTGTAGTTAATGGGCAAATGGGTAGAATTGTGATTACTTTTGTATGCTCTTTACCTAATGAATATTCATCCATTATGAATACTAATTGGTTCAGTTCTTGTATTAGAAATATAAAAGGAGGACATTTATTGCCATGAATCTTTAACCCTTTCCTCCATATAAATGCCTTTTCACGCATTTGCAACAGAGAAGACCCAGATCAGATGGCTCCTTGAGGAGCCATCTGATCAGAGTCTGCTCTGTTTGCTAATGACTAAATATAGAACAGGGAATGGGTAAACATATGGTCAGACAACTCCTACAGGAGCCCTCTGATCAATCAGTCCATTCTGTTTGCAAATTAGGCTTCAAAAGGCCATCGATATTAACCCTTTCCCTTATTAACCCTTTTCATGCATTGCAAACAAAGTAGACCCAGATCAGATAGCTCCTATAAGAACAATCTGATCATGGTCTTCTCTGTTTGCTTATGGTATAATATACATGTAGATCTGATTCTACAGTTTCTGCATGAGGCAAAACATCCTGATTAGATACTGAGTGGATGAGATCAGTATCTCAGCACGGCATCTTATCAGGTTCTGTTGTATATTAACATCATGTTTTTGTAAGATAAAAAAATGATTAACCCTTTGAATGCAGAGCACACTTGTACTTGTATTTGCAAACACTGTAGACTCAGATCCTGGACTAGCCATCTATTCAAGATCTGCACTGTTTTCATTCAAAATCCTCTAGCTAGTTTATACTGAGTCGACATCATAGTTAAACACTGATGGGCTATTTTCCAAGCAGAAATCAGCGTTGAAAGGGTTAAGTAACTTTATTTCAAAACTTTTGTCTGCCTCAATTTTTGAAGTACATTTTTTATTATCCCTAATTGTAGTTGCAATAATGGTGGTTGGGTGTGTGTGTCCATCCATTAGTTTTTGTCCAGGCTGTAACTTTCTTCAGACTAATATTATGCAAAGATCATCAGAATTTGACTGTAGTGTTACTAAGAAAGAGACAGGTGTCCAAATGTTAATATCGT
Organism: Azorinus chamasolen; assembly: GCA_963576725.1. NCBI lineage: Eukaryota > Metazoa > Mollusca > Bivalvia > Cardiida > Solecurtidae > Azorinus > Azorinus chamasolen. Next base: position 47,314,276 of record OY755243.1, on the reverse strand, counting down.
CTTAGATGACTGTCACTGTAGATTTGCTTAAATTGTGGCTTTTTAGGCAAACCAGTTATGGTTGAAACTAGCAGCACAGAATCATTGACCTGTGCTTTGCTGATACACAGTTTGGCCACAGGGTAAAATTATGTTAATATTTTTTTCCAGTTATCGAGAGAAAGATCTCTTTCCGTGCTTCAAGGGAGGAACTAATTAAGAAGGGTGTGATTAAGGAAAGGAAAGAGGATACGATAGAGGAAGCAAATGAGAACCAGTCTAATGCTGCAGACACACAATCTAGTCATGAGGAAAAGACAGAGGCTGTTGTCACAACGCAACCCACTGATGTGCAAGACGCAGGTAGGTGCTCCCACAAATCTATGAAACTGTCACCAGCTAATTTTGACACAGGCTTACAGATCAGCAGTAAATTGTACAAGTCTGGACATTTTTCATGCCCCCACATAACATTAACCCATTCCATCATACAAACACCTTTTCCAACATTTTCAAACAGAGTAGACCCAGATCAGACAGCTCCTATAGGAGCCATCTGATCAGTGTCTGCTCTGTTTACTTGTGGTATAATATAGATATGATTCTACAGTTTCTGCATGAGCCAAAACATGATGTGTACATAAGATGTCATTATTCCTTACATGACTAGTAAACAGAGAAAGGGTTAAGGGGTTGAGATGGATATTTCACTTGTCTGTCAGTGTGTGCATCTGTCCCAAAAATATTTTGCAACAAACCTCTCCGTCAGATTTTGATCAAAATAAGGAATTGGTCAACCAGTATGAAGAAATGTTGTCCAAGGATACAATACATCCGTGTACAAGATTTTTCATGTATATAGAGGAAAATAATTCAGTGCAATGACTCTAATATAAGCATTCTGATATATATTTACGATTCATACAGAAGTACATCATCCATGCAAGTATGAAGAAATTCCATCAAACATAAATTAGGCCTTGTCCATACAAGATAATGCCTTGTATATACTTATAGAAGAAAAGATGGGCAGTGCCTTAGAGAACAGCAGTGTACCAAAGTTAACTGTTACCCTACACAACTTAAGTCTCCTCATTCTGGCATAAAACTTGTTTTGATTTACGAGTAGCTCATCCTTCAGGTGTATAATGCTCCAAGGATCAGAGCTCTTGTTTGAGCATTAGTTGCATAAGATGTCATTCGGCCTCCTAAATGCACCTACAGAATTTTTACATTATATATGTCATATAAAATCTAATGTCAAACCTTTCTTACACCATTAATCAGACAACAGATTTTAACATTCAGATTTTTTAAACATTTCCTAAATGTCTGCTCCTCCTTCAGTTTGAAAGTTATTGAATTGATACTTGCGGTACATAATAACAACAATTATAGTAGATGTGCAAGACCCACATTTCATGTTTAGCGCCAGGTATTGCAGAATTATCTCCCATTGAACATTGAGTATTTTTTGTCGTTTGGGCATGATTGTTATATGAATAGTTAGTGCCACAAACTCACTGTTCAAATTTGTTCTCAACAGATTTCAATGAAAGTTTATATACATGGCAGCTATGAAAGGTATATGTGCACTAAATGATTTTCATTGAACTAAGATGTAATGATTTACGGTCGTAATGGGTTAATTGTGAACTTGTTTTACTGAACTTCTACAGTTTCCATTAGAATTTTGTGAAAGTTGTACACTTGGTTGGTATCTTTGAAGTGCAGATATGCATAACATAATTCTGTTCAGTATCATAATTCATGCAGGAGTTTTCTGCGAAGTGTAGATATGCATAACATAATTCTGTTCAGTATCATAATTCATACAGGAGTTTTCTGCCCCTGGACTTGTACCATAAGTGGCTCAAGCCAGTTAAGTTTATTTAGTGAACTTCCACAGTTTTGAACATAATTCCGTGAAAGTTGATTCATATGATCTTTGTGAAGTGTAGTTCATTTTTCAGTATCTAACATACAGTTATCAGCCATTGGATTGCTATCAATGCTGTTGTAGAGGGGTATTCATCACCTTTAGTGATAGTTCTACCTTTAGTGATAGTTGTACCTTTAAATTAGACTTGTAGAGTAGTAAACAGTGTAAACCTGATTTCTCTGCTCCTTCATGAGCAGGTTGAACTGGGTCTACATTACACATGTATTTGCTTAACCCTTTCCCTGTTCTATGTTTATTACAAATTTCAATACCTGCTGGATAGTCATGCACAGATTAGTAATAATGAAATATGGAAGGTGGAAAATTGAAGCTTTTTTAGAAAGTATAGAAACAGATCTATCAAATTCCATTAGCAAACAGAGCAGACCCTGATCAGACGGCTCGTATAGGAGCCGTCTGATCTGGGTCTCCTCTGTTTGCAAATGAATGAAAACATGTTTATATGAAGGAAAGGGTTAAGCTTGTCCGAATACTTGGAGTAATTTGGGTATCTTTTTTTAGACATTTTATTTCATTCACCAGTATGATGACTCAGATAAGCGATACATGTAATCTATACGGTCATTTATAATGGCTGTCTTGTTTAAGTTTTAGTATAAAGTGGAGTGTATTCAAAATAGGTTTTATGCCGGCAAGACTAAGTTATCTTTTTGTTTGATGAAGCTGGCAGTTTTGGCAAGTTCTCATTTTATTTCCACCATCAAAGATGGGCGGACAATTTTATAGACTTAGGCTATCATTTATGATGCTTGATTTTCTATATTTATAGCCCGAAAGTTGATCTTACAATGATGTTATACCGAGTGTTAATTAGAATGAGTAAAAATCTTGTGTCAAAATAGAAACAAAGTACTTTGTATAAACTGGGATGTAGAAGTTCCATTACACTGTTTGCAAGTAAAGATAGGTCAAAGAGATTTCCAGAAATCTAAGAATTATCTTTAAAAATTTGGAGAAGAACATGTCATTAAAACCTTTGTTAAAACTGTTTAGAATGCAAACACTGCACTAAAGCAAACCAAAGAAATTATGTAAGATGTTTCGTATGGATCGGTAAATACCAAATATGTTTGCAAAATTGATGGTGGTTTTAGTTCTTGCATGCTAGGGACAGTCATGATTACCTATGCTGGCTGTGTGTCTCATCAGGTCCAAACTGTTTGACATGCTGGTTGTTTTTATAAAGAGAAATGGAAGAACAAATAACCCATTCCCTCCTACCAACGCCTTTTGATGCCTCTGTAAAAGTCAATATTTGAAACCGTTGTGATAAATAGAGTATTTGCTCCATAGAAGCAAAATGCTCTATCTATCACAATGGTTTCAAAACTACACAATTCTGAAAAATCCCCTTTTTTCTAGTAAATGCTCCTTTTCAGTAGATTTATTAAAAAAGGTTGGGGTCTAAAAATAGCCTATGAGAGAATGGTTTCAAGCAAAGACATGACTGTGTAGGTATGTATAGGGAATGAATATTGTGATGTTCATATGAGCGACCATGGGACAATTTGTCATGTCTGCATTCTCCTCTATATGCCTGATAGGGAAAGACTGGGTGTTGTGGATAATTTTAGTAAATAGTGCATGACAGAAGTGTCATTTATCACAATTTAGGGAACGTTTTTATCTGGCATAAGTAAAGTGGTTAGATTTCAACTGCAGTTAAGGTTTTTATCGTCAATTGTGTATTGTGTGTTAAAGTGATTGGACTGTGTTCACCAGGAACTTAATGTAAATATAATCAGCAAGTAATGTTGGCCCATACAGTGCCGGGACACAAGTCACTAATGTCCTTTGCAAAGTTAAACAGTGTAGACCCAGATGAGAGGGCTTCTAGAGGAGCCCTCTCATCAGGGGTCTGCACTTTTTGTCATGTTACACTTTTCTTTAGAAAAATCCCTAAATATTCACCATTAGTTTGAATTTTGGAACAGTCCATTTGAAAAGTGTGCGTTGTAAGGGTTAGACACACAGTTAGGTTCATCATCAGGCACTAGGTTGATATAGTGTTCTCGCTGTGTTATGTTGGGAGTATTAATAAAGGACAATTGATAGCCACAGTGGATGTAGAGTTTCAGCTGATGACAAATTGGAAACAAGTGGGGAATTCCCTTATCAGGATATAGCTTCTCTGTATATACCTCTTACTGTGTGAAAGAATTATACAAGCATTTGCATATAGTGTAGACTCAGATAGTAGGTTTTCTGCAGAAACTGTCTATTCTGGGTTTATTGACAGGTTCTTAAAGCAACAATTTCTTTTCAAACTGAATGGGATGTTGGGGTTTTTTGGTACTAAATAGCAGAGCATTCTTTCAGAAAGATAAAAGATAATTGCAAACAGGGTTACCATTGAACCCTGTATTTTCAATGTGGAAGCTTCTGTCCATGATAGTAATGCAGGTCCATGCATCTTGACAGGGTAAACTAATAAATAAAGGATACAACATCAATTTGGAATTGTAAACAGTATAGACAGATCAGAGCCTTCAGAGGGCTCTTACAGGAACCCTCTGATCTGGACTTGCACTGTTTATAAATGTAAGCAAACATGTTTTGTGTAGTTAAAAGGTTGATATAATGATAGTATTAGTATAGCATGATACAAGCCATATTAGCAAGGGAGATGCAGTAAAACCTGTCTATAGCGACCTTCAAGATTAGGTCTAACTCTCTGGGTTTATAATAAAGAGTTATATAAACAGACTGGTGGTGTCTTAATGCGGGACAAATGTTATGCAGAGAGCTCCTCTAGTAGCTTTCTGCTTTACTTTTATCCTGTAGTAAGCAACCACCTGCTCTTATCAAGCACAGTATGGTATTCATTATAAATGGTTGCTATAGACAGGTTCTTCTGTATATGAACTAATGGTTTGTTTTGATCTGATCACTGAGAAAGATCAAAGGTTAACTGATTGTTATTGCTTACAAGGGGTTATGAGTATAACTGGGTGCTTGGAATTCTGGGACATTGGGATACAGCTGTTCAGATTTACAAGATTCAGGATTGTGCATTGGGAACTGATAAAAGTTTACATGGTGTAAATTGTTTTCCTTGTATCTTGCAAAATAGCCAGAAAAGAGTACTGATGAAATGAGATATCTGACAACTTATTGCAGTCTGATTCTATTTGGAAGAGTCAAACATGTGAATGGTCAATGTATGAAACAGTTTATTCAGGTTGCTGGTATGTCTTCATTTGGCTGGACAATGGTACATCAGAGGTCCAGATAAGATGTATAAATTATAACATTTACAAGAATAATTTCTTTATTTCTCCACCAATCCCTATGCTTGCTGTGACATAGGGTTTGGTGGAGAAATGAGAATTTTAGTACTTGAGTATGCATGTTATTCTGTTGGTCTGGTACAGGATTAAAAAGTTTTTTGTTTTTGTTAGCATACACATGGTTTTACAAGGGTGACAGTTCATTTGGATATCGATTGTAACCTTGTTTCTCATGACTGATTCTGATTATGATGGCTAACAATCAGCTGATGTAGAATGAAGGTGTGAGACAATTATGTTAGCCGTGTTGTATAGTTTTGGTACAGGTCGTGATTTTTTCTGTTCATGTTGATGACCCAGTTAGCCTACCTGGTGTAAAGTTTGGCTGCGTGTTTTACCTGGTGAAGTTTTCTTTCAAGGAGTGGTAGCTGTGTATTAACTGTATAAATATTAATATTACTCAGCCTCATCAACATGCTTTAAGGGCTCTTTGCAATAATGTGAAAATGTGAAGATACTTTTCAACTGCCACCATGGAGTGTTACAGGTGGTTGTCAGAGACTGCAACATCTGCTTGAGGGATTTATTTTACGGTTTTGAGAGAATAATGAGTGCCTATGTCGTGCATTATGCGGAATAAAAATCGGAGAAAGGGGTTCACCCTACGGATGAGGTGCCCCTGCTTTCGAAAAGGTAAGTTGAAATTCCTTCACTTGCCTGTGTAATGAGTCATACTGGTGGAAACAAGGTCACAGCCTACCTGTTGAATTGAGTATGTACAGTTGAGATTGTCGCGATACAATTAAGTAACTGAATAGTTAGCATGGATTATCACAGAGCATAACAGTGCTTCTCTTCATAATTATGCTTAAGTGAAATGGTCTTAATTATTTCAACACTAAGTAACTTTCATTTGCACTACTTACTGTCTGCTACAATTTTAAAGTACACATGTACATGGGTTTGTCTTTCTTCATTTTTTTTCATTGTCAGACAGTAACACAGCATCTCATCTAGATCCAAACTGTTTGCAAAGGTCATCATTTGACTCTTATCAGGTTTTTGACGAAAAACTACTTTTGAGCGCTGAAGCATATGACAAATGTTTTGAGTACTCAAGAGGTTGAAACTGTGGCCTCATAGAGTATGCAGTGTTTTAAAATTCTCTAGCAATTTTTGCCCTCTCAGGAAATTTATTATATGCCCTCTTAGCAATTTATGCCCTCTCAGCAAATTATGCCCTTTCAAGGAATCTATAGTTAACCGTTTGAATACGAGAAACATTAGTGTACTGACATTTGCAAACAGTGCAGACTCGTATGCAAGAGGGCTCTGATCTGGATCTGCACTGTTTGTCATTAAAAACCCACTTGCAAATTACCGGTAAACCCTTTACACTATATATTCATGTCGGATATAATGAATAATAATCTTCTTCCTTCGATAACGAAGATGACCATGACTACGCTAATATCTTAAATGTGCTTGTGTTAGCCAAGATGGCTTACTAAGCTGATCCTTGCTCTGAAGGATATAATGTATGTGTGAATAGTAATTGGTTTAATGTTTACAGTGGAATATGAACAAGGAAAGTTTCTCAAACCTGTTGTCCGGATCCAGACTGTTTGTATAATTATGTTGTCATAAATGGGTTTTCCTGTCAACTGGTTAAGAGCAAACAGCATCCTCTCAGAAAATCCCCAGTAACTTTTTACCTCATGATTATTCATTTGTAAGAACTAATATATGAATATCAATTTTTATAACAGTATATTAACCCTTTCCTCCATAAATACGCCTTTCTACACCTCTGTAAAAGTCACTTGTTGAAACCATTGTGATAAATAGAGCAAATGCTCTATCAATTATGGTTTCAAAAATACACAATTCTAAAAAATTTCCTTTTCTCTAGTAAATGCTCCTTTTGGGGAAAATTTATTCAAAGAGGTTGAGTCTAACAATAGCCTATGAAGGAATGGGTTAACCCTTTCCCTGTTGCATAATCATGTAAGAAATACTGACATTATCATCATGAATAATATATTAGCTGAGTTTTATAAGGCATACAGTATATACACAGGATATTTAATAGTAGAAATGGTAGAGTGAAATCTATAATCATTTCTGAAGCAAATGAATCAGCTGCTGCTTCTACAGGAGCCATCTGATCTGGGTCTACTCTGTTTGCAAAGGCATGAAATTTTAAGCAATTATATGGAGGAGAGGGTTAAGGAAATATCAATTTGATAGGTCATTTTTGTTTAACCAAATTTCCATCCAAGGCTATTTTTAGATCCAACCTCTTTGAATAAATCTACCTAAAAGGAGCATTTACTAGAGAAAAGGAAATTTTTAGAATTGTGTAATTTTGGCTACATTGTGATAAATAGAGCTTTTTCATAAGCAAACAGAGCAGACCCAGATCAGATTGCTCCTCTTGGGGCTGTCTAATCTGGGTCTATTCTGTTCGCAAATTTTAAAAGAGTAAAGGGTTAAAACAGTTCACAGTATAGGAATAAGCAATCTGCTGAGTGTATTCATTAGCCTAAATGGCTTAACAGTTGTAGTTTCCCCTGTATGCTGTATGTTGAATGGTTTGAAAAAGAACTGTATTATATGATCTGCTCCTTGACATGGACAAGTAACCTCAGAAACAGACCAATCTTTATTACTAACAGTAAACACTGGCATCAAGTGAAGGTACGAAAAGGAGAGTATTGCATCACTACAGTGCCAAAACAGCTTAACTCATGCCAAAGCTCCAAAGAGATAGCATGTTTGTTGCTGTCTACCTGTTTCATCATCATGTCAGCTAATAGCAACCTTTTTGTATAAGTGATAGAAGTGGGAGAAAATAATTCTAAACAATATTGGCCAGAATAAGAACCCAGTTATCAAATCCAGCCGCCTTTGTTGATATAAGGGTGGTTCTTGTATTTGTGCTTCGGGAAATCGGGTAGGACTGAAGGAAACAATATACACATACCAGTGTATCAATCACTTAACTCTTTACCTGTTCAATATTTATGTAAGAAATAATGAATATTTATAAGCAGAATTTTCAAATGTAAAATTTTCAAGGGAATATTTTGCTTTGACAAAAACTATATCATGTCATAAGCAAACAGAGCAGAATCTGATCAGACAGCTCATATAGGAGTATGAAGGGAAGGGATAATTTACAGGTAGTTAGGGCTTTTAGCAGTCTGCTTTATAGAGGAGTATCTGCTTTATATAGGGTTACCTTTCTCATATTGCATTTACCTGTAGTGAATAAATTATTAATGCCTCTCTTTTGCCTTTATGTGTTCTCATTATTTCATGTTTCTCATGTATTTTGTCCAAGTGTTCATGTAACACATCCCTATATTTATAATACAAATAAATCATATGAAGAATGGCCTAATGCTTTTTAGCTCACCTAAACTATTGCTCATGATGAGCCATTTATAATGACCACTCGTTATCCGGACTTCTCAAGTTCTGGTGTCAATTTTCTTTATAAATATGTCTATAGCACCAATTTAAGAAATCTTCTATGAAACCATTCACCAGATTTCAGTATAAAGTTGCTGGAAAGTATTAGATGTGAGCATGTACCAGAATTTCCCACACTTTTTTATTGCATCAAAAACAATGGCTGCCAGGGCGACTGTAGAGAAACAAACCCCTTCACCATACATCAAATGGGCAGTTGACTCGGGTGAGCAGTATAGAGCCATCATGTCCCCTTGATAATTTCAAGTATGGTTTCTATCAGGATATCTTATTCCAAATATAACCGTTTCTTTGTACATAATTTGTAAAACTGCAGTAACAGCTTTTGTCAACTAGTCCTATTGAGAATACGTACACAGCATTTTGTGTTATATTCAAATGCATGCTGCACAATTAATGCTTGCTTAACCGTTTCCCTGTTCTATATTTAGTCCAACTTTCAATACCTACTGAACATTCATGGACAAAATAGTTATAATGAAATATCGAAGGTGAAACATTGTAGCCATTTAGAAAGTAAAGAAAAGGATCTTTAAAATTCTATTAGCAAACAGAGCAGACCCTGATCAGATATTTCCTATATGAGCTGTCTGATCTGGGTCTGCTCTGTTTGCAAATGCATAAAAATGTGTCAACATGAACAAAAGGGTTAACCCTTTTCAATACTGAATTTTCAAATAGACTACATGTATTAAAAAATTCAAGCAGGTCAACCTTATTGTGAAGTACATGTACAAAAATCTGATGAAACAGTCTTACATGTACTAGTTATGGTTGCCATACTGCAAGCATTTCTCCTTGACCATTATTTGCTGCCATGTTGTCAAATTTAATTACATCCTTAATTTGTATATATCATGCATATTGACAAAGTTGTGACTCTTGAAGATTTAGATTTTGCAGTGTTAATTAATTATCATCAGCTGATGGTGCTCTTGTATTGCTCTGGAAACATTCTGGCTGATATGCTAACAATGCCAACCCGAGTCTGATGCTCAGGAAATTTGCTGATACTGTGTACCATTTTGAGGAATGTTAACCCTTTACTCCATAAATAATAGTGCCAAAAATAATGACATCTTGAATATTAATCAACTGAATATTTATGTCTCTACAAACAAGGGATTTTTTTTATCATGGCAGAAACTGTAGAATCAAATCTATATTATCTCATTAACAATATAATCAAAGCACACTTTGATCAAATGGCTCCTACAGGAGTCAGGTGATTTGTATCTACTCTCTTTGCAAAGGTGTATCAATGGAGTAAAGGGTTAAATGCAGTTATGGAGTTGAAATCTTTGCATGTTTGTAATTGTTGTCTTCAAACATTGTCTTCTTCTGCAGTTGACAGTTAATTATGTCCTCAAAATGAAGTGTGGGACATATTGCGTTTACTCTGGTCTCTTCTCATTAATATTATTATTAAGTCGCCCAAACAAAGTTTGGGGCTTATTGTTTTTGCACCGTTTCTTTTTATTCTTCTCCTTATTGCTGTGAGCTTGCCCAACCCAATTCTCAGAGACTGATGATCCAGTCTTTACCAAACTTCACAGGAAGGTGGACATGCCATAAGGTCTTGAATTTTTCAAAATTGCCACTATTGCTATAAAAACCATGGATATAGTGAAATATTGGAGGAAAAAAATCATGAAAATTTGTAAAGTGCTTAAAACTTTACGGAAATGTAGTTTTGGATGATTGTGTAGAACAGATTTCAAGTCTTGCATAATTATTTTCGAAATGGTTGCCATTGTCATGGAAACTGAAAATGAAACTCTTGGAGTTTTCAAAATGGCCATGGATACCATGGGAACCAAGGCCGAAAATAGGGAAAATTTGTAAAGTGCTCGGAATTGAATGAAATTTGAGGAAATGTTGCTTGGCATGATTGTATCTAGAACAGATTTCAGGTCTTGGAATTTTTAAAATGGTTGCCGTAGTCATAGAATTATAGCCCAAAATATTATAGCATGTGTAGAACTGATTGTCTTAGAAAAAAATTAAGAAAAAAATTTAAAATGGCCACTATTGTCATGGAAACTGCGAAAATAGTACAAAATAAAAAATGCTCTGGATTGAAACTTTACTGAAGTCGAATGTTTGGCATGTGCAGAATGATTTCTTGTCTGAAACATTTCTTTGTAAGTAATAGTCCAATCTTAATGAAACTTCACATGAACATTGTTGATGTTGCTCGATTTGCTGAAAATTGGTATGTTGGGATATTTTTGTACTCCAAAATGATTAGCAGGACCTGGTGTTTATAAAGCATTGGTTACCATGGTAACCAAACAGATGGCTCTCATTTGTCAAAATTTCTGTAGGGGTATTTAGGAACCCCAGACGCAATGGTAGGTGCTTCAAAGGAGTTGGTTGCCATGGTAACATAATGATTGGTCACAATTGAGATGTCATTTGATTTTTCTGAAAATAGGTATGTATTGGTATTTAAGTACTCCAAACTTAATGACAAGTATTTCAAAACTTGGTTGCCAGGGTAACCTGTGGCGGCCTGTGATTGGTTGAAATTTAGATATTGTCTGAAATTGCTCATCTATACCTGTTTTCTATTTCCTTTGAGGGACAGCCTATGGCGTAATCTTGTTAGCTCACCAGAGCACAAAGTGCTCAGGGTGAGCTTTTGTGATCGCCAGATGTCCGTCGTCCGTCGGCGTGCGGTGTGCGTCTTGCGTCGTCGGGCGTCAACAATTTGAACCTTTAAAAATCTTCTCTGAATCTGCAGGGTTCTCAGCTTTCATCTTTGGTACATAGCATCACCTATAGGTCCTCTACCAAAGTTATATAAATTATGCCCCTGGGGTCAAAATTGGCCCCGCCCCAGGGGTGGGAAGTTTTCAATAGAAACATATAGTAAAACTTTGAAAATCTTCTCCTCTAAAACCAGAAGGTTATTAGCTTTCATATTTGGCACATAGCATCATGTTCAGGTCCTCTACAAAAGTTATATAAATTATGACCCTGGGGTCAAAATTGGCTCTGCCCCAGGGGTGGGAAGTTTTCAATAGAAACAAATAATGAAATCTTTGAAAATCTTCTCCTCTGAAACTGAAAGGCTCTCATCTTTCATATTTGGCACAGAGCAGCATATTCAGGTCCTCTACAAAAGTTATATAAATTAAGGCCCTGGGGTCAAAATTGGCCCCGCCCCAGGGGTGGGCAGTTTCCAATAGAAATATATAGTGAAAACTTTGAAAATCTTCTCCTCTGAAACTAGAAGGTTCTCAGCTTTCATATTTGGCACATAGCATCATGTTCAGGTCCTCTACAAAAGTTATATAAATTATGGCCCTGGGGTTAAAATTAGCCCCGCCCCAGGGGTGGGCAGTTTTCAATAGAAACAAATAGTGAAATCTTTGAAAATCTTCTTCTCTGAAACTGGAAGGCGCTTAGCTTTCATATTTGGCACAGATCATCATGTTCAGGTCCTCTACAAAAGTTATATAAATTATGCCCCTGGGGTCAAAATTGGGGCCGCCCCAGGGGTGGGAAGTTTTCAATAGAAACATAATTATAGTAAACCTTTGAAAATCTTCTCCTTTGAAATCAGAAGTTTCTCAGCTTTCATATTTGGCACATAGCATCATGTTCAGGTCCTCTACAAAAGTTATATAAATTATACCTCTGGGGTCAAAATTGGCCCCGCCCCAGGGATGGGCAGTTTTCAATAGAAACAAATAGTGAAATCTTTGAAAATCTTCTCCTCTGAAACTGGAAGGCGCTCAGCTTTCATATTTGGCACATAGCATCATGTTCAGATCCTCTACAAAAGTTATATTAATTATTGCCCTGGGGTCAAAATTGTCCCCGCCCCAGGGTCGGGTAGTTTTCAGCAGAAACATATAGAGAAAACTTTGAAAATCTTCTCCTCTGAAACTGAAAGGTTCTCAGCTTTAATATTTGGCTCATAGCATCATGTTCAAGTCCTCTACAAAAGTTATATAAATTACGCCCCTGGGGTCAAAATTGGCCTGCCCCAGGGCCGGCTAGTTTTCTATAGAAACATATAGTGAAAACTTTGAAAATCTTCTCCTATGATTGTCTGGTGAGCGCTTCAGGGCCATTCTGGCCCTCTTGTTTTTCTTTTAGTTCTCATCAAAAATATAATTGGAATGTCAATTTAGATCTTTGTAAGACATTGAGTTACTCATAGTCTCATATGAATCCAGAAAGTGTGCACAGATTATAACAAATATAAGGAGTTTATTGGCATTTGCAAACAGTGTACACCCAGATCAGGGTCTACACCATGATTTATCCTTTTGGAATCATTGAACCCCTTCTGCAAAACAATGATGGACCATTCCACTTTGGAAAAAAAGTCATTTATATTGTATATTGTGAAATGAACAAATTTTTATCCACTGTAAAGGAAATTATTTTACATGAAAAATGAAGTAGCTCGTTAATATTGTTGGAACTGTCTGTTGTTGAAACCTTGGGATTTGCAGGTTTAGCTGATTATGATTGTGTTTTGTACATTAACCTTTTCAATGCTGAATTTTCAAAATGGAGTAGTCCATGACTATCTAAAGGTAGAGTTCATTAAGTATGAAAGTGTTAATTTGTGAGAGGATTTTGAATAACAAACAGTGCAGACCCTCTTGGATCTGGGTCATCATTGTTGCAAATAACTGTCAACTCATTTACAACATTCAAAAGGTTAATGGACTCTGACTGCTATATAAGGTCTGTTGATGTCCCTGCCTTAGTCAGAATAATCAATTTGCAGACTCTGTGAGAGACTGCTCCAGCATCTGCTTCTCTAGAACTACTTCAGTCTGCCTGGTTCCTGGCAGTTCTGTTCTCAGGTTTGAGTGAATCGGTGCCCTGCTCATTGCTCAGGTACATTAGTAAGTAGTTGACTAAGAATCAGCTGAGTGGCAAGCGGTTGAAATACCTGTGATAATTCAATTACTGATTTGAATCTGGATTATTATCAGGTGATGACTCTCTTTTTCTCTTGAGACATGTTTTAGAAAATAAAAATGCCATGTTGAATTTGTATTATCATTGCACAAAAGTGATCAAGACGGGGGGGGGGGGTGGTGGGGGGGTGGGGGGGGGAATTTGGCAAGCAGAGCCAATGCAGATGTCTGTTTAACTCGTTAGGCAAGATTTTGTGCAACCTGTTGAATGGAGATCAGGAAGAAGTATTATGATGGTAGTTTTATGTGGGACATTTTTTGTGTCAGTAACCCTTTACTTGATAAATATTCATGTAGCAAATGATGAAGCCATAAATGTTAATTGCCTGAATTTTTGTATTGGTATATGAACACAGATTGGCCATGGGAGAAACTGTAGAATCAGATCTATATAATTCCTTAAGCAATTGCAAATAGATTATACCCTGATTAGATGTACTCTGTTTGCATGGCATCAGAAGGTGTCTCTGTCAGATAAAGGAATAGGTGAACATGTGGGTGTCACAATGGAGGTTTGGGTTAACAAATCTGTTTGGTGAAGATATTTTAGTTGCCCATTTGACTGGTTGCCTGATAGAGACACCTTTTCACGCTTTTGCAAGCAGAGTTGACCAAGATCAGACGGCTCCTGTAGGTGCCACCTGATCAGTGTCTTATGACATAACATAGAACTGATTCTACAGTTTGACATGATAAAAAAAATTCTTTTGTTCAGTGGTTATTATGAAAAATCTATGTTTATTCCCATTTTCAATACCTGCTGAATATTCATGGCCAATAAGGAAGATGGAACATTGTAGCCATTTTAGAAAGTAAAGAAACAGATCTGTCAAATTCTGATCAGATAGGAGCCTTCTGATCTGGGTCTACTCTGTTTGCATATGTTTGAAAACATGTTTATATGATGGGAAGGGTTAATAGATATTCCTAATGTCATTATTTCTTACATGAATATTCAAAAGAAAATAGTGCAGACCCAAATGAGATGGCTCCTTACCCTTTCCTCCATAAATTCGCATTTCTATGCCTCTGTAAAAGTCACCTGTTGAAACCATTGTGATAAATAGATCATTTGCTCATATAGGAGCAAACTTTTAATGCTCTACTTATCACAATGGTTTTAAACTACATAATTCTAAAAAATTTCCTAAATTCTCTAGTTAATGCTCCTTTTCAGTAGATTTATTCAAAGTTGTTGGATCTAAAACAGCCTATGAGGGAAGGGGTTAAGGAGCCCTCACATCTGGGTTTACACTGTTCACAAAGGACTGTATTAGTGGTTCATTTCCTGCACTGAAAGGATGAAATACAATGTGTTTTTCTTGTTTTTGTTAATCCAATATTATTACTTTCTCATACTTTTACCTACATGTAGATATACTCCTGGGAGATTTTGAACATATGGCAACAGTTTAGGCATGTGAATTCTCTTGTAGTTAGTTCTTTGCAACAAATGAAATAGTTGTTTACTGTAATAATTGTCATCTCATTTCGATCATTGTTTGCATAGTCAGTTTCAAATTTGCTGCTAGTATGCAAAGAGTTGATATTAACCCTTAGCTTCATATAAACGCTTTTTCATGCATTTGCAAAGAGAGTAGACCCAGATCAGACAACTCCTATAGGAGCCATCTGATCAGGGTCTGTTCTGTTTGCTTTTGACATAATATAGATCTGATTTTTTGTCAAAGCAAAAAATCCCTTGAAAAATTTATATTATAAAAAGTGAGCTAAACTATTCATGTTGTTGTTATTTCTTAATACATGAATATAGAACAGGGAAAGGGTTGATTCTTATCTCTTCAGCTATTGTGTCAGTGTCAGACAGTTTGGATCCTGATAAGACACCCATTACTTAACCCAATACTCCATGAATATTCTTGTAAGAAATAATGACATCATGAATATTAATTAGATTTGTGGTTGTAATAGCTCATGGCCATGGCAAAAATTGTAAAATCATATCTGTGTTATATCATAAGCAAATAGTGCAGAGCCTGATGAGACGGATTTTTTTAGGAGCCAAATGATCTGGGTTTACTATGTTTGCAAGGGTGTAGAAAGGCTGCATATAATAATATAATATTTATGGAGTAAAGGGCTAATGTATTATCTAAATCCAAACTGTTTGTGTATGTTATGAATTCTATGCAAAGAGATGGAAAAAAATAGTTAAACCTTTAGCTCATAAGTATATTCATGCACTGATATTTCATAAAGGCCAATGAATAATGGATTTATAAAATTTGCCCTCATGAATATCTATATTACTAAATTACTGTTAAAATAAATGGACTCAATTTTGTGTCGGATTTGCTGTCAATATCAGAAAAGGTACAAAGACCAAAAAATTCTCGCTATTCTAACTTATATGGCCATTGGTAATTTTGCATTTCAAATTAAAAAAAAAATGTATTGCCTTCCTTCGAAAAAGGGGGAAAATTCAAAATCTTCTTAACTAGGAAATCTAAATATAGCTTGGAAACGCCCATCAAGCTAGAAACAGAACCAATCAGTTGCTAAAAGACGTGATAATTATGGGCACACGTCGGAGCCAAAATGGCTGAGACGGGAGAGAGCATGCTGTAGTAGGCATCAATATCGAAAGCAGGAAATCCTCAATGGTTGATGTAGGAACTGTCTGATCAGGGTCTACTCTGTTTGTTAGTGGAATTTTAATGATATGTTTCTTTAATTTCAAAAATTGCCAGTGTTCCACCTTCCATATTTCGTTAACTATTTTGCCCATGAATATTTAGTAGGTATTGAAATTAAGAATAAACATAGAATAGTAGGGTAAGGGTTAAATGGTGCCCATTGACGTACTAGGCTTTCTGAGTACTTTAACCCTTTCCTCCATAAATACGCCTTTCTACGCCTCTGTAAAAATCACCTACTTTATGAAACCATTGTGATAAATAAAGCATTTGCTGGTTTCGCTACAAAATTCTAACATTTTCCTTTTCTCTAGTTAATGCTCCTTTTCGGAATATTTATTCAAAGTGGTTGGATCTAAAAATAGCCTATGAGGGAATGGGTTAAGGGTTACATTAGGGATTAGTGATACTAAAGTATACTTGTATTTTGATGTTAGCTCTATATGATAAATTGGGGTATAGAGATACTTAAGTATACTAAGTCTTGTATTTTGATGTTAGCTCTGTATGTTAAATTGGGGGATAGAGATACTAAAGTATACTAAGTCTTGTATTTTGATGTTAGCTCGCATGCTTCAGTTGTCTACAGTCACTGGTACAACAGGCAATAGAGCAAAAGTATAATATACTTGTAAACACTTTCTAATGTATGTCAGCGTGATACAGTTCTTCCACTTCTCATTTAATCCAAGATTGGCATAATACAATTACTTGCCAATTAGTTATTGTCTTAATTAGTGCAATGAAAGAATTGCTGTTTTATTACAAGAGCATAATTCTCTTCCCAGCCTAGGATCAATATTTCCTCTCAGTTCATTAACATCTTTCTTCATTATGGCAGATTTTGTCATTACATTTGCAAATGGTATAGATTTAGTTGTTCAGCATCTTGTATGATGTATTCAATCAGTTTCTGATGCTTTTAACCCATTCCCCGATAGGCTATAATTATTAGATCCAACCACTTTGAATAAATCTGTACCGAAAAAAGGAGCATTAACTAGAGAAAAGGAATTTTTTAGAATTTTGTAGTTTGAAATCATTGTGATAAATAGAGCATTTGCTCCTGTAGGAGCAAATGCTTTATTTATCACAATGGTTTCATAAAGTGACTTTTACAGAGGCGTAGAAAGGCGTATTTATGGAGGAAAGGGTTAAAAGAAAATAAAGAAAACAGAACAGAATTGAAAGTTGAAACAAACTATTTAATCCTTTACTCCATAAATACACTTTGCAATGCCTTTCCAGAGTAGATCCACAACATAGGTTTTGGTGGAGAAAGAAAAAGAAGTTTTAATTTATGCATCTTATCTGTCAAATATATTGATAAATTGCAGAGTCTTGTCTCTACTTAAACTGTATGCTTAATTCTTTACTCCAAAAAATACACATTTTAACCCTTTCCTCTATAAGTACGCCTTTCTACGCCTCTGAGACTGTAAAAGTCACTTTATGAAACCATTGTAGTGGTAAATAGAGCATTTGCTCCTATAGGAGCAAAATTTATGCTCTATTTATCACAATGGTTTCAAACTACAAAATTCTAAAATTTTACTTTTCTCTAGTAAATGCTCCTTTTGGGTAGATTCATTCAAAGAGGCTGGGTCTAAAAATGGCCTATGGAGGAATGGGTTAATTAATACCATTGCAAACAGAGTAGACTCAAATCAGATGGCTCCTATATGTCTGATCAGGGTCTGCTGTTTGCTTGTGAGAATACAGATCTGATTCTACAGCTTCTGCCATGGCCTAAAATTCCTGTATTCATTAGCCATTATAAAAATTCAGTAAAATAATATTTATGATGTCATTATTTATTACTTAAATATGCATAGAGTAAGGGGCTAAGTAATCATAATAATAAGAAGTCATCGCTATCGTGGAAAGAGTTAACCCATTCCTTCAGGCTATTTTGAGATCCAACCGCTTGGAATAAATCTACCGACGAGGAGCATTAAGTAGAGAAAAGGAAAGTTTTAGAATTTTGTAAATTGAAACCATTGTGATAAATAGAGCATTTGCTCCTATGGAGCAAATGCTATATTTATCACAATGGTTTCAATATGTTATTTTTACAGAGGATTAGAAAGGTGTATCTATGGAGGAATGGGTTAATTGTATTTATGTTACATTCACTACAACTGACATACTGCATGCCGTTAGATTGCTGTCTGTTTTCTGATCACCAAGGTAACCAGGTGAAGGAGTTAACAATTTAGTACAATATTTTTTTGTTCTCTCTCAAATTTTTGCTGCTTCTTTTAAAAATCCATTATATTTGACATATCTGTGCTAATATGTTTGAATATGTCAGATTTTTGTACCTGTTCTTTGTAATGTAGGTAGAAGTGGTGTGGTGCCATGGTAACAGATGTCTGGTTTGAATAAACATGCAACTGAAGAATGTAGTGTATCACAGGCTCATTCAGATTTAATTTCAGCTGGAAAATGCAGTCAAGCTTAAAATGAAATCATAATAGAGGTTTTATTTGTTTGTTGAGCAGTGATACAAGTGTGTGTTGTTGTGGTTGTCAGATGATGAAACTTGGAACATATGATAATCTGCAGTATAGTGTCTTGATGACCTTGTTTATCTTATCCATAAATATGCCTATCTATATGCCTTTACAAACAGAGTAGACCCAGATTGCCCAAAAGTTTTGTTTCCTTGTGCTATTATAACAATAATTTATTGATCTAATTATGTCTCCCCCAGTAATACTGGGGAGAAATTGTTTTAGTGGGCGGCATCCGTCTGTCCGGCAGATTTTAATTTGTCAGCGCGGTTTCTCCAAAACCTTTGGTTGGATTTTCCTGAAACTTATTAGGATTGATGAGCCTCATGCCTAGTTCTTGTACTCAGGTTTGATGATTTTCTGCAGATTTGTGGGACTTTGAAATTTTTACAAAAATGGTGGGGGGGAGGGGGTTGCAATTTTCTTGTGTTTAGCGCCAGTCATTTGCAGAATTACCTCTCCTTGAACTTTGAGTATTGAACAGAGTTAGTGTTAAACAGTGACTGGGACCATTCCAGCTTGTAAATTCAGCATTCAAAATGTTGAGTGTACCAAAAAAACAAACTCCAAGAATCCAGAGATTGTGAAAAGAATTGGCTTAAATTAGTAAAGGTGGTAAATTTCCTTATGCATTATTGACTACTGTATTCTTGGAAATCTGAAATATTGTTTTCTGAAATTTGATTTCAGGGGAAATTCGGAGACACTAATTGACTATAATCTGTCATTTCCGTTTGTTTGGAGACTTCCCACGCAGTTCTGTCTTGTGAATTCTTGACATTTTCCTGGAATTAGTAATTGACTGATTTTTAGCCAAAAAAAGTATATAGTAATTTACAAAAACAAATTCCATGGTCCGAAACCTAATCAGAAATAGGTTAATATTTAAATAATGCATGTTGGTGTTGTTTGGTCTTAGAATTGAATTTCAATCTTAGTATGTCAGCTATCCATCCATCTATCCCACTCATTCATCCTATCCATCCCACCCATTCATCTTTAGATCCATCCCATCCATTCATCCTATCTATCCAAACCACCTATCTTATCCATCCATCCATATGTCTTTCAAGGGCTTTGCAGTGTTCAGTCTCTATTTCAATCACCTCTAGGCTCACTTTTTTCGGTGAATTGTATCATCATTGTAATTTCTAAAGTACATTTTTTATGTTTCTCACTTCTTTGTTTATGGATGGGAGAAGTAGGTCTACCTTTGTCTTACACCATTTGAAAAGTGATTTGACCAGCTTTTGGCGTTTATCATGTGTCATCAATTACTTCAGTAAATAACAAAAACTATGTAAAATTCTAGTTGCAATGGCAATCGGGAAGAAAACTACATTATGAGACTTCAAAATAAAAGTGTTCCTAGGTTGATCAGTTTCCTTTCCTCCATAAATATGTCAGATTAGACCCTGACTATACCATAGCTACAGCCATTATGTATACCATAGCTACAGTCATATGTAAATAGGGGTAGCCATCTGTTTCCTATAAATTCATACATGTATCTAGCTCATTAACCCTTTACTTCATGAACATTTCTGTAAAGTAATAATGACATTATGGAGATTGATTAGATTAATTGTTATAATAACACATGGACACAGGCTCTTTTAGCCAGGGCAGAAACTGTAGAATAATATCTATATTATAGCATAAGCAAACAGAGCAGACCCTGATCAGACGGCTCCTATAGGAGCCGTCTTATCTGGGTCTTCTCTGTTTGCAAAGGCATAGAAAGGCGTATTTATTGAGTAAAGGGTTAATTATAATAATAGAATACCCAGAGGAACCCTCTGATTGGGGTCTGCACTATTCTTTTCAGCAAAGTTTATTCTTTTATATTGTAATGGAATACCTTAAAATTTCATTATCCATAGATTTTACTGTATGGATGAATTCAGGTAAAATTTATGTGACTGAGTCAGATGCTGCTTTCTCTATAATCTCTCTGTCAGACCACAAATGTAAAGACAATGCATAATAAAGAAATTATTTTTCTTCCAGCTCAGTATCTGCTAACAGTCGACATTACTTTTATGGAACACATTTCTATTCTTACGGTTTTCATTGGATGATCTTTTTGGAGTTTATCCAAAATGTACTCTTACCGTGCAGGCATATGAGAATATTAACCCTTACAATGCTGAATTTTCAAATGGACTATTCCAAAATTCAAACAGGGCCAAGCTTATGGTGAATGTTTAGGGATATTTCTTAAGAAAAGAGTAACATGACAAACAGTGCAGACCCTGATGAGAGGGCTCCTCAAGGAGCCTTCTCATATGGGTCATCACTGTTTACAAAGGACATTGAGTGACTCGTGTCCCGCACTGTAAAGGTTAAATGCACTGGACGTAAACATCTGAGTAAGCTAAGACAAAGTCGAACCATTTGGCTTTTATTGATGTTGCATTTTGTCTTGGAATGATGCTTTTGGGACAATACATTGGTTTATTCAAGGACTTTAACCATTTCCCTGTTTAATATTTATTCAAGATTTCTTCACCTCATAAATATTCATGGCCAGAATCAATAAAATGGATCATGGAAAAGGGAATTGTTTCACTGTTGTGGAAACTGCATAATCAGATCTATGAATTTCTGTAAGCAAACAGATCTTTCATATTCAACTAGCAGAGCAGACCCTGATCAGACTCGTCGGCTCCTATAGGAGACATCTGATCAGGGTCTACTCTGTACGCTTATGAAGTAATATAGATCTGATCCTACTGTTTATACAATGGTCAAAATTTCCCTTCTTTATATTGCCCGTTTGGAACTTAAAAAAACAGTTGATTAACAGTTTACTCCATAAATACGCCTTTCTATGCCTTTACAAAGACAGTGGACCCAGAAAAGAAGGCTCCTATAGGAGCCGTCTGATCAGGGTCTACTCTGTTTGCTTATGAAATAATATATGAATGTATGATTTTGCAGTTGGACTATTGCTAAACATCCTGTGTACTTGTGCCATCATAAAACTAAATGTAATTAATATTCATGATGTCATTATTTCTTGCATGAATATTCATGGAGTTGAGGGTTAATATTCACAGTCATTATTTCTTACATGCATATTCATCCATTAAAGGGTTGACGGGAAAAGTAGAAGAAAAAAAATCCCAAAATTTTAGAATTTCCAGCATTGAGCAGGATTGAATGTCTTAGAAACAGATTTGCAGCTGGTTCATACAAAGTATCTAATCACAAAAATGCTATTGATTGTTCTGGCTTATACTTCAGACACACTCTGTTTAATTAAATTCTTATCAAGACTTGCATGTTTTTAATTTTGTTACTGTTTAATAATACAAGTCAGAGCTTAGTGCAGTACTGCTTTAACCCTTCACTCCATGAATATTAATATTAATTAGAATAATTTGTTATAATAACACAGGGAAACAGAGCAGTGTATACATGTAAAATTAAAAAAAAAGAGACAAATGAACAAAAAATTCAAATCCTGTTAAGAACAGAGTCATCGAAACGAGAAATGAATTTTTTAAATTGTGTTAAAAGTTTTTGGCTGCATAACGTAATTTGAAAGCAAGAATGTGTTTGTGAAACACTTATGCCCCGACCTTTGACCTTGAAGGATGACCTTGACCATTGACCCATGGACGAGGGAGTTGAATGCCACACATTGTCTTTGTGTGGTGAACATTTGTGCCAGGTTTGAAATCCATTCACAGATAAAAAAGTTACAGAAGAGACACGAAATTTGGGATGGACGGACGGAAGGATGGACAATGCAATTACTATATGCCCGCCGTTGTGGGGGAGGGGGGGCATAAAAAAATCAAATTTCGTGGACCCTGTGTCTATTGTATATTGTGTTTATTTAATGCAAAATATTAATTGAAGAAATCGCAGCATACACTTGAATACAATACTATCAAACTGCATTATATGTATTGTTATTTATACTTTATATCAGTAATAATGAACTAAAACCGATTTCTAGTTTAGACAAAATAATATGTCACCCTGCGCATGCGATTTACACTTGCACAAGAAACTAAATATAGACCGCCTGTTGGAAAGAGTTGTGCAGTGTCTCAATAGTGTCACTGGTTTGTGTTCAAACTCTAGGAGGCAGCTTGAGAAGTGTATCAATACAGTAAAACCTCTCTATAACGACCACTAAGCTACATCAAATATTTTGTGCTAAAGGCAGGTGGCTTCTTAAAGCAAGGTGAAAGTATTACAGAACGCTCCTATAGGAGCGTTGTTTTATTTTCACCTTGCTTTAAGCAACCACCTGCTCTTAATTTAGTGGCCGTTGTTAATTACTGTAGTTTCACTGTTAGATGTGTTTCCAGACTCTAGGAGGAAGTTTGAACAATGTCTCCATAGTGTCACTGATTTATGTTTCCAGACTCTAGTGGGGAGTTTGAGCAGTATATCCATAATGTCACTTTTATGTTTTCAGACTCTAGGAAGGAGACGGAGGAGGGCAAGGACCTGGTGGACAAGTCTACAGAGAACGGAGTGGTTAGGGCACACTGTGAGGACAACCAGGATGACCAACCCTCAAACACTATTACAACTACTGCAGAAATTGCTCCCATGCAATCAAAATCTATAGGTAAGACACCTATTGTCACATCCAAACTTTAACCCATTACCTCATAGGCTATTTTTAGATCTAACCTCTCTGAATAAATCTACCGAAAGGAGCATTAATTAGAGAATTTTAGGTTGAAACAATTGTGATAAATATCTAGCATTTGCTCCTATAGGAGCAAATGCTCTAACTATCACAATGGTTTCAATGGGTGTCTTTTGCAGAGATATCAGTATGGGGGAATGGGTTAACCCTTTCCCTGTTCTATGTTTATTCCAAATTTCAATACCTACTGAATAATCATGGGCAAAATAGTTATAATGAAATAATTATAGAAGGTTGTATATTGTAACCATTTCAGAAACTAATGAAAGATCTTTCAAATTCCATTAGCAAACCGAGCAGACCCTGTTGGAGCTGTCTGATCTGAGTCTACTCTGTTTGCAAATGTGTGAAAAGGGTTAATGAATTCAGGATAACCTTTACAGCTTAATCCAGATAAGACTGCCTTGGCATCTCACATGGATCCAACAGTTTTTGTGTCACCTGCCGAGAGGCAGTGTGTCATTTAGGGATCACTTTTCTGTAGTCTGTCTGTGTCTGTCCGTCCATCTGTCCGTCCATCTGTCTGTCCATTACACTTTCTTTTTTTGGCTATCATTTCTAAACTAATCATTATGGAGCTTTAAAATTGTACATGTGTCTTCCTCTCATTGAGGACCATTGATGTAACTAAGGTTCATCACTCTGCATTCAGTACTTTTTGAGTTATTCCCCTTTGTTCTGATTTTCGCACACCAGCTGTGAGCAGGTGACACATGTGTTCCTCTGAACACTGTTGTTGATGCTCTGGTACAGGAAAACTTCTAAACTGAACAGTCAGATAAGTAGCAGTGTCGGTCTTAACCCTTCTCTGGCTGAATTTTAAAATACATATCTCCTTCTTTACCCATGTCCTGTTGTATAATTACATATATTCACTGTGTACAAGTACTTCTCTGTGCAATCACTGCTGTGGAGTGCACTGGTTGCACAATCAACTTGTAAATAGTGCAGACCCTGATGAGACAGCTCCTGCAGGAGCTGTCTCATCTGGGTCTTCACTATTTACAGGTAAGTATATTGACGTGAATAGCAAGCGAAAGGTTAACAAGTAGCAGTTTATGCAGAATGAAAAGTCATTCACAGAGCTCCCCAAGGAGCTTTCTGCATGACTTTAACCTTGCATGAAACAGTCAAATGTCAGTTTGTTGTTACTAAATGTTGGTTTAGAAAGGTTTTATTGTACTGTTTTTGAAAGATAGGACAATTGCTCCATAAGAATTCATATGATGATTTTTGTAAACAGTTTTGATCAGATATACTACTGAGTAACTTTAAGCTGAACCCTTTCCCTGTTCAACATTCATATAAGAAATAATGACATTATAAATATTCATTAGCTGAATTTTTATAATGGCTTGTGCACATGGGATCTTTTGGATGAGACAGAAACTGTAAAATTAGGTCTATATTATACCATAAGCAAACAGAGCAGACCCTGATTAGATGGCTCCTATAGGAATGCTGATCTGGGTCTACCCTGTTTGTAAATATGTTAGGCATATACTTATAACAGATATCAAATGCAGAATGTGCTCTTATCCTTTCAACATGTAGTAAAATTTGTCTTGCCAAAACATTTGAAGTTAGCTTCAGTTAGCAGTGTGCATTTTTAGCTCATCAGTTTCGAAGAAATCATGAGCTATTGTTGTAACTCCGGCGTCAGCGTTGTCGTCATCGTCCGAAATCTTAACATTGACCATAACTTCTTCAATTTTTCATTTATAACCTTCATTTTTGGTATGCATGTACATCTTGACAATGACGACAGACGAGCGTTGGCACCCGCTTGCAGTGCTCTTGTCTTTCATTCCTTGTCAAAATCTGGAGTAGTGTCTCAAACACTTTGGATCCTGATGAGATGATGAATTGGCAAGGGTCTCATCGGGATCCAAATTGTTTTCCACATGTTATAAGGAAGTTATCCTTTGCATGCATAAAGCTGTTAAAATTTTAAAGGATCAGGTAGAGTATTGATTAGACTAGCAGAGAGCATATTACTACAGACATTATACATGCATATCTGAGTGAGCTCATACAGATTACGTAATCATGTGTACAGTAAAACCTCTCTATTACGACCATTTGAAAGAAGTCCAACTCTGGGCATTTAAGTATTTACCTCACTTACTTCATGAACATTTGGGAAGAAAAATTGACATCATGAATATTAATTAGCTGCATTTTTATAATGGCATTATGATCAAGGGGATATGTTACCATGACAGAAACTGTAGAATCATACCTATATTATTTCAAGGAACCAGAGCAGACCTACAGGATCCGTATGATCTGGGTCTACCTTGTTTGTAAAGGCATGAAAGGGGTTTATAATGAAGTAAAATGCTAAACCATTGGTTGTTTAACGCAGGAGAAATTTGCATTTAGTGCATTATGGTCTTTGCCAGTGCAGCCTTTAGAGACCACTTCTCACTCATCTGTCAGTCTATCTGCCTGTTTGTCTGTCTATTTGTCTTGTCTGTCATGCTTTGTTTAGGCGTTTTAATCACACTTCAATCAGCAGGTGAAACATGTGTTCTTTCAAACACTGGTTGCATCAAGCACCTTCCTTTAACACTTTACATCATAGATATGCATTTTAATGCACTTGCAAATAGAAAAGATTAAGATCAGATGACTGCCCTTAGAGCTGTCTGATCAGGGTCTGCTCTATTTGCTTAGAAAGCTCAGATCTGATTCTGGGTTTGCCAAAGCATGTGTAGACCCAGAATATCAGCTAAAACATTGCATGTAACCAGGTTCTACTTTTTACACCAGTGAGAATCAAAAGTATTTTGTCTTTTTGCACTGCAAGCAGTACATGACCGCTATGGATAAAAGAATAACTTGGGGTCTTCACCAAACCCAATCTTGCTGCAACTTAATCCTTTCCCTGATGAATATTCATGTAGGAAATAATGACATCATGAATATTAATATGATTATTTTTTAAAATGGCATATAGATCCCAGTGGCTTAATAATAGTGGGGAGGGAGAGATATTAAATTTTTTCTTTCTGTCTGTGCCTGTCTGTATGTTGGTCTGTCTGTTTGTCAAGTTGGCGCTTCTCAAAACAACTGGATAGATTACAAGAAAATTCACAATATTGATCACCATGAAGTGTAGCTGTAATATCGCCAGGATGATGCTGTTTGAATATTTTTCATAGAGTTATGTCCCCTTGAATGATGAAAAACGATATAGAATCCTAATTTCCCATAAATGGCTAAACAGGTTTGGAAACAAAAACTTCATGGCTGTGATTACTATGAAGTGCAGTTGTGCTTATCTGCAGGATGATCTAGTTGAACTATTTATGTCCCCTTAAATGATACAAAAAAAAAGCATAAAATCCAATTTCTCAATTAATGGTCAGGTTTGGACAAACCTTCACAGCTGTGATCACCATGAATCATAGGTGTGCATATCCCCAGGATATAATCATAAATGGCTTGGGGGTAAAATCCCAACTGTAATCACCATGAAGTGTAATTGTAATGGAAATTGTTGGTTTGGGAGGTAGTCGTGTGGGGGAGACATGTTTTTTTTCAAACACAAGTTCTAGTTTTCCCTCATGGTGTAGGTCATTTGTTATCAATGAATGTGACTCTGTCAAGTTAAGTCTTTGAATGTGGGAAATGTGCAAACAGTGTTACCCAGCTCCTGGGAGAGTCCTTAGGACAAACAGTGTTACCCAGCTCCTGAAAGAGAGGACAAACTTTGTGCAAAATTGAATTCTTTTATACAGAACTCAATATCTAAAATAATTATGGACATTCAGGAAAATAAGTGTGCTGGCATTTGCAAACAATATAGACCCAGAACAGACAGCTTCTAGAGGAGCCCTTTGGTAAAGGTCTGCATAGTTGGCATTCAAAACCCACTAGCAAATTACCGGTATACTTAAGTTAGACAATGATGGGCTATTTAACTTTGAAACTTCTTTGTTTAAAGGGTTTATGTGTTTATGGAGTGTGTTATTTGTTTCAGACCAGCCTACGTCAGTGGAGCAGACTCCAGCTGTAGGATTCAGCACCCCCACAAGTAAGCAGCTTTACTCTGTCGCTAGTACATGTGACAGGGCAGCTACAATATTTGACCATTTGAACTATTTATCCTCAATTTCTACAGTATATGTACATATTTCTTCCATGTACAAAGCATTCGCAGATTTGTAAACGGTTAGGATTATGACAATATTCAGTGTTACTAAGAGTCTTATCTGGAACAAAACTGTTTGTCTAGCTTATCACAAATCACACATGGTTTTAACCCTTTCCTTCCTTCCTTGTACATGTATGTCTTTAAAAAAAAAAAAAAGAGTGTTGATTTGTTTGGATCTTGATTGGACTGCAACTTTGTGTCTCAACTGGATGCAGAATGTTTGAAAAGTCTCCATGAACTCGTGCCTATTGGTTGGTAAAAGTAGAACAAGCTGTATAAACGTTCATTCTGTTTGATGTAGCCAGATTATAGTAATGTTTTGTTGGTGTTTATCACATTGCAACTGGTTAAAAGTACATCTCTCCGAGTCAGTAGAAAGTTCTCACTGTCTAAGTAGCTTGAAGGCAGCATCTGTGTAGATCGTAATAAAATTTTATTTCTGGAACCTACTTTTGCGAGGGAGGCAGATGCGTCCATGTCTAATGCTATCTGTGCTGATGTTCTGAAAATATGAAAAGAAATCACATTGGCAAACAGTGTAGATTGAATGGGGTGGGCTCTCTAATCAGGGTCATACAGTTTTTAAAGGGAAACTACTTAACCCTGTCCTTCATATAAACGCCTTTTCAACCTTTGCAAACAGAGTAGACCCAGATCAGACGGCTCCAATAGGAGCCGTCTGATCAGGGTCGGCTTTTGACATTATAAAGATATGGTTGTACAGTTTTTGCCAGTGCAAAAAATTCCCTTGAAAAAATTACATTATAAAAATTCAGCTAATAACTACATGTATAAGTATTCATAACATCATTATTTTTTACATGAATATTGAACAGGGAAAGGGTTAACAAAGTATCTTTCTCTATAAATTGACTAGACTGTAAGATAGTGGAAAGTTTGTCTTTGGAAAGGTTATCCCTTAGCATGGTAGTGGCAACTTTATAAATAGTAACCTGTACAGACAGTTTGGATCCAGGTATCTTGGAGTCCCATTGGAATCCAAGCTGTTGTACACTGTATTTCTTGAAGCAAAGTGGAAGGAAAACTAACCTTTTGCCTGCTAAGCGCAACCTGACTGACATTTGCAAACCGCTTGAATCTAGATGAGACGCCGAGTAACTGGGTGTCTCATCAGGATTCAAGCTGTTTGACACACACTCAATAGTTTCTCAAACATTTTAACGAATTGAAAGTGAGTAAAAATTGTAGCAGATGAGGATTTGTTTTCAGCAGGCTACGGGTAATATTGTAACAGACAAGTTTTGCTGACAACAATTAATTAGTGTGCTGAGAGTTAATGATTGGTTCCAGGCAACTATACTCAAGAGCATAGCCAAAATAAATGCACAATTAGTTACTATCTTCCTCGATGTGATATTGTATATAGTTATCCCTTTACACCACAAACATCCATGTAAGAATTAATGACATCACAAATATTAATTAGATATTCTTTAACTACAAAGTTTGCAGTGCCAGTACACTTGTTGCCCACATTCTAAGAGTAAGGCTGTTATTCCAGGTGTATCTTTGATAGCAGACTCATCTGTCTACTACTCATTTAGGTAGGCTAGAGTGATGCTACACAATGCACCAGGCTGACTGGATCTGTACAAGTTAAGTCATCCGTCAACTGGTACAGTTATACTATTCAGTACATTGTTGGTGCCATTCCTCTTTTAGTGATTGAGAATGAATCTTACCTAACAGACGAGTGAGAGTGGATATTACAAGACAATGTTATGTGCAGGTATTTCTTTGTTTTAAATCTACTATTGTTTGAGATTTTTTCTCTGGATTGCATTTTCATTGATGATTTTCGATTACATGCTTTGAATATATATAATAAGTGTCACAGTATTAGTTATTTGGATAACGGTCTGATGAATATGTTCTGGTGTTGTTGGATTATGTTCTAGTGTTGGTTGGATTATATGCTATTGTTGGTTTGGATTATGTTCATATGATTGTATTCTGGTATTGTTGGATTATGTTCAAGTGTTGGCTGGGTTATGTCCTAGACTCCTAGTGTTGTTGAGTTATGGGTTATATCTTAGTATTGTTGGGTTATGTTCTAGTGCTGTTGAATTATGATATTTAGTATTGTTGGGTTATGTTCTGGTGTTGGGTTATGTTCTAGGGTTGTTTGGTTATGGATTATGTTGTTTGGTTAAGGGTTATGTTCTAGTATTGATGGGTTATGTTCTAGTCTTGGAAGGGTTATGTTCTAGTTTTGTTGAAGTCTGTTACAGTATTTTGGGATTATGGGTTATGTTCCAGCATTGTTTGGTTATATTCTAGTTTTGTTAAGGTATGTTCTGGTATTGGTTGGGTTGTGTTGTAATGTGTATGCTTTAGTGTTGTTATGTTCTAGTATTAAAGGGTTATGTTCTAGTGCAGGTTGGGTTATGTTCTAGTGCTGGTTTGGGTTATGCTTTAGTGTTGTTATGTTCTAGTATTAAAGGGTTATGTTCTAGTGCAGGTTGGGTTACGTTCTAGTGCTGGTTTGGGTTATGCTTAGTGTTTTTTGTTGGGTTCTGTCACTAAAACGTAATTGTATACCGTATTCATGTAAACTAAAGATCCATTGATAATAAATGTAATATAACTATTTGTTAATACTAAAATAATATTATCTTCATATATATTTATTCATATATTAGTACGGTTTTTATCTGTTCATATATTCTCTTTCGAAGTACCTGTTGAACCAGGCTATATACAATGTAGCTTAAGATAACTGCTGTTTATTAGATTGCAATCTTGTATGGAAGGTACACAGAATGTACTGAATGGGAGTGGTAATAGCTGCTGTAGGAAACAACAAGTCATTGACTGACTGCAACACTTACCTGTAGGATTGCACACCTGTTAGACTGAGGCCAATCCCCAGCTACATACATTTCATACATTTGTACCCCCATTCCCTCATACAGATGCCTTTTCATGCCATTGCAAACAGAGTAGACCCAGATTAGACTGCTCCTGTAAGGAGTCATCTGATCGGGTCTGCTCTGTTTGCTTATGGTATAACATATATCTCATTCTACAATTTCTGTATAAGCCAAAATGTCAGGTGTTCATATGTCATTATAAATAATTATCCAATTAATTTTAATGATGATTTCATACATGAATATTCAACAGGGAAAGGGTTAAAGTCTCATCTAATTCTTATTGTACATCTATCTAGATCTACAAAATCATAGCAGAAGACTTTTTTCCAGTCAGTACATTGAGTGTGAGTCTCATTGTAAACTTGTCTTCTTACTCTGGTTTAACCCTTGAATGCTGAATATTCAAAGTGGAATGGCTCATCAGTGTTTAACCCTTTCCCTCATTTTGACGACTCTGTAAAAGTCACTTTGAGAAACCATTGTGATAAATAGAGCATTTGCTCCTATAGGAGCAAATGCTCTATTTGTCACAGTGGTTTCAAACTACAAAATTCTAAAAAAAATCCTTTTCTCTAGTTTATGCTCCTTTTCAGTAGATTTATTCAAAGTGGTTGTATCTAAAAATAGCCTATGAGGGAATGCGTTAACTGTAGAGTCTATTCGGTATGTATACTTAATTTACTACAGGATTTTAATGACAAACAGTGCAGACTAAGATCAGAGGGCCCCTTTGATCTGGGTCTAGATTGTTTACAAATGCCATTGCACTTACAGAGCTGCAAATAAAGGTGCGTGCCCAGATACTAAAATCGTCATCTCTCCACCAAACCCTATACTGTGACCACTTTTAAGGAATCGTCTGTTTCCTGCATTCAGAGGGTTCATTCTAGACCTGAGAATACTGCACCTGGGGTCACCTCTGTTGGCTTTTGTATATGGTACATTTAACTCGTGACAAATTGAGACATTGTTATTTGAATCTGCTTCAGTTCTTCATTGTTGTTTAACCGTTTCAATATTGAATTATTATAGACCCTTGTGAAGATAAGACCCTTTTCTTTGAACTGTTTCAAGATGTTATATAAAATTAAACTACTTGCTTGCAAAATAAATGAACTACTTGTTCTTGTATGCAGATTATTAAAGGTTCTGTCAGTCATGTTGATGTGAATCAAGGAAAGTAAAGGGAGAGTAAACTAGATAAACTTCAAAGGCCAAATCGAGGATTATATTTCCAAACACTGTTGATCCTGAAGAGATGCCAAGAATTTGCATTCTCAACTGGATCGAAACTGATTGACTGTTTGATTTCAGTTTTTTTGTGTAAACAAAAATATTTGCTCAACATGCTAAAGGTTGAGAAACTCCTTGTTGTTGTTAGTTGTATGTGACCATACATTATTTGATAGAAAAAAGTTTCAGTTTCTCAGCTGTACAAGTTTCCTGTGATGATTTGAATCACACTTCTTTCCTGGAATAAAATTAATAATGTTGAATTGTGTAGTTTATTTGTATTGTTTTTGTTTTCAGCGTCGGCATCTCAGGCTCGACCTGTGATAATCTCCTCATTGGCCGCTAAAGTCATTCCAGATAACACCGCCCAGGAGCCTGAGCAGACAAACAGCTCTGGGGAGCCCATTAGGAGGAAAGAGCCAGTGCCCGTGCCCGCCCCACGCACAGCCATGACCAGCTTTGCAAATACTGTCACCTACATGGACGAGCCAACAAGGCCTGCACAACCATATGATGACAGTAAGTGATAACAGCAAGCTGACAATTGGTTTGCTAGGTGAACAGACGTATAACCAGTAGAAATTCTACCAGCATCCACTATATGACTGATTAATAAAGTAATAAATATATGTATATGTAAAAGCATGTGGTCGCTAACCCTTTACTTTATGAATATTCATGCAAGACCCTTAATGAATACTAATTTGAGGCTTGTGTTAAATCATAATATTAAACCTTTCCTTCATATAAACACCTTTTCATGCATTTGCAACAGAAAAGACCCAGATCAGTCAGCTCCTTTAGGAGCCATCCGATCAGGGTATGCTCGTTTTGCTTTTGACATGACACAAATCTGATTCTACAGCTTTTATCAAAGCAAAAAATTCCCTAGAAAAGTTAACATTATAAACATTGAGCTAATAAATATTCATGATATAATTATTTCTTACATGAGGACTGAACAAGGTTAACGTCATGAATATTCATGTGATAAATGATGGCATCATGAATATTAATTTTTAATTTGGCATATTCGTCATGAAAATTTTGCCAAAGCAGAAACTGTAGAATCAAATTTGAAGGGCTGACCAGGGCCTACTCTGTCTGATCATGATCTACTCTGTTTGCAAAGGCATAAAAAGGATAATAAAGTAGTGTTTATGTAGAAGGAAACTGGAAAATGGGAAGTCAATTGACCTATATGAAAATTTCTTGAATGTCGAAAAATTACCTTCAACACTTTCCCTGTTCCATGTTAATTCCAACTCCAATACCTACTGAGTATTCATGGACAAAATAGTTATAAAGTAAAAGTTCACTAGTGATGAATTGGGTAAATTATCATTGTTGATGTTTTATGTATCTCCTGTTACTCTTGTTGTTTTGTTTATCTCCTGATGTTTTTGTTGTCTTGTGTGTCTCCTGTGTAGGATGTTGGTTATTTTTCACCTGTGATGTTGTTGTTTTGTTGCAGGTGACCAGGACGAGGATAGCGAGGAAGAGGAAGACTCTGACCTGGATCAACCGGCAGTTGTATCACTGGTCCGCAAAACTCCCAGGGTGTATGAGACGGACGCAAAAGAACCGGACTTAACTAAACAGCCAAAAAAAAGTGCTTTAAAGAAAGTGAATCTTAACAGTTCAAATGCACAAAGTGTAAGACTAGGGGGAGAAAGCTCCCAAACAAACAATGGCACACCATTGGCACGGGCAACTCCGCCCTCAGACCAAGCCAATGGGGCTGCATCCTCGCCCAAAGCTACACCTGTGAATAACGGTTTGCCTCGACCTAAACCTAGGGTAACACTTCTCAGGTAAGCAGGACAGAGCCATAGTAAATGCCTTTTCAAGTACTAAAATCTTTTTTTCTCCACCGAACCCTATGTAGTGACCACTCTTAAGAATGGCTTTCTAAAGAGTGGTCGAAACATGGGGGTTTGATGGAGAAAATAAAGAAATATTTTTAAGAAGTTATAATTTTCATATCTTACTTCTCAGATAGGATTGTAACTGACAATTAAACAATTACCTCATAAGCTAATTTTAGACCCAACTGCTTTAAGTAAATCAACTCTAAGAAGCATTTACTAGAGAGAAGGAAACTTTTAGAATTGTGTAGTTTTGAAAACATTGTTATAAATAGAGAATTTGCTCATATTGACCAAATGCTCTATTTATCACAATGGCTTCAAAAAGTGACTTTTACAGAGGCGTCAAAAGGTGTCAGTATGAGGGAATTGGTTAACCCTTTCCTCCAAAGACTATTTTTAGATCCAACCTCTTTGAATAAATCTACCCAAAAGGAGCATTTACTAGAGAAAAGTAAAATTTTAGAATTTTGGAGTTTGAAACCATTGTGATAAATAGAGCATTTGCTTCTATAGGAGCAAATGCTCTATTTATCACAATGGTTTCATAAAGTTTCATACAGAGGCGTAGAAAGGCGTATTTATGGAGGAAAGGGTTAATGCTGTGTTCTAGTACAGATTTCAGATCTTTTTAGAGGTGTGAAAAGAAGCAGAACTTACACATGTAAAGAATAATGGCTTTATGAATAGTGTGCATAATTAGTTGCATTGTTATATCCCCCACAAGGTATGAGGCATACAGCCTTGCTCTGGTCTGTCCGTCTGTCCATCCATACATCTGTCCTTAGCTGCATTGTACATGTAGCTGATATATGCCCTACAAGGTGTGAGGCATACAGCCTTGCTCTTGTCCATCTGTCTTGTCCATCTGTCTGCCAACCTTACGTCCTCTCACAAATCTTGTGTGTCCATCTTTTATCTTACATATATTATTTCATAGAAAACAGAGCAGATCCTACTTGGACAGCTCCTTCAGGAGTTGTCTGATCTGAGTTTACTCTGGTTGCAAATATGTAAAAATGTGTCACTTTGAAGTAAGGGTTAATCAGCTTTTTATCTGGATTCATAATATTTTTTATACCCCTTTTGAAAAAAAGCGGGGGGTATATTGCTTAGCACATGTCGGTCTGTCTGTCAGTCTGTCGGTAGATCAGCTGTTTCCGATCAATCACTGATAAACAACTTGGGGTAGGATCTTCAAACTTGCTGTGGTGGTTGGTCATGACCACTACATGACCCCTACAGTTTTTCAACTCACTAGGTCAAAGGTCAAGGTCACCATGACCTTAACTGGTGAAATGGTTTCCGATCAATAAATGCTCAAGGGTTTGGCTTAGGATCTTCAAACTTGCTGTTGTGATTAGTCATTACCACTAGATGACACCTATTGTTTTTTAGGTCAGAGATCAAGGTCACCATGACATTAACTGGTGAAATGGTTTTCGATCAATAACTACTCAAGGGTTTGGCTTAGGATCTTCAAACTTGTTGTGATGATTAGTCATGACCCCTAGTATTTTTGAGGTCACTAGGACAAAGGTCTAGGGGGTAGACATGTTTTACAAACATCTTTGACCTTGTTTGTTTTGTTTTTCTTCTGAACACACGCACACTTGTACAATGTATATATACAGATACCCCTTCCAACACTAAATAACCTTGTTTGTAAAATTTATTTCAATTCTAAAATAACATTTTCCTTCCATTTTTTCCAAACAGCAGTATCAGATTGTCTGACAGTTTGGATCCTGAAGAGACACAGAGTAACTCTATTTCTCATCTGTATCCAAAGGTCATCAAGTTTTGTCCATAGAGTTGAGAGAGTTAAAGAGGAAATAAAAAGAGTCCCAGCTTATGGTATTAACCCATTCCCTCATAGGCTATTTTTAGATCCAACCTCTATGAATAAATCTACTGAATAGGATCATTTACTAGAGAAAAGAAAAATGTTTGAATTGTGTAGTTTTGAAATAAAGTGACTTACAGAGGCGTAGAAAGGCGTATTTATGGATGAAAGGGTTAATGTTGCAAAGAATAGCTGTATCAAAGTATGTTTAAACCTTTTCTCTCATGTAAATGCTTTTTCACAGTTTTCAAACAGAGTATACCCAGATCAGACGGCTCCAGTAGGATCTGCTCTGTTTGCTTTTGAAATTGTAATAGAATTGACTCTACCGTTTCTCACATCAATATAGCAGAAAAGGTTAAGCTTCAGTGACTATTGTTTCAAAACAGAAGTATAATTACTTAGAAAACTGATGATGACACTTTTGAAATTGGCTCATTATGTTTAACCCTTTTCCGCAGGAATATTTATGTAAGAAATAATGACATCATGAATATTTATTTGCTGAATTTTCATAATGGCATATGAACACAGGAGTTTTACATAAACTGTAGAATCAGATCCATGTAATTTAATAAGCATACCGAGCAGACCTGGATTAGACAGGAGCCGTCTGATTTGGATCTACTCTGTTTACAAAGGATTCAAAAGTAAAGGGTTAAGGATGTTACAATAAGTTTATTGTTGAGCTTATGTTGTTGCTAATGTGTCACCTTGATGTGTTTGTTTGTCTCAGGGGTGTTGCTGCAAGTGACCCGGACAGTCTGCCAGCACCACCAGCCTACCATTCCCCATCAGTACCGGAGCACCCCCCACCCCCATATCAGCCCCCGCCGTCACACGTAGATGATGACTCGTCCTCTGACGAGGGAGAAATACACTACAGGGATGACGATGAACCCAGTATGTACAAAAAATAATGTAACCCTCTAATATATCCCTTTACTCCATAAATATCTTTTGCAAACAGAGTAGACCCAGATCAGACAGCTCCTATAGGAGCTGTCTGATCAGGGTCTGCACTGTTTGCTTATGAAATTATAAAAGATCTGACTTCAATTTCTACCTCTGTGCATATGCCAATAAATATTCATGGTGTCACTATTTTATTCCTGAATATTCAAGGAGTAAAAGGGTTAAAGCATGTGTCGTGTTAAAGTTTGTTGGTGAAATGTTTTGTTCTTAACCTTTTACTTCGTATATACTCTTTTATACACTTTTGCAAAAAGAATAGACCCAGATCAGACAGCTTCTGTAAGAGCTGACTGATTGTAGTCTGCTCTTCTAAGATAACCCATTCCCTCATAGGCTATTTTTAGACCCAACCTCCTTGAATAAATCTACCGAAAAGGAACATTTACTAGAGAAAAGGAAAATGTCAGAATTGTGTAGTATTGAAACCATTGTGATAAATAGAGCATTTGCTCCTATGGAGCAAATGCTCTATTTATCACAATGGTTTCAAAACATGACTATTACAGGCGTAGAAAGGTGTATTGTTGGAGGAAAGGGTTAAATAATCTTATTCAAGACTCATGATAAACATTTGCTTGTTTCCAATGCCATGATAAAATTTACTTAATATTCATGTACATTTAATCATAATCGTAAAATATTTTCAAGAAGAGCTCCCTTTATTTCACAACATAACTCTATGTTGTGACCACTCTTTAGAATCATCCTCTCAAGACTATTCTAAAGAGTTGTCACAACCTAGGGTTTGGTGGAGAAATGACGATTTTAGTATTAGAATATGCGCTTATTGCTCTGATACATGAATACATGTATTTATGAAGTAAAGGGTTAATAATTATTATGACAAATATACCCCATGCAACAAATGTTGCTCGGGGTATATAGTTTTCAACCTGTCCGTCAGTCTGTGTTTCAGTCCGTCCTTCCATGTATCAAAATACATTGTTGCTCTCATCTAGCACAAGCAGAATTGTCATGAATAAAAGCTTGGATGAGTTTGATTTTCAGTGGAATCTGTCATGGGGCCACTGTTTTCTCTGACAATGTGGCGTCATGGGGTGTGTGAGCTTGCTCACTAAAGTTCTTTAATTACTCATCAACAAAAGTGTGGATAGAGTAATTTTTAGAAAACTGTTTGCGTGTTTGTGTCACCTTTGGCAACAGTTTGGATCCAGATTAGATGCTGAGTTGCCAAGCTGCAGAGATACTTCACCTGACTAGGCTACTCTTAAACCCATTCCCTCATACTGACACCTTTCTACGCCTCTGTAAACAATTGTGATTTCTACGCCTTTGAAACAATTGTGATAAATAGAGCTTTTGCTCCTATGGAGCAAATGCTCTATTTATCACAATAGTCTCATAGCTACACAATTCAATAAATTTCCTTTTCTCCAGTAAATGCTCCTTTTCGGTAGATTTATTCAAAGAGTTTGGATCCAAAAATAGCCTATGAGGTAATGGGTTAATGGCCAAGATAAACTACAGTGTTGAAAGCATTAGATATGTTGTTGTCTTATTTTCAGGTTCTTTGGCGGCTAAAGTAGCTAGACAGGACAGTCTTGCACGGTTTTTGAATAACAGACCTACACAGCAGGACCTGATTAATAAAAACATTATCCCTTTTAAGTCAGAAGACCAAATTCATCAAGACAGACAGGCCATTGGAACAAAACTTATACGGTAAGAGAGGATTTCTGGACTGGTTTATGCAAGTACTGTGTAAGAACTAAATGATATGGATATTAATTTAAATTATGGATATTAATTATCTGAATTCTTAAAACTGCATATGAACAGACATTTCTTACCATGGCAGAAGCTGTAGAAGCAGACCTATATTATTTCATAAGCACCAGAGCAGATCCTGATCAGATGACACCTACAGGAACAGTCTGATCTAGGTCTTCTCTGTTTGAAAAGGTTTGATAAGGCTTATCTATAGGATAAAAGTATAAACATTGATGGGCCATTCCACTTTGAATATAGGCCTTTGCAAACTGAGTAAACCAGATTTGATGGCTCCTATAGGAGCCTTCTAATCTCTTATGGACATATAAAGATGTGATCCTTCAGTTTCTGCCATGGTCAAAATTTGCTGTGTTCATGTGCCTGTTTTGAAAAATTCATCTGATTGATATTCATGTCATTATTTCTTACATGAATATTCATTGAGATGCAAATGAGCAAGAGGTATTCAGATAAGAGGAGTATTGAGAAAATCTTTGATAGATATTTTTAGCTCACCAGAGCACAAAGTGCTCAGGGTGAGCTTTTGTGATTGCCTGATGTCCGTCGTCGTGCGTCGTCCGTCGTTCCGCGTCAACAATTTGAACTTTAAAAGTCTTCTCCTCTGAATCTACAGGGTTCTCAGCTTTCATCTTTGGCACATAGCATCACCTATAGGTCCTCTACAAAAGTTATATAAATAATGTCCCTGGGGTCAAAATTGGCCCCGCCACGGCCCCAGGGGTGGCCAGTTTTTTCTAGCTGACTGTTGTTTTCTGTACAAGTAGCAGAATGCTGGGCTCACTTACAGTACAGATCTCGCGGAACTTTCGCAAAACGCGATTCATCGCGATTTTGACCTTTCGCGGGAAGAAAAAATCTGCCGCGGATTATAGAAAATCACGAGAACCCATCGCATTTGACATCGCGTTTTTAATCTGCGACGGGTCACGGTGATTTCGATAAACGCTATGATGCATCGCGATTGTAACTTACCTGAGCTTTTGCTCTTTAAATAATGAGTTGTCAGCTTCAACACTACACAAAACATGTACAAGCACTACTCGCAACCTAGCTTTATTAATGATAAAACAATGTTTAGTATCGAAAGACTAACTGTGTCAAACCATTTCACACATAAGACCAAGCGCATTATATCAAGGTTTCCCTAATTACTGACAAGAATCCCGACTCCCCAGAAAAAATATACCAACACAAACAAAACAATCAAACAGGTTCACCTCCGTTATCCTGAACTATCCAAATCCACTCTAAGTATGAATTTAATGTAACTTTGATAAGCTTGAAGCTCGCAATATACGCCGTGTGTTTTTCAACGCGTGTTGCCATTTTCACGATTTGAAAGTATTCAACACGATTTCTTACTCTGACCCTCATATAAACGTGTGTTCACGCATTTGCAGACCCAGAGTAGACCCAGATCATAAGGGTACCTATAATAGGAGGCGTCTGATCAGGGTCTACTCAGTTTGCTTATGGAATTTGATAAAATATGTTTATTTACTTTCTAAAATGGCTACAATGATCCACCTTCCATATTTCAAAATATTTTATTACTGCCAGTTTGTCTATAATAAATGAATGTATGTAGGAAATGAGAATCTGTTTCGTCGTCAAAATGGCAGTCGTAAGGTGCCTGAGCAAAACTGTAAGATAACACACCATTCCTTATGGGACCTAGAATACCATATAGTTTCGCTGCGACTGTATATTGGCCAATTTGTCATCTCATTTATCACTCGATTTTACATCATAACATAGAACTTATTCTGAATTTGGAACGTGTAAATCGAGCAAGATTCGGAAATGAAAACAAAAACTGAATCAACATGTGTGCATTTTTTTATCAATTCAAATTACATACACGTACAACAGTTATTGTAAAAAAAAAACGGTAAAAGAATGAGCGTACATTGTACATGTTAAACGTACTGTACTACGTTCACAAAATGTGTGCACTGTATCACCTGTAAATCGCGATCACTCGTCATGATAAGCGAGGCCTGCGATGGCCATGGATGGCGGCGGAGATTGCCGCTGTCGTATCCGCGTTGAGCATCATGAATAATTATGCATCACGATGCCTAATCGTGATAAAATCGCGAGGATTATACGCGAAGCTAGCCAAAACCCAATCGCGACATCGCGGGCGTTGAAAGTTCCGCGAGATCTGTACTGTAGGTTAGGCATGGGGAAAACTTCAAAAATCTTTTTGTCAAAAACTACATGTCACAGAGCTTAGATATTTGGTGTATAGATTTACTTAGTATTCCTTATTGACATTGGTAAATATCATAGTTCTGAGGTTAAAATTGGCCCTGCCCTGTTGGTTATACTTTAAAATATTATTTTACACTCTAAAGGTTCCTCTGAACTAGAGGGGTTGAGGTCACTCCATCTGTGTTGCATAATCACTGAATAGGTCAAGTTCCTGGTCAAAACTCTATCAAGTTGTCTGCTTCAGAATTAGTCTGTTTGCTCACGCTGTTTTTTAACCCATTCCCTCATAGGATATTTTCAGAATCTGCCTCTTGAAAAATTTCAGAATTGTGTAGATTTGAAACCATTGTGATAAATAGAGCATTTACTCCTGTGGAGAAAATGCTCTATTTATCACAATGGTTTCATAAAGTGACTATTTTACCTCTTTGAATAAATCTACTGATAAGGAGCATTAATTAGAGAAAAGGAAAATTTCAGAATTGTGTAGATTTGAAACCATGGTGATAAATAGAGCATTTACTCCTATGGAGCAAATGCTGTATTTATCACAAAGGCTTTTTTCAGATCCTACCTCTTTGAATAAATCTACTGATAAGGAGCATTAATTATAGAAAAGGAAAATTTCAGAATTGTGTAGATTTGACACCATTGTGACAAATAGAACATTTACTCCTATGGAGCTTTTGCTCTATTTATCACAATGGTTGGCAAATGCTCTATTTCTCACAAAGGCTTTTTTCAGATCCTACCTCTTTGAATAAATCTACTGATAAGGAAAATTTCAGAATTGTATAGATTTCAAACCATTGTGATAAATAGAGCATTTGCTCTATAGGAGTAAATTAACTCATATACAAACCACATATAAAGTTACATACCGGTCTGTGTCAGATCAGAATCCAAACTGTGTGCTAATTTTGGTCAAGTCATGCTAAGCAGTGATAGGGTTGTCATCTGTTAGAAATGTTGTCTGCTTATTCAAAGAGGTAAATCTGGGTCTACTCTATTTGCAAATGCGTGAAAACATGTTTATATGAGGAAAAGGGTTAATTAGAGAAAAGGAAAAATTCAGAATTGTTTAGATGTGAAACCATTGTGATGAATAGTGCATTTACTCCTATGGAGCAAATGCTCTATTTATCACAAAGGCAAATGCTCTATTTATCACAATGGTTTCAGAAAGTGACTATTATACCTCTTTGAATAAATCTACTGATAAGGAGCATTAATTAGAGAAAAGGAAAATTTCAGAATTGTGTAGATTTGAAACCATTGTGATAAATAGAGCATTTACTCCTATGGAGCAAATGCTGTATTTATCACAAAGGCTTTTTTCAGATCCTACCGCTTTGATTAAATCTACTGATAAGGAGCATTAATTATAGAAAAGGAAAATTTCAGAATTGTGTAGATTTGAAACTTTTGTGATAAATAGAACATTTACTCCTATGGAGCTTTTGCTCTATTTATCACAATGGTTAACAAATGCTCTATTTATCACAAAGGCTTTTTTCAGATCCTACCTCTTTGAATAAATCTACTGATAAGGAGCATTAATTAGAGAAGATGAAAATTTCAGAATTGTGTAGATTTCAAACCATTGTGATAAATAGAGCATTTGCTCCATAGGAGTAAATTAACTCATATACAAACCACATATAAAGTTATATACCGGTATGTGTCAGATCTGAGTTCAAACTGTGCTAATTTTGGTTAAGTCCTGCTAAGCTGTGATAGGGTTGTCATATGTTAGAAATGTTGTCTGCTTATTCAAAGAGGTAAATCTGGGTCTACTCTGTTTGCAAATGCATGAAAACATGTTTATATGAGGAAAAGGGTTAATTAGAGAAAAGGAAAATTTCAGAATTGTGTAGATTTGAAACCATTGTGATAAATAGTGCATTTACTCTTATGGAGCAAATGCTCTATTTATCACTAAGGCAAATGCTCTATTTATCACAATGGTTATTATCACCAGTTATTCTTAACAAGTTTTAATTTTCCATTTCCATAACAATTCCGTTTGTATAAATTGTTGAAATCGCGATTTTTATACAATTTCTGCTTTGAAACAATCACCAGTACTCTAATTCTGAAGAGGTTGGAAACGTTCAGGTGTGAACTGGTTTTTTTACGAAACGTGCTCTACAAGAGTTGTCATTCGTTTCTAAATACGCAATATATCAAGGAGTTGTTAGGTTATGCGTAGTAATATGTAATGGAAAATGAAACTTTTCCACATATTTTTTGTGCGATATATGCTTTCCAAGTTAACGGTCGGTAAACGTTCGGTATTGGACTTAGAAAATATTTATAATAAAGCAAATCATCCCAGAAAGCTTGCCATTATAATTATACAGAGAAAGGGTCAAATAACACCCCACAAAACAGGTGTCCAGTTTTGTTTAGAAACATACATGTAGTTGAAACTTTAAAAATCTTTCCCTCTGGTGAGCGATTTCAGGGCCATCATGGCC
The DNA here is from genome assembly GCA_963576725.1 of Azorinus chamasolen. Classification (NCBI taxonomy): domain Eukaryota; kingdom Metazoa; phylum Mollusca; class Bivalvia; order Cardiida; family Solecurtidae; genus Azorinus; species Azorinus chamasolen. The sequence goes on along the minus strand of OY755243.1, from coordinate 47,271,376 downwards.
CTCTTGTTCTTGTTTCTCCCCTGTACCCCTTTATCAACCTCTCCTGATCAGTCATAGTATCATCATTTGTCTACCAGAGCCTGTGTTTTGACCACTCATTAGAGTTATCTATGCCTCTGATTGATTACCATTTTTAGATGAGATAACTCTTTATAAGGTAACTCTTTATAAGCTAGCAGCAAATCTGTGATTACCTAAGCACACAGATTGGAACCGTATTAGATGCAGACAAACTCATTTGGACACTTTCACCACATTTCTGAAGAGACATAAATGAATAATTCAGTTTCTGAGTTGCAGTGGAAGACATTTTTTTTGCAAATGACAATTGCTTAACCCTTTAACCCTTTCCCTCATATAAATGTGTTTTCACGCATTTGCAAACAGAGTAGACCCAGATCAGAGGGCTCCTAGAGGAGCCGTCTGATCAGGGTCTGCTCTGTTTGCTTATGGAATTGAATAGATCTGTTTCTATACTTTCTAAAATGGCTACTATGTTCCACCTTCCATATTTCTTTATAACTACTTTGTCCATGAATATCAAGTAGGTATTGAAATTTTGAATAAACATAGAACAGGGAAAGGGTTAAATATGGGAAACAAGTATTCTGGCATTAACAAACTCTGTAGAGCCTGATCTGAGGGGTCCTAGGGGATCTGCACTGTTTATCAAGTCTAAATCCTCTAACAAAGTATATCCTTACATACAAAATGGACTCATGTTGACCCATACTAGCTAGTATATAACACAATGTTGTTCTTGTTGTTTTATAGACGGCTTAGCCTTAGGCCATCACAGGAGGAGCTGGAACAGAGAAACATATTACACAGTAAGTAAATTGTTGAATAGATGCCCCCTCACTTTTTTGCTAGGCATATAGCATTACTCTTGTTCATACATCTGTCCATCCATCCGTCTGTCTCAACCATCGTCCATCCATATGTATGTCTTGAGTGTCCAACTCCTTGTACACCTGTTGGAGGATATACGCCTTACTTTCACAGATGAACAACCTTGATGTGTAGATTTTTGTTAATAATTCTTTATCTGACCGCAGAATTTTTGCTCTGACCATTTTTACCAGTTATGGAATTTTTTAATTTTTTCACTACATGTATATAACATAGTGAAAAAATCTTGTTTGTCCAACTCCTCATACACCAATCCAACCTTATAGCTTGATGTAAAGATGTACATAAAGATGGGAAATTTTCCATCTGACCATTTTTCCTCGTGTTGTTTGACTTTGAAAATTTCTTCCCTTTACAACAGATAGTAAAATAATCTTGTGTGTCCAACTCCTCGTACACCAATGGGAGGATTTGAATTCAAACTTTTATAGATGAACAACCTTAATGCAAAGATGTATTTAAAAAGGACTTTTATCCCTCTGACAATTTTCCCCAGAGTTATGGGACTTTGAAATTTGTTCACTATAAAACACATACATGTATAGTGAAAAAGTGCTTGATTTAGAAACAGTATCGCTAAGGGGATCCGTGTCCTATGGATACATTTTTCTAGTATTGTAAATATTTAGGTTGTTATATTGGATTAATTATTGAAATAATATAGGAATACACGAAGGAAGACATCATGTAATTTTCCATGGCATGTGTAACATTGTAGAAGCTTCTTCAAAATACATGTATTAGTCTCCTCTAGCAGTAGACAATAATGGATTCCATCCTAATTCTCAGAGATTTGCTTATTTCAGGATCTAGTGCAGAATCAAGTTTAAAAGAGAAGGAAGAAAGGAAAAAACTGTTGATAAGAAAGGTAAGCATTTGTAGCCCAGTAAAATCTCTACAAAAAATGCTTGGGTTTTAAGACAGGTGGTATCTTAATACATGAAGAAAGCTACACAGGAAAGTCCCTTAAGAACTCTCTGCATTAATATAATTAGGAGGATTACATGTAGGGATCACATCTCCATCGTTCATCTGTCTGTTTGCTTGTCTGTCTTGCTTTTTTGCATCACTTATTTTTAGTCGCATTTCTTTTTGCTGCTGTAAGTAGCAGTTACTGGCCTCCATTTTTATCCCCCACCGCATAGCGGAGGGGGGTTATAGGAATGGCCTTCGTCTGTCTGTCTGTCCGTCTGTCCGTAACAATTTCGTGTCCGCTCCATATCTCCTATACCCCTTGAAGGATTTTCAAGAAACTTGCCTCAAATGTTAACCAAGTTGAGACGATGTGCAGAACATATGTGGCAGATATGTCGGCTCAAGGTCAAGGTCACATTTGAAGGTCAAGAGTTTTAACCTTCAATTTCCATTGCATTTTTGTGTCCGCTCCATATCTTCTAAACCCTTTGAAGGATTTTCATAAAACTTGAGTCAAATGTTAACCAAATTAAGACGATGTGTAGAACACATGTGGCAGTCATGTCGGCTCAAGTTCAAGGTCACATTTGAAGGTCAAGTGTTTAAACCTTCAGTTGCCATTACAGTTTCGTGTCCGCTCCATATCTTCTAAACCCTTTGAAGGATTTTCATAAAACTTGAGTCAAATATTAAATGAATTTAGACGATGTGCAGAACCCATGCGGCAGTCATGTCGGCTCAAGTTCAAGGTCACATTTGAAGGTCAAGTGTTTAAACCTTCAGTTGCCATTACAGTTTCGAGTCCGCTCCATACCTTCTAAACCCTTTGAAGGATTTTCATAAAACTTGAGTCAAATATTAAATGAATTGAGACGATGTGCAGAACACATGTGCCAGTCATGTCGGCTCAAGGTCAAGGTCACATTTGAAGATCAAGTGTTCTTACCTTCAATTTCCATTTTAGTTTCGTTATCTCCTATACCCCTTGAAGGATTTTCAAGAAACTTGCCTCAAATGTTAACCATGTTGAGAAAATGTGCAGAACATATGTGGCAGTCATGTCAGGTCAAGGTCACATTTGAAGGCCAAGTGATTTAATCTTCAATTTCCATTACATCTGTGTCAGCTCCATATCTTCTGAACCATTTGAAGGATTTTCATAAAACTTGAGTCAAATATTAACCGAATTGAGATGATGTGCAAAACACATGTGGCAGTCATGTCGGCTCAAGTTCAAGGTCACATTTGAAGGTCAAGTGTTTAAACCTTCAGTTGCCATTACAGTTTCGTGTCCGCTCCATATCTTCTAAACCCTTTGAAGGATTTTCATAAAACTTGAGTCAAATATTAAATGAATTGAAACGATGTGCAGAACCAATGCGGCAGTCATGTTGGCACAAGGTCAAGGTCACGTTTGAAGGTCAAGTGTTCTAACCTTTAATTTCCGTTGCATTTTCGTGTCCGCTCCATATCTTCTAAAGCCTTTGAAGTATTTTCATAAAAGTTTAGTTAAATGTTAGCTAAATTGAGACGATGTGCAGAACACATGTGCCAGTCATGTCGGCTCAAGGTCAAGGTCACATTTGAAGATCAAGTGTTCTTACCTTCAATTTCCATTATAGTTTCGTTATCTCCTATACCCCTTGAAGGATTTTCAAGAAACTTGCCTCAAATGTTAACCACGTTGAGACAATGTGCAGAACATATGTAGCAGTCATGTCGGCTCAAGGTCAAGCTCACATTTGATGGCCAAGTGATTTAATCTTCAATTTCCATTACATTTTGTGTCCGCTCCATATCTTCTAAACCATTTGAAGGATTTTCATAAAACTTGAGTCAAATATTAACCGAATTGAGATGATGTGCAGAACACATGTGGCAGTCATGTCGGCTCAAGGTCAAGGTCACATTTGAAAGTCGTGTTCTTACCTTCAGTTTCCATTATATTTGTTTCCGCGTCCTATTTTCTTAACAACTAAAAGGTTGAATGTCAACCACGTTAAAACCCATTGTATCACCTTAAGGTCAATGTCTTAATTTAGGTGGCGGCGGTGGGGGATATAGCTGTCCTTTGGACTGCCTTGTCATGAACTATTTGAAATGATTTTTGTGCTAAGATATGGCTGATTACTAATTCATTACTTCTGTACATCGTTTTGTGTTACTGTAAAATTCCATTGTTTTGAAATGCCCGACTCCGTAAAGCATTTGTTGTTTGGTGCTGTAATGAGGAAAAGTACTAGAGACTTAGACTGACAGTGCTTTATTTAAGACAATACAACTTAAGACTTTTATCAGTGGGATGATTTGAAAGTTTAGGATATCTGTGTAACAAAATAGTTTTGATCATCATTGTCCAGAAACTACCACATACTGCAATGTAGTCATGCTATATAAACACCTAGAATCAAAAATAAATAGGCTATAAAGATGAAGAGAACTTACCATGCACGTAAGGGAGACAATCTAGATATTGAGGCCTGCAAAGTTACAGTAGAGTTATTGATTAATCATTAGGTAAAGGGTTACATAAATGTCATTGATGTTTTACACAGAAATCTCTGTGTATGCAAATTAACTCATCGCAATGTAGCATCTGTAATTACTGGTGCAAACAGTTTGGATTGAGATGAGAAAAGATTACTGAGTAACTTTGCATCTCAACAGCATGCTATCTGTTTGCTACTGTGGTAATGCTTTTTTCAAAGACAATGGGGAAAATTAAATAACCCTTTACTCCATGAATATTCATGTAAGAAATAATTAAATCATGAATATTAATCAGACTGTTTTTAGCTCTTCAGTTTCGAAGAAAAGTCGAGCTATTGTGATCACAGGGTTGTAGTCATCGTTGTTGTTGTCGTTCATTACTCGAAAAGTATACATAATAACTGTTGAATCAATATTATTTCATAAGCAAACAGAGCAGACCCTGATCAGATTGCTCCTATGAGAGCTATCTGATCTGGGTCTACCCTGTTTGCAAAAGTAAGGGATAAACGAAAAATTTCAGCAGATAAATTTTGCAGATGAAAGTATTTGGCAGCTAAAGTGTTAACCCTTTCCCTCATATAGACGTGTTTTCACGCATTTGCAAACAGAGTAGACCCAGATCAGACGGCTCCTAGAGGAGCCGTCTGATCTGGGTCTACTCTGTTTGCTAATTGAATTTGATAGATCTGTTTCTTTGCTTTCTAAAATGTCTACATTGTTCTACCTTCTATAACTCTTATAACTATTTTGGTAATGAATATTCAGTCGGTATTGAAATTTGTGACAAACATAGAACAGGGAAAGGGTTAAAGAGGTGCAACTGTTAAGTTTTATGTATCTGTACCAGCATTTGTGATAACTTTGTGTATTTCTCTTTCAGTTGAGTTTTAGGCCCACAATAGAGGAACTGAGAGAGCGTAAGATTATAAAGTTCAATGAGTATATTGAGGTGACAGACGCTCATGAATACGACAGGAAGGCTGATAAACCATGGACTCGCCTTACTCCCAGAGATAAGGTTAGTCCACATAGAGTACTATGCATATGACAGTTGTGGAAGTCTAATTAGATTCTTCATTCTTAACCTCTGCATTTGTACAGTAAAACCTCTCTATAACGACCACAAAATTACATCAAATATTTTGTGTTAAAGGCAGGTGGATGCTTAAAGCAAGGTGAAAGTAAAACAGGAGCGTTCTGTTTTACTTTCACCTTGCTTTAAGCAGCTACCTGCCCAAAATACCAACTAATTAACATAATTTTGTGGTCGTTATAGAGAGGTTTTACTGTACATGTATTGTTGTAAGACAAATGTAAAAAAGATCTGTTCAGGAATGAAAGAGTATTGCAAACAAGAGATTTAGAATTTTACTGGCAAAACTAGTTCTCTGTATGTTTATACTGACAAATGTATTATTACTTACATGTATTATTATGCTGGACATCTTACTTACCAGGAGCCAAAATGTCACTTGCTATATTTTTTAAAGAGAAAAGGAAGACAAAATAACTTTCAGACTTGTAGTAAACATGGTTTTGCAGACATAGCTAGAGTTTGGGTTGGGTACTTATTTAGATTGGGAACATGACCTAAAAGTCTTCATTTATTCATCATTTCAAAACCACACTGACACAAGGCTATCAATCTATAGAAGAATTTGACAGAAATAAATTTTTTCCTGACAAATGGACATAAGCATCTGCTTGTGGTGTCCATGTTTGTGTGCTGTAATCACCACTATTCCAGTTCTATGTATGTTAATGTCATTGCTTGGTGAAATAATGAAGAGTTTTAGTTTAACAATTTACTTCATACAGACACCTTTTGGCACATTTGCAAATTGAATAGACCCAGATCAAATGGATCCCGTAGAAGTCGTCTGATTAGGGTCCGCTCTATTTGCTTAATAATATACCGGTAATAGAACAGATCTTATTCAACATTTTCTGTCACGGTAAAATTTCCCTTAATTCAGCTAATTAATATTCGTATACATGTATTCATTATTTCTAACATGAATATTCATGGAGTAAAGTAATGCATTGTAAACCTTACAAATAGCTGATATCCAAATGATGTCTTGTCTGGGACTCTTTGACATAGTGACATAAAATAAGAATTTGAAAAAAAGTTTACTGTTAGAATTGGAAGTAAATGATAGTTTTATTGGCCATTAGTCTTTTAAAGTTTATAGTTTTATTGGCCATTAGTCCTTTAAAGTTTATAGTTTTATTGGCCATTAGTCCTTTAAAGTTTATAGTTTTATTGGCCATTAGTCCTTTAAAGTTTACTGTTAGAATTGGAAGTAAATGATAGTTTTATTGGCCATTAGTCCTTTAAAGTTTATAGTTTTATTGGCCATTAGTCATTTAAAGTTTATAGTTTTATTGGCCATTAGTCCTTTAAAGTTTATAGTTTTATTGGCCATTAAAGTTTATAGTTTTATTGGCCATTAGTCCTTTAAAGTTTTATTGGCCATTAGTCCTTTAAAGTTTATAGTTTTATTGGCCATTAGTCCTTTAAAGTTTACGCCATGAATATTCATGAAAGAAATGATGACATCATGAATAATAACGATTTTAAAATGGCATATGTTTATTATAAGCACATGAAATTTTTACCAAATTAGAAACTAGTATCGGATCTATATTCCATAAGCAAACAAAGCAGACCCTGACCAGACGGCTCCTATAGGAGTTGCCTGGTCAGGGTCGGCTTTGTTTGCAAAGACACAGAAAGGCATATTTATGGGTTAGAGGGTTAAAACTTGTTACTATTCATTGGTCATTGCTTTGTCACAGGCTGCCATAAGGAAGGAGTTGAATGATTTCAAAAGCTCGGAGATGGAGGTTCATGATTCAAGCAGACATTTAACAAGGTAAGTGCAGTGATACAGATTAGAGACCTTCCCAGCCACACACTTCTTGGTGATACTCATTAAATCTTTCATGCAAGCAGCAAATAGGTGGTAAACAGTACCTATACAACAGATTGGATCCAGATTAGACGCATGTAGCATTGCATCTCATCAGGTTCCAAATTATTTGACTTTCTTGTATTTTTGAAGAAAAAAAGGGAAAAAGTTAACTTTGAGAATGGAAGCATTTTACTTAGCCTGCAAAAAAAATTAAACTGAGAGGTGATTCTAATCAGTATCTAAAAAGGATTGGTTTGATGAAGAAATTTAAAAACCTGTATGGTAGATTTCATAAATTAATGAAATCAGCTAAATGTGTTATTTATTGCTCATATAACCCCTTCTCTGTTGAGTATTCATAAAAGAAACACTGACATCAGGAATATTAATTAGATAATTTTTTTAAAATGGGATAAGAATTTTTGGTCAAGGAAGAAACTGTAGAATCATATCTATATTACTTCTTTAGCAAAAAGGGCAGACCTTGATCATACAGCTCCTTTTGGAGCCATTTTATCTAGGTCTTCTCTGTTGCAGAGGTGCGAAAAACTCGTTTAAATGAGGGAAAGGGATAATTACTGATACATTATCATTGACTGCATAACCTTGCTTTGTTCCATAACAAACATTTGTCAAGTAAATCATTTTGAGTATTTGCATTTAGGAAAAGAGCAAATCTGACAGGCATACTGTTAATTTTCAGGTTCCATCGACCATGAGTGACATGCAAGGAACGGGTTGACTCTATGTTGGTGGAGGAAGTGCCAAGGTCATCTGCAGTCACCGGGCAAAGCCCATTGGGAGCCATAAACACTTCATATACTTTATATTAACCATACAACCAGTTCATTTCACAGACTTTAGACCTATTATATATATTATGATACTGCAGGAAGATGTTCTGTTCTTAATAAAATATAAATTTGAGAATGACTAATTTTAATTACTACTATACTGTTGTTGGACTGTCATCTTCCTGTTAACATTGCTGATTCTCTCAAACCTTAAAGAATTGTTACTGTTGCTGGATTTCCATTACTGACGTAATTAATATGGAATTTCCATCATGGATAAAAACTTTCTATTGTGGAGGTATAAAACTGTTGTGGGATTTCTGTGGTGGACTCGACCAACTAATGTGGGATTTCTGCCACAAACACAACCAGTACTGGCTGTCACTGGTTTAATAGAAGAATTACTGTAGCAGTTCAAGTGTCAAGACGAAAACTCAGGCGAAAGTTCAGCCGCTGACTGAAACCAGGGGAATCTTGGGCATTGTGGAGTATCGGATATGTGTACTGCTGGTGCAGTCAGAAATTTGTACAAACTATGTATGGTAAAGTCAGCATGACGTGCTGACTCTTTGTGATCTGTACAGCTTTTGTCTATCTTCAGTCTATTTTTCTATTGTAAGCACATGGCGATATGCAAAACAGTTCTTTCATAGAAGGGTTCGGTATAATGTGATATGTCATAGGGTGGGATGAGTCCCACTGCCTCATTTGTCTTGTCATCTAATAGTCTTCTGTTTCACCTTACCCATTATAAATTCAGTACTCAAATTCACCAATGCACTTTTAATAAGCAGGTCAGATATACAGTTCAGGAGCCTTTTTTTCAAGCAAGAGGGTGAAAGATGGTGACTTGAAACAATAAAGTACCTTTTCTCTAGCAATTCCCACTTAAATGTTTCAAAACCTGCATCTTTCAAAGAGTAATTAACCCTTTACTCCATTTATAAGCCTATTAACCCTTTCTTCCATAAATACGCCTTTCTACGCCTCTGTAAAAGTCACTTTATGAAACCATTTTGATAAATAGTGCATTTGCTCCTATAGGAGCAAATGCTCTATTTATCACAATGGTTTCAAACTACAAAATTCTAAAAAAAAATCCTTTTTTCTAGTTAATGCTCCTTTTCGGTATGTGGATGGATCTTAAAATAGCCTATGGAGGAAAGGGTTAAATCTCCTAATAAGGAGTCTGCATGCACTATGGAATATTATAGGTCTGATTCTGCAGCTTCTGCCGTGGCAAAACATTCCTGTTTTCACATGCCATGTAAATAATATTCATGGTGTCACGATTTCATAAATAAATATTCCTGGAGTAAAGGGTCAATATCTGACATAGAGGTACATGTACCCAAGATGATAAGCTGTTTCATTGTTCACGGTTTACTGTTTATATACTAACTCCCATACTACACTTGCTTGCCAAAACAAAATTTTTAGGAGGTGTTACTGTTTATGTTTTACTGGGCTGTAGATCTCATGTTTTCTACTATTTGTCTAGATATATGTCACCAAATTAGGAGAGGTCTCAAACATTTACATAGATCACATCACTTGTGCATCCAATTTTAAAGTTACATTGTCTACTACTCTCTCTCTATATATACAATAAAACCCCTCTAATGCGACCACTTTAGTATTAAACATTTATCTCTTTATGAGCTTTGGAGCTTTCTGCATAACTTTTGTTGTGCATTAACCCTTTACTCTATAAATACACCTTTCTATGCCTTTACAAACAGAGTAGACCCAGTTCAGATGGCTCCTGTAGAATCCGTATGATTAGGGTCTGCTCAGTTTATTTATGGTATGATATAGATCTGAATCTACAGTTTCTGTCCGAGCCGAAATGTCCTGTGTTTGTATGCCATCATAAAAATTAATCTAATTAATATTCATGATGTGATTGTTTCTTATATGAATATTCATTGAGTAAAGGGTTAAGCTACCACCTGCCTCTAAGGCCCAGAGTTAGACATCCTTTTAGCGGTGGCTGTAGAGGGGTTTTATTATATTCTGCCTTGTAATGATTTCATAACATTAAGCAGAGATCCAGATAAGATGCGTAAATTAAAATATTTTCAATAATAACTTCTTTATTTCTCCACCAAACCCTATATTCTGACCGCTCTAACGAAACATCTTGAAGAGACGATTCTAAAGAGTGGTCACAACAATGGGTTTGGTGGAGAAATGATGATTTGAGTATTTGAGTATGCACCATTATCTGTTGCTCTGATTAAAGACATGGCTATGTTTCTTAGTTGTATAAATTTTTCATGCATTTTTATGTATAATTATATATCCTTTAAAAACAGTGAAAAACAGCAACAGGAAGATTTTGAGTGATTTGGGGGAGTATTTAATGTATTTTATATTGTTTCACGGGCAGTTTTAGTGCACAGTGCTATGTCTGAGTATCTATGTGTACACGGCCAGTCTACACATCCTGTCTGATTGAAACCAGTTTCAAAATGAAATATCTGTACTATCATTCATATGGGCTAAACACTTGCAATGGGCAAAATCTACATCTTGTCAGTCCTACATGTGGTGTCTACTATTTAAATTTTAAGATTTTAATATAAAATATTTATACATCTATATTGAGATGGCGTATATTATGTTTTCATCATAGCAGGTGGGCAAATGTGCATGTGGGCAGTATCTGGAAAAGCTGATTAATGAAAATTTTAAATATTTTATAAAATTTCAGCTAATTAATACAACAGTTATATTCATGATGTCATTATTTCTTGCATGAATCATTGAATACTCATGGAGTACAGGGTTAATATGTAAAATTTCAGCCTCTGTGAAGTATAATGTAGCGTGGTCCAACCAGTTTTCGAACACCTAAGGCTTATTTTTTTGTTTTCAACCGAGAAAAATCAGTGGATGTCATTTGCCCATTTTATTTCATTATTATCAACTATTACTACATACATTCATGTGGAATTAAAACATTTATGATTTAGAATACACAAATAATAACGTGTGTTTTGTGTACCTTCTTAAATGGCAATATGGCGGGTTTCCCAACCTGTTTTCGAACATCCAATCAAAATCATCATAGTAAAGTAATTAATGCAGTTAGGTTCATGCCATTCACTCCACTTTCATATAACAACTATATACACAAGTTGGTCGCAAAAATGTTAACTAAAATATTAATAAAAGTATAAAAAAATATTTATCGCAATTAGTGGCTAGATCCCATGCGGAATCTAACCGGGCGGTTATTTTTCCTGAACTAGATTATGAGGATCGTCAGTTTCAATGCTTTTAGGTCATTGGCAGCTTTGTAGGCATTTGTGAGTGCTGTAGGATAATACAATATGTATTTGCCCACATACTTTGATGGATGGGTCTTAAAAGATAGTTCTACCATGGCTAGTAAGTTTCTGAATGGGAAAAGGTAACGTGTTCTATTATGTTACATACACGTTAAGAGAATAGGCTGTTTGAACTGCCCTATATGCATCATAAAGACAACTACGTCATAATTCTACATTGGGATTTCCACAACAAACTCTAGAAGGGAAGTGCTTGTGGCATTTCCTCAAATTTTATTTATATTAGACACCGTAATTCAGGGTTCTCAACTGGGGGCAATACTGGTAATAGTAGAAATGGCCATTTTTTCTCTCAGAACCTATTACGTCATGTAAAAGTATTTTTTTTTGCGCATTGTTGATTTTGATAGCTGTCCATCTGCTTATCAACACTTATTGTGTATTAGACAAGCGTATGACGTCATAGCGCGTGTATACGAGGAATTTTCGCGAAAACGTGAGATGTTCGAAAACAGGCGGTGTTCGAAAATACCTCCGATGACGATAGATGGCATTTTCTGCTGGCAAGAATAATCCCAGCAGCAAAAAGTTGAAACGATAATTTATGGCAATGCTGTCCATTAACCTTTTCCCCCACATACAAAAGCCTTTTTAACACGTTTGCAAACAGAGTAGACCCAGATCAGACCACTCCTGTTGGAGCATCTGATCAGAGTCTGTTCTGCTTGCTAATGAACTTATAATAGATACGATCATATGACAGTTTCAACCAGTATCAAGAAATCCTGTGGTCATGCCATCATAAAAATTCAGCTTTGTGTAATAAATATTCATGATGTCATAAATATGCAACAGGGAAAGGGTTAATTACCTGCACAACTGCCCAACATGACAAGAAAAGTGGCATCATGACATTCAGCAAGTAGTTTAGACCCAGATCAGATGCATAAGCAATCGTCTAATGTGCTTTTTTGAAAGTGATGTCTGAATGTTTCTGTACCACCTGCTCAAGTTAGACAACACTTAGAGGCAACCTCTTTCTTGTCTGACTGCCAGTCCATTTGTCATTGTGTTTTCGTCACATTTCTGCCCGCAGGTGACACACATGTTCTTTTAAAAAGAAACGAGTAAAAGTACCTAGTTATAGTCTACTTTAAGTCCAAAGGACCGCTCAGCCGACTACATTTACTCAAACCCTTTCAAACACTCTTGTGTAGACTCGTGTTGGCTTGTAATTTTCTTGTTGGGAACTAGAATCAGGGTACTCTGGTAGAGTTGTAAATTTTATAAAGGTTACAGAATGGAACTTATTTTTATTGTATGGAACAATCAATGTAGGTTTATAGGACCAATGTTTGTACTGGGCTCCCAAGTTACCAGTAGGCTTCTGATTCAGAGTACAGTAAACCCCCTCTAAACCGGACATTGAATTTGGTATAAATATCGGTCTTGGAGACAGGTGGCAGCTTAATGCAGGGTGAAAGTCATGCAGAAAGCTCCTCTAGGAGCTTTCTGCATGACGTTCACCCTGCATTAAGCAGCCACCTGCCTAAAAGTATCTAAATTCTTCTCTACTAGATTGCTGGTTTAGAGTGGTTTTACTGCTATTGATGAGAGATGTACAAATATCTTATTTCTGTGCCAAACCTTGCCTTGTTGGTATATTATTAGTATCACCTCTTGATGAGTTCCAACAAGACATGCTTTGGTGGAGAAAGAAAGAAGCATTTTACTCCTATTCCCAGAATACTCCCATTTATCTGTTGCTCTATGCTTTATTGACCCTTTCAACTCTGAAGTATCTGAGTTGAATAGCCCGTCAGTGTTTAGCTGTAGAGTCCACTCAAAATGAAAGGCTGTAACTTGCTAAAAGATTTAGAATGACAAACAGTGTAGACCCAGATCAGGGGGCTCCTCTAGGAGCTCCTCTGGGTCTACACTGTTTGCAAATGACACTTCATGCATGCCCAGGGTTGAAAGGGTTAATACCTGCATTTCTCTCTGATTGTTGTTTCACTGGTCATGACTTTTGACGTCTTAGAGATGTCATCAACTGATTTTGAGGAGTGACATTACCCACATGTGTAGTTCCTTTATATACATGTATGTTCAAGTGAAGATCATTGTTCTGTGGGTAAATATGGTTTTACTATAAGTCCTGCTGCACAGTAGCAACCTTTGGACAAGGCAAATGGTGCTGTCTCGGGTCAATCTCTATATTTAACCTTTTCCCTCATATAAACACCTTTTTCATGCATTTGCAAACAGTGTAGATCCAGATCAGGTGACTCCTTTAGGAGCCGTCTGATCAGGGTCTGCTCTGTTTGCTTTTGACATAATATTTATCTGATTCTAGTTATTGTCAAAGAAAAAATTATCTTGAAAAGTTTACATTATAAAAATTCAGCTCATTAGTATTCATGATGCCGTTATTTCTTACATGAATATTGAACAGGGAAAGGGTTAAACATGGCAGCTGATTTCTGTCTAAATTGACACTCACCAGTAGCAGCTGTTCTGTGCACTTCTTCTGTACACCATGTATAGTGTTCAGGAACTACACAGTAACAAGGTACACAAGTCGGTTTTATTCGTACAGCCGGGCTGAACATATTTGACAAAGCTGTTTTGATATGTAAAATATCCTACTATAACATTATTATGTATTTACCCAGATGGTGTTAATATCTGTGTACAGTTTTCCTTGTTGGAAATAAAAAAAAGTTATGTTCACCCTGTAAATTTACCTGTGTAATAACAACATCTGCAAGTTACTGTTGTATTTACCTGTGTAATAACAACATCTGCAAGTCACTGTTGTATTTACCTGTGTAATAACAACATCTGCAAGTCACTGTTGTATTTTTCATATTTGTACAGTGAATATTTTGGATTTTATTGGTAATAATGCAATCTTTGGACCCATTGTTTATAAGCTGTTAAAGCTATTACACGTATACACACACACAATGTTTTTATTTATGATTTTTGTACATTCATACTGTAACAATTCCATAGTTAAATGCTCATCAGTCTGTACCTGTGCTACTGTTGCCACCAGTGTAGACCTGGCTGCACGGAGCTTGATTTAGTTGCATGAGACACAAGCTTTGTAGGGCAGTCATGTCAGCCTTCATATAATTTTCATCTTTTTAGCTCACCTGGCATAAAGTGCCAAGGTAAGCTATTGAGATTGCCTTTTGTCCGTCGTCAACAATTTCTTTGACTTTCGCAGGAATTATCTGCAGGTGACCTTTTATCAGATTTGTATAAAATGTTCGTCTTCTACATAATGAGGTCACAGAACCTAAAGATAACATCTACTTATTAACCACAGACTGGATTTTGGAGAATGATCTGCTGTATCAAACCCTGTCCTGTGGCCATTTCAGAATCCTCTCGAAGAGACGAGTCTGGAGAATAGTCACAGTATAGGGTTTGGTGGAGAAATGATGATTTTGGTATTTGGGTATGCACCTTTATCTTTTGTTCTGGATTTTAACAATTTCTTTTAACAATATTGCCTAAAACAGGGAATGGGATTTCAATAAATGATTTTCATAAAGGACATCTCTTAACTGCTGAGTGGAATTTAATCAAACTTCATAGGAATGATCCTCAGATGGTCCTCTATCAAAGTCAGTTACAGGGGCCGGAGCAATTATAGTAAATATACACAATAGATCACTTGGCTTGTTGATCATGTGAGCGACACAGGGCCATCATGCCCCCTTGTTTATGCAGAAACACAAGATTAGCTTACTTTTTCCATTCTGTAGAGCTACAATTTTATTGAATCATGGTAAAAATAAAGCCTGTTCTAAGCAGCCATGGACATATAAGAGTCATTTAAAGCAAGTCGTTGTTTAACTCTTTACTACATAGATATATATCTTTTAATGCCTTTGCCTATGGAATGATATAGACATGATTCAGAAATTATTTATATTAATTAAAATTTAGTCCATGAATATTCATGCAGTAATAAATTCTTAAGTTAGAGTCCTTTCTTACATATTAACACATTTTCATGCACCAGCAAGCAGAGTAGACCCAGATCAGACGGCTCCTATAGGAGCAGTCTGATGATGGTCTGCTCTGTTTGCTATTGGAATTGTATATATCTGATTCTACAGGTTCTGCCAAAGTAAAACAATCCTGTGTTCATGTACCATTGTATAAATGCAGATAATAAATAGTCATGATGTCAATACGTCTTACATGAATGTGAAACAGGAAAAGGGATAACCCTTCGCTTGCTAATCGCGTCAATATACCTACCTGTAAATAGTGAAGACCCAGATGAGACAGCTCCTGCAGGAGCTGTCTCATCAGGGTCCGCACTATTTACAAGTTGATTGTGCAACCAGTGCACTCCACTGCAGTGATTGCACAGCGATATACTTGTACACAGTGAAGATATATGTAATTATACAACAGGGCATGGGTAAAGAAGGAGAAATGTATTTTAAAATTCAGCAAACGAAGGGTTAATATTCATGGAGGAAAGGTTGAAGCTTTCATCTGCCCAAAAGACTAAGAATTATACATTTTAGTGGTGGCTGTAGTCAGGTTTTCTTCTATTTTGATATAAATAGACATTAAGCCAGCCACAGTGTGTTGTACCTCTCAGACTTTGAGCTATGTCGCCAGTTGTAAGAATATCACTTGTCTTTTTACATCTTCGTAACACCTTGTTTTTCACTGTTTTGGCCCATTTATGTCATGAATAGTCATGCAAAAATAATGATATTAATATGAATATTTATTTGTTAACTGAGTTTTATAATGCTATAAGAACACAAAAAGTTTTAGCTATGACAAAAAACTTGAGTTATATTTGTTCTTTCATAAGCAAACAGAGTTATATTTATGTTCTTTCATAAGCAAACAGAGCAGACACTGATCAGACGGCACCTAGACAAGCCGTCTGATCTTGGTCTACTCTTTTTGCAAAGGTGTGAAAGATGTTTTTTATCGGGTAAAGGATCTAACCCTTTTCTGCATAAATTTATACTCCTTTATATGCCTTTGCAAACAGTAGATGCAGATCAGACAGCTTGTCTAGGAACCATCTGATCAGGATCTGCTCTGTTTGCTTATGATATAATATAGATATGATTCTACAGCTTCTGCCATGGCCACAAATAACTGTGTCCATGTGCAATTATAACAATATATCGGATTGATATTCATGATGTCATTGTTTCTAACATGAATATTCATGGAGTAAAGGTTTAAATAGAACCATTTTTGGAAGCCCAGTTCATGTCTATTTTATATATGAAGAAGACTGAAGTACATTGTATTATCACACCAACCTACCAACACTCTCACGCTCACATTGCTTTTGTATATTATAAGCTTGGTGCAAAACTATTCTTACTGAATTATTGAAATTGGATAAGTAATTACACTTTTGTTCATGAAGAAAGATTTCCAAGACTCAGAGCAACATTTTACCTTGTAATTTTCGGGTGTATTTCAATGCCTTCTTCAGCAAAACTTACGGTATTGCTAGTGGTCATGTGACCTGGCTTGGTCACATTGCAGGTGGAGGTCATGTGTTAAGCCTTTGCTCCATGAATATTCATGTCAGAAATATTGACATCATGAATGTTGATAGGCTGATTTTACGAACAAGGGAATTTTATATCATGATAGAAGTTGTAGAATCAGATCTACTGTATAAGCAAACAGAGCAGACCCTGATCTGACGGCTCCTAGAGGATCCATCTGATCTGGGTGTACTCTGTTTGCAAAGGCAAAGAAAGGTGTATTAATTGAGTAAAGTGTTAAAGTGATTTAAATGAATATGAGCAAGATAGGGTTTGGTTGAGAAATAAGAAAAAGATCACTTGTTAGAATGTAGTGACAATAGTTTTGCCCCGGATGTAGCAAGTCAAGCAGCATTCATATTGCATGTAGTTTGCTAATGTCTTAAAGAATATTTACATCAGATATGTATGCAGTTTTCCAACACAATTTTAAAATTTAGAATTTAAATATCATTACAATATGATAAATATGATATGGTATTAAATGTTCACAGTGTTAAGTCTTTTGACATGATTTTGACAAACATTCACAGACAATCTGTAGAAAAGTCTATGTGGTCTATATATGCATTTTAACCATTTCACAAATGAATATTTGGGTTAGAAATAATGACATCATACATGTATATAATGATTAGCAGAATTCTTATGATGGCATCATGAACAAGGGAATTTAAGGGATAATGGCAGAAATAATTTATTTCATTTCTTAAGCAAGGGGAGCATACTCCTGTAGGAGCCATCTGATCAGGGTCTGCTCCATTTGCTTATGGAAATATAAAGATATAAATCTATAGTTATTACCAGAGCTAATACTTCTCATGTTCATAAGCTATTTGAGATACTAAGCTGATAATTTTCATACATACATTATTTCTTGCATGGGTACTCATGGAGCAAAGGGTTAAATTGTCAATTACAGTAAAACCTCGATTATTCGATATTTTAGTATAGAAGAATATAGACCCTTTTAGGCAGGTGGCTGCTTAATGCAGGGTGAAAGTCATGCAGAAAGCTCGTAGAGGAACTTTCTGCATGACTTTCATCCTGCATTAAGCTGCCACCTGTCTTAAAGATCGATAATGATACTTATTTTAGTGTTAGAATAACTGAGATTTTACTATATTCAACAACATTTGTGCAGACTGAACACCCTGTTCTGTCACTGGAGGACAGGGTTTGGGAACCAGTCACAGGACACAATGAGTATTATTGTTGCTTTTGATTTATTAAAGTGCTAAATGCTGTGTGCTTTCTGGGTGATCTGTAGTACAGCTCCGGGGGATACAGCACTGCTGCATAATTCCAGGGGCGTCAACACTGCAGTGTCAGGCTGCAGTGAGCTTATGCTATATCAGTACATGTAGTCTTTTCCATCAAAATTGTTTTTCTAGGCTGTTTATAGAGGCTTGTTCCTAAGACTGGAGATGGGAAGCATACAAATGGAATATAAAATTGATGAAAGATTCACAAATCCTAATTTGACATTGATATGAATTCAATCAGTTTCTTACATTGAAAGAAATAACGATTTGATGAAAGAAACTTTACTACTAAAAAACAGTCTATCATTTAAACCGTTTGGACAACATGTTTGGAAATGGAAAAATGTTACAAATATAATGATGATGATGAAATTCATTGAATTCCCATCTCTTTGTCAAGGGAGCCCAGCCCTGTAAACAGTCTGCTGTCCTCTCACTTCACAAATCATATCATCAGTTGGATATGCACATTGTTCTCGGTGGTATCAATATGACCTACTCCTTTTTTTAAATGTACAATTGTCATACAGGTTGAACATGACAGACAGTCGGAGATGTGACAGGGACAGACAAAATACTTTAAATATTTGAAAAAGTGTGATGTTCAGTATGTTTAGATTTGGATTTTTTAACCCTTTATGTCACAAAAATTTATGAAAGGCTCCACCTAGTATGAAATTAAATGATTGAATACTTGTATTAAAATATAGAATTAGGAAAGGTGTTGCTATGGCAGTAAAGAATCAGATATGTAACATGGAAGCAAAAAGAGAAGACCATGATCAGACAGTTCCTGTAGGAGCTGTCTGATCTGAGTCTACTATGTTTGCAAAGGCTTGAAGATGCATGATTATGGAGCAAAGGATAGAGACAAACATAAATATATGTTGTTTGAAATGTCTAGAGATTTCAAATACCGACATATTAACTGAAAAAAAAACCCAGCTGACTTTGGGTAAACAAAAAGTGAAAACGAAATGTCTGAACTGTCCTGTCAGGTGTGCCCTGTAAGATAATACTTAGTATTTGTTGTATGCAAATAAGATATCATTGGAGTAAAATCAATGAAATACAAGTTCTTCTTTTGTTATTGCTAGAATATCCCTTACCCTTTTGGCACCACGCAAATTGCTATATGTTAATTGGCGTCTAACCACAGATTCGCCTATCACAGTAAATAGTTATGTTCCGGCAACTCGATAGAGCTGAGCCAATCCTGTGTTTTCCAGATTTTGGTAAGTATGACAATGCAGAGGGGTTTTGCATCTCATCAGTACCTAAACTATGATTTTATGGCATTCTGCCAATAGTTTCCAAACAACTGAATAATCCGATAATGTTTAAGGCTTTGAGGTAATTAACTATCCGATAATGTTTAAGGCTTTGAGGTAATTAACTTGCTGTAAACAAGAGAGCCATGATGACCTTCTATCTCTCCCCCTGGGTTGATATCAGTTTAGTTGAATTTGGAGAAAACAATGTTAGTGTTTATGTTAACTACATGTACAATATTAATGGTTCAATACAGTTTTTTTAATTTGAATAAAAAAGCAGGAACTAAATGATGGACTTTGCTTATAATCAAACCATTTGATACTTATTGCACTTAAACAACTCTTACAATATATTTCGTTTTGTACTGTATGAGTAGTCTCTCTTTATCGTGTCCGTCAAACATACAAATGTTCCTATCAACATGTCTTTTTACGCCTTTGCAATTGCAGTAGATCCCGATTAGACGGCTCTATATCTTATCAGTGTCTACTGGCTCTATATCTTATCAGTGTCTACTGGCTCTATATCTTATCAGTGTCTACTGGCTCTATATCTTATCAGTGTCTACTGGCTCTATATCTTATCTGTGTCTACTGGCTCTATATCTTATCAGTGTCTACTGGCTCTATATCTTATCAGTGTCTACTGGCTCTATATCTTATCAGTGTCTACTGGCTCTATATCTTATCAGTGTCTACTGGCTCTATATCTTATCAGTGTCTACTGGCTCTATATCTTATCTGTGTCTACTGGCTCTATATCTTATCAGTGTCTACTGGCTCTATATCTTATCAGTGTCTACTGGCTCTATATCTTATCAGTGTCTACTGGCTCTATATCTTATCAGTGTCTACTGGCTCTATATCTTATCAGTGTCTACTGGCTCTATATCTTATCAGTGTCTACTGGCTCTATATCTTATCAGTGTCTACTGGCTCTATATCTTATCAGTGTCTACTGGCTCTATATCTTACCAGTGTCTACTGGCTCTATATCTTATCAGTGTCTACTGGCTCTATATCTGATCAGTGTCTACTCTATTTGAAAAAGCGTTTATATGAAGACAAGGAATAAATAATCTGTAACGAAGCAGGCATGTTTCAAAAATAATTATTAGCCATGTGAAACACTCGGTATTTTAAAACATTCTTTCAGGAACCTTTTATCGCCAAATAAAATATCGTGAACAGAAAATATTACTTTCATGAGCAAAATAACTGTCCTCTGTTTTTTTAAACACAACTTAGTAGTAACATAGTTGACCCTGGCGAGACCCGGGATAAACATAATAAACATCACGACCACAGAATTTTCTAAACTGGACGAACTAAGTAAGTATGATTATCGGTCTCACAGATAGGCGACAGCTTAATGCAGGATGAAAGTCATGCGGAAATTTCCAAAAGCAGCTTTCTGCATGGATAGATAGATAGATTTATTTCGGTAAAAAGTGTACATCACAGGGCAATAACAGCAAGGAGCATTACACAAAATGCCATGAAATGCGCACTAATACCAAGGATAACACGAAACGAGAAAACATTTCCACCGTGGTCCTTGATGATGGTGGCATGAGTTTCATACTGCATTAGCATACCTAAATTCTTCTTTATTAAAGTTCTGGTTTAGGGAGCCTTTACTATACACATAACATAACCTTTATTGGCATAAATTTAACATAAAATGCGATGTTTCTAGCCTGTATAAGGTTAGGCATATACTGATAGCATGAACATATTTACAGAGCAGTCATATACATGTGAACATTGTGACATAATTTACAATTATTCTAGTAGTATATACTACACATGCAAATGTGGTGCATATCTCGTTTTTCGGGATATTTTTCTTAAAAACAATGATTTAATCGAGTTTTCTTTATTTCCGTGTTCGCTCCATTCGTACTGTTCAACTTAATTACTCTTTTCAACATGCATTGCAAAAAAATCTTTTAAAAATCTACGTCCCGCCCCCACCCCCTAATCTGAAATCCTGGATCAGCACCCGTTAACCCAGTCAGTGCTGGATCGAGTCGGTACTATCCTTTGCAACGGGAATCCTCTCATCAGAATCTGCACTGTTTGTCATGTTACTTTCTTCTTAATTACAAACCCAGAATATTCACGGTAGGCGTGTCCTGTTTGAATTTTCGAATAATATCTGAATAGTCAGCGTTGAAATGGTTACGTAGTCAGCTGCTTAAAAACTCCCCGATTCTTCCGTATGATCTGTTCTAATTAATGAGGTTTTAAGGAAATCACATAAAACGTCTATAATTGTTTTATTTTGTTAATATCTCAACTCATGCATGCAAATTAGTATGTATTAAAAAATGTTTTATTCAAATTGTATGAATTAAATGCACATGCACGCCACTTCAAGGAAATATGTCCCAATTGTTTTTTCTATATATAAGCATGTACATATCATTAATTTATTGTGTAAATAAAGGTGAAGCAATGTTTGAAAATGGTTTGACTTTGATTTGATTTCTTCTAGGTATCCAGTCAAAACGTAGCAGGCATTCTTTCACCAATCGGCTTCTAACTGGTTAACCCATTACTTCATGGCAAACCATGTACATAATCGAAGGTATGAATTGCAATTACATGTATTATGTAGCTGAATGTTTGTAATATTATCATGAATAAGGGGATATTTAACCACGGCAGAAACTGCAAATTTTCATCAAGCAAACGGAGCATATCCTGATCAGATAGCTCTGACATGAGTCGTCTGATCTGGGTTTACTCTATGTGCAACGTCGTTTGCGGGAAACAAGTCACTAATTTGTGTCATTTGCAAACAGTATAGACACAGATAAGAGGGAGTCTAGGGGAGCACTCTCATCGGGGTATGTACTGTTTGTCCCGTTACACTTTTCTTTAAACGTTCCTGAATATTTCAAATAAGCTGTTTGTATTTTGGAATTGTTTGAATTTTGGAATTGTCCATTTGAGAATTCCTTGTTGAAATGGTTATAGGGGTACTAATAACGTACAAAACGTAGAGAGTCCATGGCACTAGTTACATAGTACGGTTCCTTGGCCAATGGTTACATATCACGGATTCTTTGCCAATAGTTACATGTTACGGACCCTTTGCACTAGTTCCTTGGCCAATGGTTACATGTTACGGTTCCTTGGTTTGCTTGTAATAAAAGAGCAAATAAACAGTATTCCATCAGAACTCAGAATTTACGCGATATTTGACCGCATTTTAACGAAAACTTGATTGAATTCATCCACTCTGAACTCATTTGATTAAATTTAAAAGCAAACTTTGAGACGATGTTATGTTCTGGGAATTTTCGGATGAATTTATATGAAAAAAGGCTTTTAACTTGAGTTAGGTTTAAAAAGGCATTTGAACAAAACTCAAGTAAAGAGTAATGTAACTCAACGGTCATTAATTTGAATCATGAAGATGATCTAATAAAAAGCAATAAATCAATGATTTAATCTGGTGGTTTTTTTTATTTCCCTGTTCGCTCCATTCGCATTGTTCAATTTAATTACTCTTTTCGCAAGCTACTATACTCATGTACATTTGGATGCACATATGCAAACTGTACAGTACGATTCAGTGAATACCACGACAATCTGCTAGGTCGGTAGTAACGGGTCTAACCAGGGTTTATACTGTTTGTTTAGTTGGCTAGTTTTACAGTGAAGGTCTCTAAAGTGACTATTTACCTCATGAATATTTATATAAGATAATAATGACATCATGAATATCTTTCCTATAACGGCATTGGTATACAGGAACATTTGCCAACGAAATGTGTACACAGGAATGTTTGCCAGTGACAGAAACTGTGGAATCAGATCTATATAATTTCATGAACAAACAGAGCACATCCAGAGGTTTCCTACATCAACACGGGAAGTCCAATTTCATTAAAATCAACGGCAGCTTAATACGGAGCAACAATTATGCACATTGTTTTTTTCTTTCTTCGCGAAGCAACCGCCTGTTTAATACACTAATGAATATGCACGACGGTATCGCCACATCGAGACTTTCCTATAGGTTGACAATTGCTACGGATGTCTAACAGTGTAGACCCTGATCAGACGACGCACCTATTACATGGCAACTCGTTTTGTTATACAGAGTGTTACATATTTAACCATTTATGCCATGGCTATTAATGTTAAAATTAAAATCAATTTTCTGATCTTTTAATGGCACATGAGCATATTTAGCCATTACAGAAACTGTAGAATCAGATCTATACAAATACATAAGTACACAAGACTAGTCCCTCATCAGACAGCTATTACAGGAGACGTCTGATCTTGGTCTTCTCTGTTTGCAAAGGCGTGAACATTGTCCAGGCAAGGGTTACGTGCATCTTCAAATTGACATTTACAAGGTGCAATGACAGTGA
Source organism: Azorinus chamasolen (assembly GCA_963576725.1). NCBI lineage: Eukaryota > Metazoa > Mollusca > Bivalvia > Cardiida > Solecurtidae > Azorinus > Azorinus chamasolen. Next base: position 47,247,557 of record OY755243.1, on the reverse strand, counting down.
AAATGGTAGATTATCTAACGTAGACACGATATGTAAACTATTACCTCCCTTGCTTTTGTTATTAATCACCCAACCGTTGAAAAAGATTACCTTCCATGCTATTGTTCTATCGACAAACTTTTTTCGCAGAAGTTCGTCTGACATGAGTAGCCCCCCTTCGTTCTAGTTCTAGTTGTCTCGCTTTGTACATATTTTGCTCACACTGATTGAAAATGAATTAAAACCTTTACTCCATAAATACGCGTTTCTACGCCTTTTCAATCAGAGTAGATCCAGGTCAGACAGCTCCTATACGTGCCGTGTGTTCAAGGTCTGCCCTCTTTGCTTGTGATATAATATAGATACGATCCTACAGTTGTTGCCATGGTCAAACCTCGTGTGTCCATGTGCTATTATAACAATCTATCTCATTAATATACAATGAGGTGAGTCTTTCTTACATGAATATTCATGAAATAAAATAATAACCGAACTGGACAACATTAGGCGATTATTTGTTGTATGTGTTCACAACGATTCAATGTTGTGTCTATAATATTTAGGTAATAGAAATTATTATTATTATTATTATAATAACACTCTATGTGTGTAACGAGAAGATAGAAGGTAATTATTTGCTGCGGCGTAATAAAGATAGTGAACAACAGGCGATGCTATTTTCACGAGTGGCAAAGACATGCCTGACAGTTGCAAGTGAAATAAATTTCAATCATTCTCTTTCTTACACACTTTTGTAGAGTTTAGAGCTTTAACTCGAAACACAATTCGTGAACTCTTGTTACGTATCAAACGCGTTGTTACCAAACAGTTTGAAAAATAAATGCAAAATGTTTTATAACCCCATGTCCTGAACACTTGTTGCAATATTCCATAATCTAAATAGTATGTTATTTCTATTGAACATACATTTTCTTGCCACGCCTGTGACACATCTCGTATCTGGTTACTGGTCTGTTACTCAAATCATTTAGCCTTTTACCCGAGGAGTATTTATGTAAGACTTGACCAATTGTGAATATTAGATAATTCGATTCTTGTATCAAAAGCAGAAAATAAGCGACGGAATATGTAGCATCATGTCTATATTATTCCATGAGAAAACCGAGCAGATCCTGATCAGACGGCTCCTACAGATGAGGTGACGGTTTTACTGTAGGTATTTAAACCGAGGACAGGTGCTGGATCATCTATATTCAATTGTATAAAAGGGTATTAACCTGTTACTTCATGGATATTCCTTTAAGTTATTACCTGTTTTTAATAATATTTTTCTAGTATTAAAACAGGTTAATTTATGTCCATTGTAGACAGTAGATATCCATGACATGTACAAGTCATTCCTCTGACTTTTGGTGAAAATCCAGTCAGTGATTTAGGAGGATATGTCGTTTAAAGAATTTGTTTTTAAATTCTATTTAGCTTGTGCTGAATATGACGTTGTTGCGGGTCGCCTTTCTGTAAAATTTGGTCGAAATCCGTTCAGCAGTTTGGAAAGAGGTGTTGTTTAACTCCTTCCCGCCTGGGCTAATCTTAGAATCAACCCACTTGAATAAATCTATCGAAAAGGAGCATTTACCAGAGAAAATGCTTTTTTTAGAATTGTAGTTTTTAGACCATTGTGATAAACAGAGCATTGCTCCTATCAAACCGTACAAAGCGAGACAACTAGAACAAAAACGAAGGGAGGCTACTCGTGTCGGACGAAATTCTGCAAAAAAAGTTTGTTGATAGAACAATAGCATGGAAGGTAATCTTTTTCAATGGTTGAGTGATTAATAACAAAAGCAAGGGAGGTAATAGTTTACTGTGTATATATGTTAGGTAATCTACCACTTGTCATGTCAAATAAATGTCAATTTGAAGATGCATGTAACCCTTTGCCTGACGCATTTTCACGCATATGCAAACAGAGTGGACCCAGATCAGACGGTCCCTGTATGAGCTTTCAAATGTGTCTAGTTTTGTTTGCTTATGAAATAGTAAAGATCTGTTTCTGTCATATTCATATTCCATTAAAAACATTACAACAGGACGTGTGCAGTTAGAACCCGATTGTTGGAAGAATACCTGCTACTTTTTGACTGAAAATAAAGTTAAAATTTAAAAAAATGTTTTACTAATTTGCATGCATGAGTTACTATGCTTGAGATATACAAACAAAAAAACAATTAGGGACGTTTTATGCGAATTCGTTAGAATATACTAACACGATAAAAAAAACTGTACATTTGCTTTGAGGGACTTTTGTTTAATACTTATAAGTACAAACCATAAAATAAATTTGGTATCAACATGCGCAAAAATGTGTTTGCTACACGATGATGTATTTAATTGTGATTGAATTATTTGCAGATCATAATTTTGTGTGTGTGAATGACGATGGTGTGAAAAGTAAAAGTTGCAGATTTGTAATGTTTTGTAATTGTCGTTTTGCCATCGAATTTCTTCATTAATGTTGATAAAGTCGTAATTTTAACCTTTGTAACAAACTAGACAATTGTGTCTGTAAGACACAGCGATGTCCTCGCGGTGGTGCTTGCCTATCTGCATGTAAAATTCCTAAGCCATTTGACCTTGACCTTAGGCTTGTGCGCTGGGTGCGCAATCAAAGTAAGGATGGTGTTTAATGTGCAATTCCATGCCAATAGCTATAGTGGTTAGTGAGATATGACAATAAAAAAAAAAAACAGCACGTAAAAGCGTGACAGACAGACGGACGGACGGACAGGAGCAAAACGCATAAACGGGGCATAAAAAAGTTATTCCAGATATAAAAATGTAGTTTCTTTATCGTGTTGATCCGTAGACGAGGGGGCCACAACAGATACTTATGGAAGCCCTGGATGGCACTATTGACTTATGACTTATGACTTGCGACTTTTTTAATTTTGGCGCAAAATAGATGTCATGGTGGACAACAGCTCAGCGTCGCCACATTTTGTAATTATACGTTGCTCCTTTTGTAGAATCTGCTTGGAAAATATTCATGTGTATTTAAAACCGTAAATGGCTTATGACTTATGGCTTATGACTTATGAGTTATGACTTATGATTTATGAGTTATGACTTATGAGTTGTGACTTGCGACTTTTGATGTCAAAGTCATGTAAAAAGCTCCTAGAGGAGCTTTCTACAGGACTTTCTACCTACATTAAGATGCCGCCGGTATTAACCCTTTCCCTGTTCAATAATCATATTAGAAATACTGGCATCATGAATATACTTATTTTTAATTTTTATAATGTAAACTTTTCCATGAAATTTATTGCTTTGACAAAAGCTGAAGAATTAGATACAGATTATCATGTCAAAAACAAACATAGCAGACCCTGATCAGACAGCTTCTATAGGAGCCGTCCGATGTGGGTCTACTCTGTTTGCAAATGCATGAAAAGACGTTTGTATGAGGAACAGGTTTAAAGACGATAATAATACTTTTAGTATTCAAACTACATGTACTGGGGTTTTACTGTACATAGATGTCCAAACTTCACGCGTCTGTTGTCATGGGTCAACTCGGTCTTGGGTCAACGCAGCCCCCGAGTCAACTCGGCCTCGGGTCAAGTCGGCCTACTGATTTAATTAAATGCATTCTTAGCTCGTCTGTTTCGAAGAAAAGTCGAGCTATTGTGATCACTGGGTCGTAGGCGTGGCCAAAAAAAAGTCGCAAGTCATAAGTCACAAGTCATAACTCAGAAGTCATAAGTCACAAGTCAATAGTGCCCTCCAGGGCTTGAAACCTTCCATACTCCAGGGCTTCCATAGATACTGACACTTTGTCACGAAACTTGACACATATTCATGATAGTGTTATGATGAAGACTCAACGTCCGATGACGTCATTGCCTTTTCAGGTCCACTAGAGTCTTACATTACGGCAGTTCCGGTAAATATTCCAATGTATGTAGTCATGACGACCGTGTATCGATCACCTTTGGCCATATGTCCTGAGATCTATAGCATAAGAACATTGATCCAATTAAAATGTATTGTGTAAAATGTAGCATGAAGCAGCCATATAGTTTTGTCAAAGGGTTACCCAGGGAACACTCTAACAGATTATATCGAAATCCCGTGAATGGTTTTAATATGTCCCTATTGCCAGTGCAAGAAAATTTAGTAGAACATTCCATGGCGAACATACTTTTTGACAAATAATGACTTGAACAGTTTTGGTAAATGGTCACTTAAGAGACCTTTATGCAATTTTTTATTGCGGGTTCAGAAGTGTTAATGCCACCGTTGACGACAGACAGGGGGCATTATGTTTAAATACACCTGTCCACCCGTCCGTCCGTGTGTCACGCTTTTACGTGTAGTTGGTTGTTACAGTTTTTTCATTGTCTTATATCTCACTAACCACTATAGCTGCTGGAATGGAATTGCATATACAAAACATATCTTTTATTTGGTATAAAATTGCATACATAGTATAGCCAATATGGTCATATTTGTATACAAAGTGCATGGCAAAAATATAATATTTGAAATTTCAAATCATGTTTGCCGAGAAGCTCAATTTTGTTAACGGTCATATGAAAATGTTCACGATATATATATATAAGGATCTTCTCTAAAGTAAAAGTACATGTATATGATGTTTACCGATTTCAATATATCCGTATTGTATGTTTCCATACAGAACTAAACCAACCATGTCTTTGGGGTGAGTTTAGTTCTGTATCAAAACTTGAGGATAAGAAAAATTAAAAGTGTTAGTTTGATAATATACACATTAAACACCATCCATACTTTGATTGCGCACCTAGCCCATACTGCCCTCAAGCCCAATGTCAATGTCAAATGATATGGAATTTTACGTGGAAGCACCACCACGAGGACATTGCTGTGTCTCACAAAGGTTAGAATTACGAGTTCATCACTAGTCATACATAGAAAAGTAGCCCTGCCTTGGCAGCAATGTTTTTCTTTACAAATAATATCAATTTGAACATTTCGGTAAAGGATTATCTAAAGAACATTCTTGCAAGTTTTTTTCGAAATCCAGCTAGTGGTTTCTGGAGAAGGGTTACAGCTGATATTTTTACAAGTCATATAAGGTAAACTGGCCATGCCAATGTGGTTTTTTCAAATCACAACGAACTGAAAAAATCGGATATGGTTACCTAACAACATTCCTACAAAATAATATTGAAACATGTCGTGATTTTAGATTTTTCTATAGCCACATAAGGAAAATTGGCCCAAATCTCTGGCGGCCATGTTTTTTTTTACATAATGATGCATAATGGTTTGAACAACTTTGATAAGGGGGGGGGGGGGTTCACCTGAGGATTAATTCTGCCAAATTGTATTGAAATTTGTCCAGCGTTATCAGACAGCTTTGTCCTTTTGGTTGCCATGGCAACCAGAGTTCTATATAGATTTCAATTCCTTGAACAAAAATATAGAGGACCTCACGAGGACTTAGGTAATAATTGGCCTAAATGTCGTTTGATGTGTTCAGGTGAGATAAAATGGTAGAAAAAAAGAGTGATTTATTTAAGGTTTCAGTAAAATGAATACTCTACAAGAGAGCCGTGATGACACTACATCGCTCACCTGAATCAATATTCCATTCCAGTTTGTTTACAAAGTTATTCCCACAATAGGTGTCATTGTTCTACCAGTTACAATGACTTCAATAAGTTAAGTTGAGGGCCAGTGTGAACATTCAACAACAATACGTGTATGCATTCTACCAAGACCCTACCAGTGGCTTCAGAGAATAAATGTTGTTTTATTTTTTCATTATAGCCATGTAAAGAACATTATCCCTGTCCATGATAACCATTTTCACAATCCTGCAAAATCTTAATGAAATAGGCACAGTCCTTTCAAAGCTCTTTATGAAATAACCATATCATATAAAGTGGCTCCACCCAATGCATCCATTTGTGAATGAATCACAATGATTTGAGCAATTCTAGTAAAGAGTCACCTTAGATACATTCCTACAAGATTATACTAAAATCCAGCCAATGGTTTCTCAGGACAAGGCTTTCAAATTTTCCACTGAAGTCATATAAGGAAAACTAGACCGGCTTTCTTTTGACAAATCACAACAATCTGAACAATTTTGGTTAAAATACTGCTGCAGATCAAGTTTTCAATAAACCCCCAAAAGAAAAACTAGCCCTGACCATAGTAACCATTTTTTTGACAAACGGCAATGTCTTGAACAACTTTAACAGAGGGTCACTGGTGACCAGTGGAATAATATCGATAAAATTCTATTGAAACCTAGTCAAAGCTGCTCCTTTTGGTTGCCATGGCAACTGGAGTTCTGCAATGAATGCAGTGCTTTGAACAACTTTGCTAGATGACTATTCAAGGAACTTCCATCAGTTGGAAAAGTTTTAATCAAAAGTTGACGGATGAACACCTGACAAAGAGTGGTCACAATATCTCAACCAGAGCAACAGTTCAGGTGAGCTAACAAAGGTATCATGTAGCTGTGTTATCATTTACTAATAGTCACAAGTTTGGAGAATTTTCATGTACACAGAATGACTGGGTTAAATAGAAGATACTAATTATGGTACAGAAAGAAAGACTGAAGACTTCATTTTCAGTTTAATTTTATCTCTCAATGATACATTATCTGTAAGTAAAAGATGAATATCTCTCATAACTCTAAAAACATAAGCAATAAAATATACAGTAAAGTCTCGCTAACGGGACCACATAATTCATTAACGTAAAAGACTGTAACAGCAGGTGGTTGCTTAATGCAGGGCAAAAGTAGTGCAGGAAGCTCCTATAGGAGCGTTCTGCGTCATTTTTGTCCTGTATTAAGGTACCACATGTTTTAAAAATCCAGAATTATACTTCTATTCAGTGGTCTTGTTAGTGAGAATTTACAGTATTGACAATAAAAAGCAAAACCCGAAGAAAAAAGTCCTTTCAGTACTTTGCAAACAGCGTGCACTGTCTGGCTAACAGGTTAACTCTGTACTTGATGAATATTCATGCAAGACTCCACCTTTAATGAATAACCATGCAAGACTGCCTTTAATGAATATCCATGCAAGACTCCACCTTTAGTGAATATCCATGCAAGACTCCACCTTTAATTAATGAATATCCATGCAAGACTTCACCTTTAATGAATATCCTTGCAAGACTCCACCCATGATGAATACTAACCCTTTGAATGCAGAAAACCAGTATGCTGACATTTAAAAACAATGTAGACCAAGATCCAGTGTAGATCTCTGATCAGGTCTGCACTGTTTGTCATTCAAATTCATTCCATAGATAAAACCCTTTCATACTGAATACCCTGCTTTTAAACAATTTTGAAACTTCAGTATTCAAAGGGTTAATTCTCTATTAAAATCATATTTATTACCATGGCAAACAAAAGAATCAGGTATGTAATATATTTATAAGAAAGAGCAGACCATGATCAGATTGCTCTCACGTGAACTGCCTGATCTAGGTCTACTAATTGTATCAGTATAAACAAGGTGGGGTTATCAAGTTAATACAACTTGCACATGTGTGTCAGAGAGTTTAGACCCATCATCAAATGTGCCCATTCTAACACAGCAGTTGTTGAGGACTTACACTGTTTGCCAAGCCCTTAAGACACACTATGTCATAGCTCATAAATACATGTAGCAGAAAAACAAGTAAAATTTTGATTTCAAAATGCTTTCATGTGCAAAAAATGCTATCACTGTTTTCATTTCCAGTTAATGCATGGAAATAAAACACATTCTCAAATTCCACCATTGACCTAAAATCTTTTTTCCAATTTAAAACATGAAAAAAAGAAAAAGTCGAGGATTGACAAAATATCAATGCTGGAATGATAAACTGGAATGTTCTTGAATATTTGATGATACAGTTTTGCTTTTTGAAAATATTATTAACCCTTTACTCCATAAATACACCTTTCTATGCATTTGCAAACAGAGTAGACCCAGATCAGACAGCTCCTGTAGGAAGAGCTAAAATGTTGAAAGGAGTTTATTGCACAGAAATAATTATTTGGTTTGAGTTCAGTTGGGTATAGGTAATTTTTGGGAAATCAACAAATCTGGGATTGAGTGGCTCGGTAGCTCAGTGGTGGCTACTGTAAGCAAGAGACACTGGGTGCAAGTCCCGGTTGGGAAACGATCTTTTCACCAGTTGTCCCCTTACACTACAAAGGTCAGTACTCATATAAGAAGTAATGACATCATGATTATTAATTAACTGAGTTTTTAGAACACAGAATGTTTTGGCCATGGAAGAAACCTGTGGAATCACATCTATATCATTCCATAATCAAACAGAGCAGACTCTTATCAGACAATTCCTACAGGAGTTGTCTGATCTGGGTCTACTTTGTTTGCAAAGGGGTTAAAAGGTGCATATATGAAGTAAAGGGTTAAGGAAGATAGTAGCTTAAAGCATCATGAAAGTTATGGCTCAAGCTCCCAGTTTCAAAGACTACATTTATTCAAAAGTGGCTTTAGTTGCACAAAATCAAAAATCACATAGGTCAGAAGAAGGCTGTTGACTTGAATTATTCTAAAGACTGGCTGGTATTTCTAATTTCACAAAACAGCTTTGCTTAGAAATGAATATAAATCTTTTGTTGAACAGGTGTGACAAGCTTGTCAAAAAGAAGCTGCTCTAACACAAGCATTAATTTAGAGATTCCTTAACACTTTACTCCACAAATAAGCCTTTAAAACCAGAGTAGACCCTGATCAGCAGCTCCTGTAGGAGTTGTCTGATCAAGGTTTGCTCTGTATGCTTATGATATAGTATAGATATGAATACACAGTTGCTGTCATGGTCAAAATATCCTGCGTCCATGTGCTATAACAACGATGAATCTAATTAATATTCATGATGTCATTATTGCTTACATGAATATTCATGGAGTAAAAGTCACCTGCAAAGTTTGTCACCTGTAACAAAAATGGCGTATTAATGAAAGTAATGTGTGATGAATGATGAGGGGAATCTTGCTATCACTGCTACTCACATAGGTCAAGACGTTACATGATTGACAATTACATCTTTTAATGACAACAAATATATTATACTATTAACTTGATTGTTAAAATGGTTAACCCTTTACTCCATGAATATTCATGTAACGAATAATGTATGTTTATATAGTGTACATATTAGTTTAACTTTTACAATGGAATACGAAAAAGAAATTTTGGGCCATAGCAGAAATTATAGAATCAGATCAATATAATTCAATAAGCAATCAGAGAGACTCTGATCAGACAGCTCCTATAGGAGTCATCTGAAACGGGTCTTCTTTGTTTGCAAAGGTGCTAAAAGCCGTATCCATGGAGTAAAGGATTTAAGCTTACCTGTCACTGGTATAGCACATAACGGGACATACTGAGTCTGCCTTTCTAGCATTTAATTGTACATTCATTATCTAAGGTGTTCACGAAATGAGGAGCAAATTGGGACACAACAATACTGAACAAAACTTAGCTGTTCAAGACACATGATGATCACATGACACTACTATATCATGGGCCAAAGACCAAACTAAGGGACATAACTCCATATAAATGGGCCCAGGCACAACTCATATAACACAACCACAGCAGAAATAAGGTGTGGGGAGCCAGCGCTGACTGCCATATAAATATTACAGCATCAACTATGTACAGGGACAATTACAAAAGACATATATATATAATTATATAAAGACTCTTAACCCACTCCCTCATATTGACACCTTTTAATGCCTCTGTAAAAAGTCACGGTTTGAAACCATTGTGATAAATAGAGCATTTCTCTATTTATCACAATGGTTTAAAAACCACACAATTATAACATCTTCCTTTTCTCTAGTAAATGCACCTTTTCGGTACATTTATTCAGAGGCTGAATCTAAATATAGCCTATCAGGCAATGGGTTAAAAGAGTTTTGTTACATTGCAAACTGTGTTGACCCATGCAAGTCACCAAATCTCTGACACAGAATCTGAAGTTTGTCACTCAACTGAATATACAGCAATTTGCTGGTTCATTACCATGTAATTCTTAATCAGATACATTGACATAGATGTAATATCTGATCTGGGTCTACACTGTTTACAGTGAAATAAGATCCATTTTCTCAAAGAGCATCTAAAATGAAATGTCCCGATGTATCTATGAGAAGAAGTCAAATGAATGTGGTATATTATACTGGCATCGAGATCATGATTATTCAGTTATATGTCGTTTCTGCACTTATATGATGAATGATGGATGTTTATTCATACATGTACATGTAGTTTGTTCTCTGAAACCCTGCACCCTAATTACCCATACTATTCAGACAGACAAACTGTGCAGACTCAGGTTAAACTACTCCTTTAGCAGCAGCTTGATCTGGATCTACACTATTAACTACTATATCAGTCAAAACGGTGCCAAATTAGCTTTACAAACTAGCGGAGAGCGAAAACTGGATGTGTGAATATCAAGAGTAAATACAGAAATACAAATGTTAGATATGGAACCAAGTAGAGACATATACACATCTTCAGTGCAGATTTCTTGAACTTCAAAAGAACAAGTTCTGTTTTCAAAAATAATTTAACCTTTACTCCATAGACACGACTTATTGGCATCTTTGCAAATGGAGTAGATGCAGATCAATTAACTCCTGTAAGAGCTATCTGGTCATGGTCTGCTCTGCTTGCTTATAGAATAATAGATCTATTTTAAACTTCTACCATGGCAAACTTCCCTATGTTCATAATGCAATAACAAGCATTCAATTAATTAGTATTCAAACAGTCATTATTTCTGACATGAATATTCATGGAGTAAAGGATTAAATTTCTAAATGAGTGAATTATTTACAATGAGAAATTTAGAAGACAAAAATTTGGTGTTCTTTTGGACCAGTGTGCCATTTCTCCCCTAATACATGGCAAGACTTGCAACAATATTAACAAACAAAACATGATGATCCTCGGTGGAATGTATAACTAACACATCTGGCTATTATGGCCATATATGAACGAACTTTGTTTTGTATCATACAGAAGCACATTACACTATTTATAATGAAGCTATAGAACATGTCCATAGTTTCTGTATATGACATTCATTGTCCTAACCCTTTCCATGTTCAGTATTCGGTAAAGAAATAATGACATCATAAATATTTATTAGCTGAATTTTTATATTGGTATAATAATGTCCACATGAATGTTTGGTATTGACAGAAACTGTAGAGTCAGATCTATATTATTTGAATATTTCATAAGTAAACAGAGCAGACCCTGATCAGATGGCTCCTGTAAGAGCTGTCTGATTGTGGTTTGCTAATGAAATTAAAAAGATGTGATTCTACAGTACCTGTCAAAGCCAAACAATCATATGTGTTCATGTACCATTATAAAATTTCAAATAATAAATATCCATGATGTCATTATTTCTTACATGAATATTCCAGAGGTAAAGGGTTAATGAATCGGAACTGTCTTCTTGGTAAGAACAACATTTTTGAAAAAGTTAGTACGCCTATGAAAGGAACAAATCAGTTACAAGATCCTGTCAAACCAATCAGAATCAGAATTTGACTAATCAAATGCTTGAGAATGATCTCAGATTCAAGCATAAAGTTTTATAAAAATACATATATATATAAATTTCACTAATTAATAGTCATGTGAAGTGTTAACCCTCATAAGAAAACAGAGTAGACCCAGATCAGAAGGCTCCTGCAGGAGCCTTCTGATCTGGGTCTACTCTGTTTGCTAAGGTGTGAAAAAGCATTTATATGAGGGAATGGATAAAAGCAAGTCTTGACTGCGAAAACTGAGTCCCTGTAACTCAGCTTCAGTCCAGCAATATAAATTACAATTGCTCCTGTTACAAGTCGGGTATAAAGTATAGGAGAACCCCTCTAATGTGACCACGTAAGGAATAAACATGGGAGTCTTTATATGCAGGTGATTGCTTAATGCAGGATAAAAGTAATGCAAGGAGCTCCTTTATGAGCTTTCTGCATTACTTTTATCCTGCATTAAGCTACCACCTGCATCTAGCACCCAGAATTATACCTCTAAGTGGTCACGTTAGCAGGGTTTTACTGTATGTGCCAATTTGATAGGAATTTAATGTTAACAAATGTATGACCTGTAAAAGATAGTATAAAAATTCGTGTAGAAAATCAAATACCTGGGGTAAAAATTGATTAATATAAAATGCAATATTGGCATTGCATAACCTTTTACTGAATGAATATTCATCAAAGAAATAATAAAATAATGAATATTAATAAGATTATTTTTTAAAATGGCATGTGAACACAAGAAATATGGCCATGGCATAAACTTTATAAGCAAACAAAGCAGACCCTAATCAGACGGCCCCTACAGGAGACATCTGATCTGGATCTACTCTCCTTGCAAAGGCTAAGGCATATCTATTTAGTAAAGAAACAAATGTATATTACTGTGCACAACAAAAATATCAACATTAAAAGCAAACACATAAAAAAGCTACCTATCGCTGATAAAAAAGAAATACATTGTACATTAACAATAGATACTAAATGTGACTGCGTAGAAGAGATACATTTTAAGACAAACTTCCAATTAAATCAGACTTCTACATGTATATAAATATACATGCATGATGTTCAAGCAGAACTTGCACCAATGAATTTAAAAAATCGACATAGCAAAGTTTTAGCTGTTAAATTGGTATTTGTGACTGAAAAACAAGCTTATACTGAAAACCTACAATGCCTTGTCAGATAGAAGAACAAAACCATATATCTTTGTACTCAGGATCTATCGGCATACATTTAAGAGAACAACCATATCTGTGCATCTGGCAATAAAACTACATCAAGCATTAAATAACAATGAAGTGAAAATATTATAAATCTTTAAAAATTGCTAGAAATGCATAAGGAAGCTAAAACTCAAAAACCTGCTTAGCAAGCACCTTATACTAGGGAAGCTGCAGAAACATGGCACTTTATTGGGGAAACTGACCATAAAAATAAGTTAAACTCAATCGTATCTTAAACATTTGCTTGCCATTTTTCTTTAAGTCTTAGTTTATTCTCAAGCATCCAATTGGTCTGATTTTGAGTGTACACAAAATCTGACCAATCAGATAACTCGGACTCGAGCCTAGAAGTTTTTTAACCTTGGAGTCTAGCCTATCAACTCATGTACTAACAACACTGATTTAGGTTATATTACATCTCTATAAACAATAGTCATTATTACAGGTGTATGCTATAAAGTGGTATTAACTCTTTACTCCATAAATACACTTGTCTGTGCCTTTGCAAACAGAGTAGACCCAGATCCAATAGGAGCCATCTGATCAGGATCTGCTCTGTTTGCTGATGATATAACATCAATATGATTCTACAGTTTCGGTCATTGCAAATAATTCCTGTGTCCATTTGTTTTTATAACAATTAATCTAATTGATGATCATGGTGTCATTATTTATCTCATGAATATTCATGAAGTAAAGGGTTAAAAGAGATAAAAAAAATATTGGTCATGAGCACAGACTGTAACTTTGGTCTCCATTCAACAACTTGTACCTTTTACAAGATAAACATGCCTTTTGATATCTTTACAAAAAGAGTAGACCCTGATCAAGTGGCTCCTATCATAATAGGTGGGAGCTGTCTGATCAAAGTGTGCTGTTTGATTATGGAATACTATGTAGAGTTGATTCTCCAGTTTCTGCAATGACCAGTATTCCCTGTGTTTATATGCCATTATGAAAGGGCTAACCCTTTCAGTGCAGGAAACAAGTCACTAATGTCTGTTGCAAATAGTGTAGACAAAGATCTGGCTCTACACTGTTTGTAATAATACACTTTTTTAAAAAATGTTTTCAAAAAGCCCTGAATATTCATGGTACGTTTGACGTGCTTGAAATTTTGGAATAGTCTATTTGAAAATTCACCATTGAAAGGGTTAACACTTTCCCTTATATATTAATGCCTTTTCACACATTTGCAAACAGAGTAGACCCAGATCAGAATAGGAGCTGTCTGGTCAGAGTCTGCTCTGTTTGCTAATGGAATTTGATAGATCTGTTTCTTAAGTTTCTAAAATGTTCAATTTTCCACCTTCCATATTTCATTATAACTAGTTTGTCCATGAATATAGGTACATGTATTGAAATTTGAAATAAACATAGAACAGGAAAAGGGTTAAAGAAACTGTTACAACAATGTTGCACTTTGACTTCCAGACAAGCTAAAATATCAATTAACCCTTTACATCATGAATATTCATCTAAGAAATAATGTCATCATGAATATTAATTAGATAAAGTGTTATAATAGCACATAGACACAGGGATGTTTGGCTTTGGAAGAAAAGTAGAATCATATTTATGTTATATCATAAGCAAACAAAACAGACCCTGATCAGACGGCTCCTATAGGAACCATTTGATCTGGGTCTACTCTGTTTGTCAAGGCAAAGAAAGGTGTATTTATAAAGTGAAAGGTTAAAGCTGATGCATGCAAAAATGTTACTTAAACTAATTAAAGCTGATCCTTCCCATGCAAATTGATTAAATATAAACAAACATATTGGTATCTGAAGACAAATTGTTTTTGTGACTATTCAATATTTTGTTATTATTAAATACAACATTTTGTAAAATATTAGACTAGAAAAATAACTCCTATTTGTACAAATACTAGCACATTCAACATCCACCTCTTTCTTACATATTCTACCAAATTGTAGATGTAAATTCACTTGGTCTGATCCCATTACAGTTAAACCCCTCTAAACCAGAATTCTAGAAGAGAAGAATTTAGATACGTTTAGGCAGGTGACTGCTTAAAGCAGGGTGAAAGTCATGTAGAAAGCTCCTAGAGGAACTTTCTGCATGACTTTCACCCTGTATTAAGCTGCTACCTGTTTCCAAGATTGATATTTATACTAAATTTAATGTCCGTTTTAGATGGGGTTTACTGTATACTTTGTGCAGGAACTATATGGTTTCTTAAGCATACTGGGAAAGGAACTTTTTGCACAAATGTTGGTTTGAATCTTGATGAGATGTACATTTATTCAGTAATATCTGGATCCAGACAGTTTGCAAAGGAACCATGGATTCATTTGTTGCATGATAGAGATTAATTAACTAATGACAATTAGAATGTTTGCACTAGTGTGTAAAAATATTTCAGCCGAGTCCCAAGAAAGGAGCATCCCGGGACTAAGTGTTTTGTTCATTGTATTTAAGTGTAGACCCAGACCAGCCCCCTGTATCAAACAAATGCCATATCAGGGTCTACACTGTTTATGTGCATAATGAAACACTGCAGATAATGACATGTGTAAAATAATGAGAGACTCTGACAGATCCCTTTAAATGTTCACAATGAAGAAAAGTTCATGTTTTATGTATTGACCTGTTTAACTCTTTACCTCATGAATAATTATGAATTAGTTCTATATAGAGTAAAATCCCTCTAATGCGACCACTTAATGAATAAACATAGGCGTCTTTATAAGCAGGTGGTTGCTTAATGCAGGGCAAAAGTAATGCAGAAAGCTCCTGTAGGAGCTTTCTGCATTGCTTTTGTCCTGCATTAAGCTACCACCTGCATCTAGCACCCAGAATTATACCTCTTTTAGGTGGTCGCATTAGTGGGGTTTTACTGTAGTTCCATTAGCAAACAGAGCAGACGACTCCTACAGGTGCTGTCTGATCTGGGTGTAGTCTGTTTGCAAAAGTGTCAACAGGCATTTCTATGAGGTGAAGGGTTAATGTTTTAGAATATCCAGGTATGGGCTTAGCACAAAATTATTGTACCAGCACCAGCAAAACTGTCCTCTTCTTCCATATTCAAGGAAAATATTCATGAATTTTAACCCTTTCTCTGTTCAATATTACTGCGAACAAATAATGACATCAGGAATATTAACTCAACTTTTATAATGGCATATGTTCACAGGTTTTTTTTGGTATTGGTAGAAACTGAAGTAAGATCTATTATAATGTCATGAGCAAACAGAGCAGATCACCCTGATCAGATGACTCCTATAGGAGCATTCTGATTTGTGTCTTCTCTGTTTGCAAAGGCGTGAAAATGCATTTGTATGAGGGAAAGGGTTAAAAATAAACAACTCATATTGGAATGTGAAGCATCTTGGGAGTTGATGAGACTCCAACTTATTCAGCATCTCTATCTGAAAGGTTTGCTGAAATTTATCACAAATATGAGAGTAGTGACACAATAACTTTGCATGAAGCCCTAGATGAACAGATGACAACTAAATGATGTGTGTACACTGGGTCTCTTCAATGCAAGCCGCTGTCAATTTATTTCCATATAGCTGGCATTGTGGGGGAAAAGGGAAAATGAATATTAGACATTGGCACCCTGTGTAGACCAAGATCAGTCACCAGACTGGAATGTAACATCGTATAATAGTCTGCACTGTTCACAGTGTCAGTAGACAAAATACAATTAATCTAGATAAGCGAAGTGCAGACCCTATAAGAGGCTACCTTCTACCTATGTGGGTGATTTTGGTCTATTATATTAGCCAAGGTGTGAATGCCATTTTCCTCCTGACACAGGCTGTATAAAACTGGGATATATCTGGGCGACAAATGTAGACGAGGTTGGTGAAAGTTTATACTATGAGCATTCCACAACATTTCTGCCGGCATCCGCAGACTGTAACACCTGCAATGCGTAGTCCTCATTGAGAACCATGTCCTGTAGGCAGCCAACAAAACCTCTGGAAAACTTCCTAATGGTGGACTGAGGGACATCTGGGGTACCACCTGCAACAGACGACAAAACAAACACATGTAAGTTAACCTTTTACTCCATAAATATGCTCTTCCACGGCCTTCGCAAACAGAGTAGACCCAGATCAGATGGCTCCAATAGGAGCTGTCTTACCAGGGTCTGCTCTGTTTGTTTATGATATAATATACATATGATTCTACAGTTTCTGTTATGGCAAAACAATCTTGTGTGCATTTTGCTATTATAAAAAATAAGCGAACAAGAAAACTGACTCATTCAGAGAGGGCCCTGTAATCAAGGGCAGATAACTCTAGACATAGTGATCTGATTCAACCCCAAAACTACAGGCGTCTTCCTCTGAGGATAAAAAGCATATCTCCTTAATATGAAACCAATATGTGAAGTGCTGTTTGAGTAATCGCGTCAGGCCAAAATTATTGATGGACGGACAGACAGACACAAAATGTGATTCCTATAGCACTCCTGCATTTTTAATGCAGGGCCCTATTAATTAGTATTTATGTGTTGATTATTTCTTACTAGAATGTTGATGGAGTAAACCTATATAAAGTATGCTGTTGTTGTTTAACAACGTGTAGTTACCTGTATAAAATATTATGTTGGTGTTTAACATGGTATAGGTACCTATATATAGTATTTTATTTAAGTTAAGCATGTTGCAGTTACATATATATAATATTTTGTTAGTGTTTAACCCTTTCCCCATTCAGTTGGTGTTTAACATGGTGTAGTTACCTATATATAGTATTTTATTTAAGTTAAGCATGTTGCAGTTACACATATATAGTAATTTGTTAGTGTTTAACCCTTTCCCCATTCAGTGGGTGTTTAACATGGTGTAGTTACCTATATATAGCATATTATGTTAGTGTTTACTGTTTAATATGGTGTAGTTACCTATATAGAGTATTTTGTTGGTGTTTAATATGGTGTAGTTACCTATATCTAGTATTTTGTTGGTGTTTAACATGGTGTAGTTACATATATATAGTATTTTGTTAGTGTTTAACCCTTTCCCCATTCAGTGGGTGTTTAACATGGTGTAGGTACCTATATATAGCATATTATGTTAGTGTTTACTGTTTAATATGGTGTAGTTACCTATATAGAGTATTTTGTTGGTGTTTAATATGGTGTAGTTACCTATATAGAGTATTTTGTTGGTGTTTAACATGGTGTAGTTACCTATATAGAGTATTTTGTTGTTGTTTAATATGGTGTAGTTACCTATATAGAGTATTTTGTTGGTGTTTAACATGGTGTAGTTACCTATATAGAGTATTTTGTTGGTGTTTAACATGGTGTAGTTACCTATATAGAGTATTTTGTTGTTGTTTAATATGGTGTAGTTACCTATATAGAGTATTTTGTTGGTGTTTAACATGGTGTAGTTACCTATATAGAGTATTTTGTTGGTGTTTAACATGGTGTAGTTACCTATATAGAGTATTTTGTTGGTGTTTAACATGGTGTAGCTGCCTTTGGAGCTCCCCTCAACAATCTCTCGCCCATCTACTGACAGAAAACCATCCTGTTTGGTTCTGAAAAATAATACAAAACAAGAGTGTTCGGAGGAGGAACACATGTGTCACCTGCTCGCAGCTGACACAAAAACTTATTGTTAATATGAACAAGAGTGTTCGTGGGAACACATGTGTCACCTGCTCACAGCTGACACAAAAACTTATTGTTAATATGAAAAAAGGAAATAACTCAAAAAATATTGATGCTAGAGTTGTGGCCCTTGTGCATGACACTTTCTTTCATCATGTTGTTCCATGTGTGAAATTTAAAAGCTCTACAATGATTAGTTCCGAAATGACAGCCAAAAAAAGAAAGCGTGACGGACAGACAGACGGACCGACAGACAGACGACGGAAAAGTGATCCCTAAGTGACACACTGTCCCTCGGCAGGTGACACAAAAACAACATTCTAGTATCTAGACTGATTGATTATATATTTATAAGTATTAGTCATAAGATTAACTCTTTGAATTTAGTTAATAAATTAATGTACTGGCATTTGCAAACTGTGTAGACCAGATCAGAGGGCTACTAGAGGAGTCCCTCCAATCAAGGTCTGCATTGTTTATCATTCAAAATCCACTAGTAATTTTTAAAAGCTTTTCATATTAATGGACTCTACAGCTTTTTACACTGATTAGTCAGTTCAATTTGAATTTTCAGCATTCAAAGGGCAGCTGTAAAATAAAGGTTAACAAAGTCAAAAGTTATTTCTTTCAAAATTCATATTTGAAATATTCCCTTGAATGCCATTTACCCTAAAACATGATTATTCATTACCAAGATGGTTTCAAGCAAAATGTAGGAATCTGTATTACCTCTGAGCATGAACAAAATGCCACAGCCCGTCAAAAAGCCGTGAGTTGTTGTACGATATCACTGCTTCTCCACTACCCAGATTGTATCGGAACTGTAGTGCCCCATCTACAAACCCAAGGGCCACATAATCACTGGTAGCAAGCATTACGTCTGGGCCACTCCAAAATAACACACCATTACGAGACACGGGTTTGATGGCAAAACGAATGTCTATCTTGTCTCCTCCAATCCTAGAAAACATATTTTTACGTATTAACCCATTCCTCTATAGGTTACTTTTAGACCCAACCTCTTTGAATGAATCTACCCAAAAGGAGCATTTACTAGAGAAAAGGATTTTTTTTTAGAATTTTGTAGTTCTGAAACCATTGTGATAAATAGAGCATTTACTCCTATAGAAGCAAATGCTCTATTTATCACAATGGTTTCAAGAAGTGGTTATTACAGAGGCGTAGAAAGGCGTATTTATGGAGGAAAGGGTTAACTCTTTCCCTCATGCACACACCTTTTATAGGATCTGCTCTGTTTGCTTTTGATATAATATAGATCTGATTCTACAGTTTTTGTCAAACCAAAAAATACCCTTGAAAAGATTACATTATAAAAATTGAGTTGATAAATATTCATGTTATCATTATTTCTTACATGAATACTGAACAGGGAAAGTGTAAACTGTTCAACACAAGAGTGTTCAAAGGAACATGTTGGAAGAAGATTTTGGACAAAAAGAAGGAAAATAACTCCCAAATATTGTATTGCAAGAATGATGACCTTCATGTTCTACACTTGTACTTGTTGCTATCTAAATGTGTTACAAGACTGAAGTCATTTCCATGGGATAACAATATAAAAGCACATCAAATGAAAGCCTGATGAAAAAAGCCCGAGAGAACAGACAGACAGATTATGTTAATTCGCTTTTAGATATATCTGCAGAACATTCCTATGCCCTGTGTAAAGCAGTAATTTTACTACTGACCAAGATGAATAAACAAGAGCACCGCAAGCCGGTGCAAACGCTTGTCTGTTATAAATGTAAGATTTCAGACGACGACAACGCCGCCGGCGGAGTTACGACAATAGCTCGTGATTTCTTCGAAACAGACAAGCTAAAAATCAGTCCCGTTTAACTCTTTACTCCATATACATGTATACCTCTTTGCAAACAGAGTAGACCCAGATCAGACAGCTCTGTAGGAACCATCTGATCTGGGTGTGCTCTGTTTGCTTAAGATATAATACAGATATGATTCTACAGTTTCTGCCATTGCCCAAAAATTCCAGTGCACTGGTGTTATTATAACAATTAATCTCATTTCTGAAATAAATATCCATGGAGGAAATGGTTAAATATTTCAGGGATGAGTTTTTTGTACAATTTTGTTTAAGATTTGTATATACAGCACATCTCTCAACAACAGCCACATAAAACATGTCTAATTCTGGTCTTTAACCCATTCCCTCAAAGGCTATTTCTAGACCCAACCTCTTTGAATAATACTACTGAAAAAGACCAGATACTAGAGAAAATGAAAATTAAGAGTTGGGTAGTTTTGAAACAATTGTGGTAGAGCATTTTCTCCTTTGGAGCAAAATTAATGCTCTATTTATTACAATGGTTTCAAAAAGTGACTTTTATAGAGGTGTCAAAAGGTGTCAATATGAGGGAATGGGTTAAGACAGGAGGTTGCTTAATGCATGATGAGTCATACCCAACACTCTCACAAAGAAGCTTTCTGCATACTTTAATTATATGTATTGACCCTTTACTCCATGAATATATTCTAAGAAATATGAATGTATATTAACTGTATTTTTATAACGGCATTACGACAAAGGAAATTTTGACCATGGCAGAAACTGTAAAATCATATATATAAGATTTCATAAGCAAACAGAGCAGACCCTGAACAGATGGCTCCTGCAGGAGCTGTCTGATCTGGGTCTACTCTGTTTGCAAAGGATAGAAAGGCGTATTTATGGAGTAAAGGATTAAGCAGCCATCTTCTTTTAACATCCCCTGTGTTTATTGATATGTCAAAAGTCTTGCTAAGTTTTAGGATACACAATGTTCCCTCTCCATCGACTTGTAAAGCTGAATATGTACACTGAATACCACTTAAAGATAACTTTAAGTTAAATTGACATAGTAGCAAATAGTGTAGACCCTGGTCCTTCAGGAGCAGTTTGATCTGGGTCTGCACAATTTGCCTATGTTTGTCTGTCCGCGTACTTGGGGTAATTAGGGTAGAGATGAACTTACCTTTTGGCCACCCATTTCTGTGTGAAGGTGAGATAACTATGGCCTGTAAATCGGGGCGTTGTCAGATCCTTGTCCACCTCTGGGGAGTACAATAAATTTGTGAAAATAATACAAATCACTACAAATTCAAGAGTTTTGTCAAATTGGATTTTAAGAAAAGATCAATAAAAAGTTATAATGATTAAATTTATATCTATGGCTTTAAGTTAATACAACGAGAATAAATATGCCTTTTTACGCCTCTGTAAAAATCACCTGTTGAAACCATTGTGATAAATAGAGCATTTGCTCCTATAGGAGCAAATTCTCTATTTATCACAATGGTTTCAAACTACAAAATTTCCTTTTCTCTAGTTAATGCTCCTAGATTTATTCTAAGTGGTTGGATCTAACAAGATGTGTTTGTGAAACACTATGCCCCCTCGATATGACATTTGACCCTAAAGGATGACCTTGATCTTGACATGTCACCCCTCAAACTGTGCAGCTTCATGGGGTGCACATGCATACCACATATTAAGTCTGTATCTCTACTGGTTCAAAAGTTATGGCCAATGTTAAAGTTGGTGATCTTTGACCATGAAGGATGACCTTGACCTTGACATGTCACCCCTCAAACTGTGCAGCCAAATGAGAAACACATGTATACCAACTATCAAGTCTGTATCTCTACTGGTTCAAAAGTTATGGCCAATGTTAAAGTCAGTGACCTTTGACCCTGAAAGATGACCTTGACCTTGAAATGTCACCCCAAACTGTGCAGCTTCATGAGATACACATGCATACCAAATGTCAAGTCTGCATCTACAGGTTCAAAAGTTATGGCCAATGTTAAAGTCGGTGACCTTTGACCCTAAAAGATGACCTTTACCTTGACATGTTGCCCCTCAAAATGTGCAGCTTCATGAGATACACATGCATACCAAATATCAAGACTCTATCTCTATTGGTTCAAAAGTTATGGCCAATTTGAAGTTGGTGACCTTTGACCCTGAAGGATGACCTTGACATTTCACCCCTCAAAATGTGCAGCTTCATGAGATACACACGCATGCCAAATATCAATTCTCTATCTCTACTGGTTCAAAAGTGTTGGCCAATGTTAAAGTCGGTGATTTGACCCATATCTTTGACCTCTGACCTTGAAGGATGACCTTGACCTTGACATGTCACCCCTCAAAATGTGCGGCTTTATGAGATACATATGCATGCCAAATATCAAGTCTCTATCTGTACTGGCTCAAAAGTTATGACCAATGTTAAAGTTGCGTTAAAGTTACAGACAAAAAACCAGACAATTTGACCTTTGACCCTGAAGGATGACCTTGACCTTGACATGTCACCCCTCAAAATGTGTGGCTTCATCAGATACACAAGCATGCCAAATATCAAGTCTCTATCTCTACTGGTCCAAAAGTTATGGCCAATGTTAAAGTCGGTGATTTGACCCATATATTTGACCTCTGACCTTGAAGGATGACCTTGACATGTCACCCCTCAAAATGTGCGGCTTTATGAGATACATATGCATACCAAATATCAAGCCTCTATCTGTACTGGCTCAAAAGTTATGACCAATGTTAAAGTTGCTGACAAACAAACAGACAAACAGACAAACAGACAGGGCAAAAACAATATGCCCCCCAGATCTGATCTGGGGGGCATAAAAATAGCCAATGAGGGAATGGGTTAAAAAGTATAAATATCAATAGAATGATCCATTCTTCACTCATGGATACAACTTTTAACACCTATACAAACAGGGTAGACTCAGATCAGATGGCTCCTGTAGGAGCCTACTTGTCAGGACCTGCTCTGTTTGCTCTGGAATAATTATAATATACAGTAGATCTGATTCTAAAGTTTCTGTTATTGTTAAAAAAATCCACTGTTCATAATGCCATTATGAAAATTCATGTAATTAATATTCATGATGATATTATTTCTTTCATGAATATTCATTAGGTTAAGGGTCAATAATTATTCTTTAGTAAGCTACAAAGGGATGTCACTCTGTTGTTACTGTGCAAGACTTAAGTTTCAGTGGCTACTAGACAGTACATGCTTCCAATGCTCTTTACCTAAAGTAACTGAGTTCTTTTCCAGTTATACTCTAATAAAAGAATACTGTACAGAAAAAGGTTTAAACATCTAATTCTCAGAAAAAAAACTACGTCCTGTTGCTATTCATTAGAATCACCCCAAAGATGTGATTCTAACTAGTACCAACAGCTAGACAGAGCTTGGTAAAGAAATATAGAAAAAACATTTATCAGGGCTTTTCTAAAAATATATAGTTTTTCCAAGTTTTTTACACCCCAGACCTACTTTAGTTGGAAATTGGGTTAATTACTTCAATTTGTTTCTTTTTCTGTTATTTGATTACTGTCGTTTAACTAATCAATCAATCATGTCCCAGAACAAAGTACTCTAGGAAGTCACAAATAACTCGAGATCTTCACTGCTACGTAAAATTAATGTCATTTAGGAAAAGTGCTGTCTGCTACAAGTGTAAAACTATTTTCACCCAGTTTGGATCCTGATGAGATCCTGCTGAGTTATTCGGCATCTCATGTGGATCCAAACTGTTTGCATGGGTTATCAAGAATTGGCCATTAGCATGCAAAGAGCTCAAGTATCCTCATGCAGTGACTTGTGTTCTTATCAATTATACAGAATTACTGGAAACACTGGTATTTTGTTTGTTTTCCCCTCAGCTTACAATAGCCCAATCAATTGCTAGTATTTACATATCATTCAGTGAATGAGTTTTATCACAGTGCCTACAAGACTTCACTGGGAAGTACGTCCTGAGCAAACAGACTATAGAATCAAATAAATCTTATCTTTCCAGTCATCAGATGAAATCAATGGAGTAATCCTTTACAAGATAAAGCTGACCAATCATACCCTTTTCATTTTTTTTTACCAAAACAGACAAGTGTATTCGAAACCAGGCTCAACAGTTTTAAATCTCAGCTGAAGCTAACTTAACCCCTTACTCCATGAATATTCATGAAAGAAATGAGGACATAATGAATAGTAATTAGATTATGTTTTAAAATTGCATATTAAAACTTGAATTTTTTGTCAAAGCAAAAGCTGTACAATCTGATCCATATGATATAAGCAAACAGAGCAGACCCTCCTATAGGAGCCATCTGATCTGGGTCTACTCTGTTTGCAAAGGCACAGAAAAGTATAATTATGGAATCAAGGGTTAACCCTTTACCTCATGGATGTGCCTTTTAAGAGTACTGCCTTTTAATGCATTTGCACACAGAGTTGATCCAGATCAGATACCTCCTGTAGAAGCCATGTGATCTGGGTCTGTTCTCCGTTTGCAAAATGTAAAATGTGTTTACATAAGAAAAGCATGGTTAATTAATGCTGATGATCAATAGCTTGGAAGAAGTGAACCTTGTATTCCAAGCGTAAATGCCATTGTTAATCAACACAAATGTTTGATATCAGATCCAGTAATAAAAGCTCTATGTACTTTGTATTTCTATATTCAAACCTGTGACACATGCGTTTTAGGAGATTGTGGCAAATACATTCAGTAAATTAAAACTTGTATTTTAACCCTTTCCATGATAGTGATGTCTTGGTAAACAATTAGTCCCAAACCAGACTGCTCCTGTAGGAGATATCTGATCAAGGTCTCCTCTGTTTGCTTACAAAATTATACAGATATGATTCAACAGTTTCTGCTATTAAAGGCCAAATATCCCGTCTTCATAATTATACCTGGTATCCATTACCAAATTTCAGCTAATTAACATTTGTGATGTCACTGTTTATATGGTAAAGGGTTAAGAGCAGCACATTCTCAAGATTATAGCTCCATTCTGGAGATTACCTCTTTATTCCATAAATATGCATTTCTAGACCTTTGCAAACAGAGAAGACCCAGATCAGACAGCTCCTATAGGAGCTGTATGATCAGGGTCTGCTCCGTTTTCTTATGATATACAATTTCTGCCATGGCCAAATACTTCTGTGTCCATGTGCAATTATAACAATTAATCTAATTAACATTCATGATGCCATTATTTCTTACATGAATATTTATTGAATAAAGGGTTGAGGTACTGGACTGTTTAACCCATTACTTGATGAATATTCATGAAAGACTGCATCAATTCTCAATATCAATTGATACTTCATGAATATTCATGCAAGAAAAAAAGTTGGCATCATCAATATTGATTAGCTGAATTTTCATAATGGCACTATGGAAAAGGGGATTTTATATTATGACAGAAACTGTATAATCAGATCTATATTATTTCTTAAGCAAACACAGCAGACCCAGATCAGACGGCTCCTACAGGAGCATATTTATGGAGTAAGAAAGGCATATTTATGGAGTAAAGGGTTAAACAAATTGAAGTATGTGTAAGTATGCTGGCTTACTCTGCTGACAGTTGTGTCCTGTATGGCCCAGAGGGCAGTAACATGTGTACACATCTCTCTGTGGGACACACTCCCCGCCATTCAGACATGGCTGACCCACGCACGGGTGTTCACAGCCCTCAATGTTCACACCAAATATTGCATCATGCAGTAGTCGCATAGGCTTGTTGTTGACAACAATCTGAAACAGAAAATAGCTCATGCAGGCTTTCAAAAGTTTCAAGGTCTTTTGCAGCAGCATTTCCCATTAACCCCTTGAACATCTGCTAACAATGTAGATCCTAGAGGAGCCCTTTGATCAGAGTCTGCCCTTAAAGTCTTTAAAAATCATATGGTAAATCTTTAAAACTGAATGGACACTATAGTTAAGAACTAACCAGCCACTCCACATTCAAAATTCAGCATACAAATGGTAAATGGATACTGTGCACTAGAAAAGTGTTTCAATAGGACACCGATGCCATTTAAAACAGGTTCTACTCTACTCATATGAAAACATTCAATAACCTTTATTCTACTGATATTGTACCTTTTGAATACATCCATCAAATGACTTTGTAACATTGGCATATTTTGAAGTCTCATCAAAGTTTCTATGTCCACCAATGAAGAGGTTCTGTATGAGTGAGAGCTGGGTGAAGGCGCCCTGGGACTGACCAATGGCCACAACCTTGTCATCTACCTCCAGTATTCCCTCCATGCTTGTTCGAGACAGCTTGATCCAGTGCCACTGGTTTATACTGATAGGCTCTGGTGACCTGCAATCAGCCAGAAAACTTCTGTCCAACAACTAAATACAATACAACCCATCTAATGCAACCACCAAAAAGAGGTAAGATTTGGGTTCTTAAAGACAGGTGGTAGTTTTACCTTGTCCTTAACCCTTTCTCTGTTTAATATTCATGTAAGAAATAATGACATCATGAATATATATTAGCTGAATTTTTATAATGTAAATGTTTCAAAGATTATTTTTGCTTTGACAAAAACTGCAGAATTAGACATATATCTTGTCAAAAGCAAACAGAGCAGACCCTACAGGAACTGTCTGATCTGAGTCTACTCTGTTTTCAAATGTGTGAAAAGGCATTTATATGAAGGAAAGGGTAAATATAAACGTTTTTTCACATCTTTGCAAACATAGTAGACCCAAAGTACATAAAAAATTGTTTGAACAATGGATGAATAATAGACTGATATACAGGCTATGGCAAACCTAAACCACCATCCCCTTTCAAGAAAGGGGGCCATAAAAGTACATACCGTATCCGCATGAATATAAATCGCAAAGATGTATAAAACGCATAAAACGGTATATTTGTAATAGCAAATCATAGGAACAGCTAGAGCCATTCAGTAAATTTGATAATCACTTGTGCCCATGATAAGTAAGATTTAATCCTTTACTCTATGGATATTCATGTAAGAAATACATAGGAGCAAAATTTATGCTCTATTTATCACAATTGTTTCTAAACTATATAATTCTAAAATTCTCCTTTTCTATAGTTAATGCTTCATTTCGGTAGATTAATTCAAAGAGGTTGGGTCTAAAAATAGTCCAGGAGAGAATGAGTTAATGCATTGAAGAACACATTTAGAGAAACTTTAATCCGAGTTATTGTGTACCTGAGGATGGCAGGTCCAGTGCCGAGGTCAAAGCGGAACTCGAGGTAACCACTGTCCAGAGCGAGGGAGATAAAGTCACCTTGTCTGTCCACTGTGAAGCCGTTGTACAGTATGGTGCCATCCGGTTTGGTTGGCTTGACCACTAGCTCTATCTCCAGAAATAGGAGAGCTGTTCTCCCTAACCCTTCGTATTCCAGGTAAGAGTGACCCTGAAACTCTGGTATATGGACCTTAGTCTCTGAAGAAGATTAACCCATTACTTCATGAATATTCATGTAAGAAATAAAGACATTATGAGAATTAATCAGATTAATTTTTATTACGGTACATGTATATAATTACTGGAATTGTTTGCCTTGAAAGAAACTGTAGATAAGATCTATGTAATTCCATAAGCAAACAGCACTCTGATCAGACAGCTCCTATATGAGCCATTTGATCTAGGTCTACTCTGTTTGAAAAGGCATAAAAAGGTGTATTGGTGGAGTAAATTCTTAAGAAACTTTCTTCTATTTCTTTTTAAAGATATAGTAAGAGTCAAACAGCTTGGCTACCGATGAGATGCCAAGTTTCTCACCAAATTATCTGTTTACAAAGGTAATAAAGGATCTGCATGAAGCTAAAGGTTAATTAGGTGTTTTTGTCTCACAATCATATGTCCCCCTCCCCCAGGTACATATATAAATAAGTAATAGGTGCACTGAAAGCAATGACATATAGTCCCCAGTACCGGCTGAATTCAAGTCAAACTTCTGTAATTCTGCCAAAAATCAACATAGCGTAAGCGTAAAAGAATTCACACTTCATTTCTAACTCATTATAATAAAACTACATACCAAATACAACTTCCAATATCTGCTGGGATTTAGAAACAAAGAGGGCCATGATAGCCCTGATATCGCTCACCAGACAATCAGGAGAAGATTTTCATAGTTTTCACTATGTTTCTATAGAAAACTGGCAACCCCTGGGGGGAGCCAATTTTGGCCACAGGGCATAATTTACCGTATTTAACTTTTGTAGAGGATCTGAACATGATGCTATGTGCCAAATATGAAAGCTAACAACCTTCCAGTTTCAGAGGAGAAGATTTTCTCAACTTTCACTATATGTTTCCGTAGAAAACTGGCCACCCCATTGGGCGGGGCCAATTTTGACCCCAGATACATAATTTATAAAACTTTTGTAGAGGACCTACAGATGATGTTATGTACCAAATATGAAAGCTGGGAACCTTCCAGTTCCAGAGGAGAAGATGTTCAAAGTTTTCGCTATGTTTCTGTAGAAAACTGGCCACCCCTGAATTTTGACCCTAGGGGCATAATTTATATAACTTTTGAAGAGGACCTGAACATGATGCTATGTGCCATATATGAAAGCTGAGAACCTTCCAGTTTCAGAGGAGAATATTTTCATAGTTTTCACTATATGTTTCTATTGAAAACTGGCCACCCCTGGGGCGGGGCCAATTTTGACCACAGGGGCATAATTTATATAACTTTTGTAGAGGACCTCAACATGATGCTATGTGCCAAATATGAAGCTGAGAACCTTCCAGTTTCAGGAGAAGATTTTCATCAAAGTTTTCACTATACAGTAAAACCCCGAACTCTCGAACCCCGGAAAACTCGTTCACTACCCTTAATTCGAACTAATTCTGCGGTCCCAACTCCTTCCTTCTTAAATTCTATATGTTCGACCTCGGATAATTAGACCATGCGAAACTCGAACTCATCTCCCGGTCCGCGGATTAATAAAACAGTGCTTTTGTACCTTTGATAAGTCGAACCGATGTCTTACCTGTATGGCTGCGCGTCGAACCGAAGATTCACACCTCTAAGGTGACTATCTCAGCTCGCCGATAATTACGTGATTGGTAGACAATGTGTGATGTTTTATCAAGGTGTTAAAATTTAAATGTTGTGTGTTTGTGAAGGTTGTTTTGAGCTAACATTGACTGTCATATCGTAGGGCTATAACACTATCGAAATGTTTAAACTTCAGCGTTCACAATGGCAGAAATAACAGTTGAACGAATATATTTGTTCTCCTCTGTTTTTATCCATGAATGTTAATTGAGTTAATTTAAGGCCCTATATGCGAATCCACTTACGAAAACACAAGGAATAGTTTTTCCCCAATACTGATCTGTTGCAACCATCTAAATTACGGAATTTTAAAAATTTTGTGTGTTTTCGTAGATGTTTAAATGGGTTGAACACCGTTGTACACAAACCGAGACGATGATGACTGGTCGTTCAGTCCCGGTTTTTACCCAGACCAATATGGCGAGATATATGCATAGCATAGATACGTTCATGGAAGAAACACGAAATTTGGAATAATGGGACGATGTTTTTATAGAATTATGGGTTGCATTAGTATTTTCATTGTATTGCAAAGGCATCATAAACAGTGAGCTTTGTTATAGAAATTTGTTTATTCATTTTCGACATGAAAATATTCTCAAACTCACGTTCGAACAATTTCTGTACCATTTCCTACCAAACGAATATGAGACTCGGATCTTTCGAAACACCCTTAATTCGAACTAAAATTTATGGTCCCCAAGGTGTTCGAGAGATTGGGGTTTTACTGTATGTTTCTATAGAAAACAAGGCACACCTGGGGCAGGGCCAATTTTGACCCCAGGGACATAATCTATATAACTTTTGTAGGGGATCTACAGATGATGTTATGTGCCAAAGATGAAAGCTATGAACCTCGTAGATTCAGAGGAGAAGATTTTTAAAAGTTCAAATTGTTGACGACTGATGACACACGGCGGACATCAGGCGATCATAAAAGCTCAACTGAGCACTTTGTGCTCTGGTGAGCTAAAAATTCTGGAAAACCTAAACTGTCCTGAAATTTTCCAACTCTGCTGCAACTCCATGAAAAAAAGTAGCATAACAAAATTCAAAATTGATCTTTAACTCATTATAATGAGAATATTCATGGAGTAAAAGGTTAAAGTAGACTGTCTACCTTTGCATCCTTTACCATCTAACCCTTTCCCGGTTCTATGTTTATTCCAAATGTCATTACCTACTGAATATTCATGGATAAAATAGTTACAATGAAGTATTGAAGGTGAAATATTGTAGCCATTTTAGAAAGCAAAAGAACAGATCTATCAAATTCCAATAGCAAACAGAGCATACCCTGATCAGACGGATACTCTAAGAGCCGTCTGACCTGGGTCTACTCTGTTTGCAGATGCGTGAAAACACATTTATATGAGGGAAAGGGTTAAATCATGAATATTTATGTATGAAATAATGACATTGTGAATATCAATTTAGTTGCAGTTTTATAATGGCACATGAACACAGGCAGTTTTGGCTATGGCACTCGGAAACTGTACAACTAGATCTATATCCCTTTCCCTGTTCATTATTCATGCATGTAAGAAATTATCACATCACAAATATTTATAAACTGAAGTGTTATAATGGAAACTTTTCAAGGAAATGTTTTGCTTTGACAAAAACTGTAGAATCAAGATCTATATCATGTTAAAAGCAAACAGAGCACTCAGTCACTGACCTCCTATAGGAGCCATCTGATCTGGATTTTCTCTGTGAATGCGTGAAAAGGCGTTTTAGGAAGGACAGGGATATTATCCCCAAAGCAAACAGAGCACATCTTGATTACACAGTTCCTTCTCTGTTTGAGAAGGTATTTAAAAGCGTGTTTATAGAGTACAGACTTAAATCATTAGCAGAAAAAAACCATCATAAGAAAACAGACTTTTTGCAGACAGTTAAATAACATAGTCAGGACTAATTATACCGGTAGGTGACTAGACTGGACCTTTAGGGACACACTTTACGTACTGTGTTGGCAGTTTTCCCCGCCAGTGCCAATTGGACACAAGCAGACGTGTCTGTCAGCTGAGATTATTTGACAAAGTCCGTTATTCTGGCAGACAACATTGTCACACACACCTTCACTGCACTCGCCTGAGGGAGAAAATAGAAAATGAAACAAGAAAATATCATTAGGAGAACATGATAAAAAGTTCAACAAATCCTAGCAGTGATGATGTTGTTTAACCCATTCCCTCATAGGCTATTTTAGACCCAGCCTCTTTGAATAAATCTACTGAAATGGAACATTAACTAGAGAAAAGGATTTTTTTTTAGAATTTTGTAGTTTGCAACCATTGTGATAAATAGAGCATTTGCTCCTATATTTATCACAATGGTTTCAACAGGTGATTTTTACAGAGGTGCAGAAAGGCATATTTATGGAGGAAAGGGTTAACACATTCCCTTCTAGTGACACATTTTGGCGCCTCTGTAAAAGTCATATTTTGAAACCATTGTGATAAATAGAGCATTTGCTCCTGTGGAGCAAATGCTCTATTTACCACAATGGTTTCAATACTACACAATTCTAAAATTCTTCTTTTCTATAGTTAATGCTCCTTTTCTGTAGATTAATTTAAAGAGGTTAGGTCTAAAAATAGTCTAGGAGAGAATGAGTTAAACATAATGTTAATCCTTTCCTTGTTGAATATCCATGTACGAAATCATGACATCATGAATATTCATTAGTTGGATTTTTATACAGGCATATGAACACAGAATAGTTTGGTGTTGGTAAAAAATCTGCAGAGTCAGATCCATTATAATTTGATAAGCAAACAGAGCAGATCCTGATCAGACAGCTCCTACAGGGGAGCATCTGATCTGGGTCTGCTCCGTTTGCAAAGGTATCAAAAGGCATCTCTATGGAGTAATTTGTTAACCATTTCCTCCACAAATACGCCTTTCTAAACCTCTGTAAAAGTCACTTTATGAAACCATTGTGATAATTAGAGCATTTGCTCCTACAGGAGCAAATGCTCTATTTATCACAATGGTTTCAAAACTACACAATTCTAGATTTTTCCTTTTCTTTAGGAAATGCTCCTTTTCAGTAGATTGATTCAAAGAGGTTGTGTCTAAAAATAGCCCATGGAGGAAAGGGTTAAACTAGCATCATATCAAAAGGTGACAGGTACAAATTCATTTTCACTCAGTCAAGGTCTGCTTCGTGATAACAAAGGGCAATAATTCTGCTGAAAATAAGCAAAGCTCATGGCTGGTTTATAACTAGTTTGGCAATTAACACTTCTACCAGTGAACTTTTCGCTTGAAAAAAAAATGCATTTATATACTTTGTAAAAAGAATAGACCCAGATCAGATAACTCCAGTAGGAGCTGTTCAATCAGAGTCTGCTCTCTATATGGAAAAATATAGAACTGTTTCTAGTTTCTGCAATGGTAAAAAAATGCAGATAATTTAAATCAATTAAGTCCCCTTATAATTCTACTGGGTAACAAAATAACTCTTTACTCCATAGATACATTTTTAATGGCTTTGCAAACAGTATATCCAGATCAGATGACTCCTGTAGGAGCCGTCTAATCTGTTTGCTTATGGAATGACATGCAGTTTTTTCCAGTGCCAATACATTTCTTCTTCATATACCATTATAAATATTAACCCTTTCCTCCATGAATATTCATGTCAGAAATAATGATGTCATGAATATTAATTAGTTTAATTCTTATAATGACATATGATCATGGGAATTCTTGGTCACGGCAGAAATTTTAGAATAATATCTACATTATTTCCTAAGCAAACAGTAGACCCTGTTCAGATGACTCCTATAGGAGCTGTCTGATCTGGGTCTGCTCTGTTTCCAGAGGCATAGAAAGGTAATTTATTTTATTACATACATTATTTCTTGCATGAATATTCATGGGGTAAAGTTTAAAGACATAGATTGCAGTTGAACATGTGAAAGTTACATACCAACATTGGCACCAAACTGGGAATCTCCGACAAGGTCAGCCTTCCTGAGGTCATACTTGTAACCATTGACGATGACCTGTTGCACACAGCCCACAAAGCCCTTCATGGTGCCCACCTTATCCTTGATCATCTGCATGTTGTCATAGCCACCAATGTAGAGGTTCAGACGCAGCGTTAGCCGAGAATAGGACCCCTGAAATACAGAAAGCTCATCAAGCCCAATAACAACCTTTCCCCACCGAGAATAGGACCCCTGAATTACAGAAAGCTAATCAAACCCTATATCAACCTTTCCCTGCCGAGAATAAGACCCCTGAAGTACAGAAAGCTCACCAATCCCAATATCAACCTTTCCCCGCCAAGAATAGGACCCCTGAAATACAGAAATCTCATCAAGCCCAATATCAACCTTTCCCCGCTGAGAATAGGACACCTGAAATACAGAAAGCTCATCAAGCTAAAAGGACCCCTGAAATACAGAAAGCTCATCAAGCCCAATATCAACCTTTACAACCATCAATTGCAAACTGTTTGAATCAACTCTTTCCCCGTTTCAGTATTCATGTGAGAAATCATGACATCATGAAAGTTTATTAGCTGAAATTTTGTAATGTTAATCTTTCAAGAATTTTTTTTGCTGTGACAAAATCTGCAGAATCAGATCTATATCATGTCAAAAGCAAACAGAGCAGACCTTGATTAGATGGCTCCTATAGAAGCCATCTGATCTGGGTCTACTCTGTTTGCAAATGCATGGAAATGCGAAGAAAAGGGTTAACTCTTTGCACAACAATAACTGACATCTGCGTAAACTGTCACCTGCAATCAGGATCAAAGAATCCAACACTGATATGATTGTGTTTATGAATAATGGAAGGATATCTATATTAACTATTTACATCATAAAATCAGGAATATTTTCAGCTGAACTTTGTATTAAATGGCATTATGAATAAGGGAAGTTTTTACCATATAGCACAAATTGTAGAATCATAAACAAACAGAGAAGGTCCTAATCCAATGGCTCCTGTAGGAGCAGTCTGATCAGGGTCTGCTCTCTGCTTATGGGATTATAAAGATCTTATTCTTCATTTGTTGTCTGGGCCAAAATTTCTCCTTATATTCTACAATAAAAGAAAATGTGTCCATGGGACACGGATGCCCCAGCGGCAAGCAGGAAGCAGATGAACGACAGACCTGAAAAGGGGAGACACGGTACAACTCACTATGACTATGCTTCAGACTAAATATCAAATCATTCCATAATACATAAACCAAGAAATCTTTGACGAATATTTTACAGGTAAGACGTACGTACATATGACTTAATGCCCCCTGGCACCTAAATGTTGGGGCATAAAAATTAAGTTAATGAATATTCATAAAGTGATCAATTTATGCATACATTAGGGAAAGGGCTAAGAAATGAAGCAAATGGTTCCTGTTTACAGTTACCGACAGTAAAAGCTTTTGTACTACAAAGAGTGATCAGTCATTTATGGTATTATGTTATTGCCATTCTGGCTGTGACTGTGAGTATGGACATGGATACCTTACGTATGCAAGATTGTGTAGTTATGGCTTTCTCTAAGAGTAGGGCTACAACTCTACAGAAAGACATATCATTATTCATAGTCTAACTCAAGATGCAAGTTCACAAAATAATCGTCCTATTTAATGCAAGTTCACAAAATGATTGTCCTATATATGACAGACAGACTGATGGATGGTATAACTATTAGCATAACAAGGGTAAATCTAAATGTCCATTTTTTCAAAACCGATGCAGATAAACTGTTAGGCAAGGCAATCTACTTAACTCTTATTCCATCACTTGAAACCTGACTTGCAGGTGCAAACATCTTGGATCCAGAGGAGCAGCGGAGTGTCTCATCAGGACTGATGCTGTTTGACACTCAGTCGATCGTTTCTCAAAAGTTTTATCAAATCACAACTAGTCAAAACAGAGCTAGACCCAACTTTGAGCCGAAATGATTCTTTCATGGTCGGGTAAGCGTTAATTTTGTATACTGCTGATGACATCCATCTGACTGACAGTGAAAACAATATTGTCTGATTAGACTGGCCGTCAGAAGAGCACAGCATCATACATCACTGCACTCTGTCCTAGCTGATCACTGCACTGGCCATCTATACAGACGTCTGCTCTCTGCAAAACAGCTCTTGTCCAAACAAACAGCCAGCTCAATTTATCATATTAACAAAAGGTAATGTTGATGTCTTTTTCCTCAGAATGTCTCGGCAGTTTTTCAGTCATGCAACACCATTAACAATTTCCCTGTTCTTTATTTATTCCAAATTTCAATACCTACTGAATATTCATGGACAAAGTAGTTATAAAGAAATATGGAAGGTGGAACACTGTAGACATTTTAGAAAGCAAAGAAACAGATCTATCAAAGTCTATAAGCAAACAGAGCAGACCCTGATCAGACGGCTAGGAGCCGTCTGATCTGGGTCTACTCTGTTTGCAAATGCGTCAAAACACGTTTACATGAGGGAAAGGGTTAACAATTTGCATGCAAAGTAATTGTTGTCTGCAAAATATGTAGTCCGTTTCAAATTTTCTTCATTGTTTTTTTCAAAACCCATGATTAGTATCAAACAAAATGAATCCCGATCAGCTATCTCCTCCTTCTATAATTATCAGGGTTTGCTCAATTTTTTGATTCTACTATTTCTGCCATGAACAAAAAATCCTGTATTCATATACCATTATAATTATTATTTATTAATATTAACAGTATAATCTTATATGAATATTCATCAGGTTTAAAAAGATATACAATCCCATAGAGCAGAACCCCTTATGGTTTAAATGTTTGAATGCAGCAAAAACTGTCCACTGCTGCAAATTCAGTGAGGTTTTGCTGTCTGTTCTTTCTTTAAAAAACATGCAGTCAATGTCAAACAACTCGTATTCAGGGTCCATGCTTATAAAGCTTTTAGTTGAGTCTGAGTTTCGTTCTCAAGCTTTTGATTGGTCAGATTTGAGTTCTCAAGCTTTTGATTGGTCAGATTTGAGCCAGAGGCTCAAATCTGACCAATCAAAAACTTGAGAACAAACTCAGACTCAACTAAAAGCTTTATAAGCATGGACCCAGATGAGACACTGAGTTTATTGGTGTTTCATCTGGATCTAAGCTGTTTGCAATAGGTTTATTCTTTATTGTCCAGCCTTACAACCGGTGGAGAGAGGAGATTGGATGACGGAATATTTAGGATGATTAGGCTATAAATTGGCACCAATACTATGTGTCGGCTACACAACTGAGCCTTGCCGTCATTTATTTGTTAGATCAATGTTCCCAATGATCATTCTGCACCTGCCTGTGCAGACACGTTATTTCCTCTCTTGACAGTTCTGTAAATCAACTCAAGACAACAACAACAAAAAATGTCTGCTATATGTTCTTTAACCCTATACTCCATGAATATTAATGTAAGAAATAATGATATCATGACTACTACTTAGATCATTTGTTATAATAGCATATAACAAAGACATTTTGGGCCATGGCAGAAAATTAAGAATCAGCTCTATATTATTTCAGACAGCTCCTACAGGAGCCATCCAATCTGGGTCTACTCTGTTGCATTGAAAGCCAGACAGTTACCTAAGAAACATTCATGCAAAATTATATCAAAATCTGCCCAGTCGTTTTAGAGAAGATTTTAGAAAAATTTTACTAAGAGCATATATGGAAGATTAGCCCCATCCCTCAGGTGGCCATCTTTTTTTAATGAATCAAAATGGTTTGAATAATTCTGGTAGAGGGTCATTTCCACAAAATTATGTAAAAATCCACTCTGAGACAGTGGATTCAGAGATGCCTGGCTGCCGTGTTTTTTAATGAATCACATTGGCTTGAACAGTTTTGGAAGAGAGTCAATTTTGCCCATTTTTTTTTAAAACAAAGTGTAATAGATTGAATAGTTCTGACAGAGAGTCACCTAGAAAGGATAATTTCTGCCAAATAATATAGAAATTCGTCAAGTCATTTCAAACCAGAAGATTGCCAAAGATTTTTGTTTCAATTGCCACTGCAATCAGAGTTCTACATGGACTTCTTTGAGCAAAAATGCAAGAGGACCTCACACAGTGTATTAACCCTTTCCCTCATATAAACATGTTTTCACGCATATGCAAACAGAGTAGACCCAGATCAGACGGCTCCTACAGGAGCCGTCTGATCAGGATCTGCTCTGTTTGCTAATAGACTTTGATAGATCAGTTTTTTTATCTTCTGAAATGTCTACAATGTTGCACCTTCCATATTTCTTTATAACTATTTTGTTAATGAATATTCAGGAGGTATTGAAATTTGGAATAAACATAGAACAGGGAAAGGGTTAAAGCAAGATGTTGTTTGAATCAATGACTGACAACAATGTTACAGCTCTATCACAATAGCTCACAACGAGCATTTCGTGCTCAGTCGAATTAAAAACAGACAGAAACATCATTTT
The DNA here is from genome assembly GCA_963576725.1 of Azorinus chamasolen. Taxonomy (NCBI): domain Eukaryota; kingdom Metazoa; phylum Mollusca; class Bivalvia; order Cardiida; family Solecurtidae; genus Azorinus; species Azorinus chamasolen. Next base: position 47,209,838 of record OY755243.1, on the reverse strand, counting down.
AGAGTTGAAGCTGATGGCAATATTTGCAGACAATTTCATATACATGTAATGCTCAGTATACAGGTTAAAGCCTACATATAATATTATATAACTGTTTTATTCATTTTAACCATGCTAACTATTCAACTATTTTGTCCATGAATATTCAGTAGGTATTGAAATTGGAGTAAATACAGAACATGGAAAAGGTTAAAATAATATTGTATTGCATCATATGTTACCTTTAATATAACAGAAACAGACTTTCTTCTGGACAACCACATAGACTCAGGACCAGATATGATGTATAAATTAAAACATTTTCAAGAATAGATTCATTATTCTCCACCAAACCCTGTTTTGACCACTCTTTAAAATTTTCCATTCGAAAAAAAAAAATCACATTGTAACATGTAAGGAAAATTTGCTACACCCCTGACTGCCATGTTTTTTCATTTATCACGTCAGCTTGAACAATTTTGGTAGAAAGTTGATCAATGTCACAGCACTATCATATGTCTCTTTGTGACGATTCTGAAGAGTGGACACAACCTAGGGTTTTGTGGAGAAATGACAATTTTAGTATTTGAAAATGCACCTTTATCTATATAATAACTCTCTGCACTGACTGGGCAACACCAATTCTTTGCACACCAGCAGTGAAGTTGTGACAGATAACCTATGCAAACAGTTTCTTTCCCAATGAGATGCTGAGTACCGGTAACCCTATGTCTCAACTGGATCCAAACTGTTTGACACTCCGACTATATATTTTTATAACAAGAGCACCGCAAACCGGTGCCAACGCTCGTCTGTCTTCATTGTCAAGATGAACATGCATCCCAAAAATGAAGGTCGTAAATGAAAAATTGAAGAAGTTATGGTCAATGTTAAGATTTCGGACGATGACGATGACAACGATGATGCCAGAGTTACCACAATAGCTCGTGATTTCTTCGAAACAGACAAGCTAAAAATGGAAGAAAAATATTAAATGCGAGGTTGTAGCTGAGGACATCACATTTTCAGATAAAATGTGTACGTAAATGGCATCCATTCTTCAAATAGCTAAGGCATGGAAGTGATAATTGTATCTCCTCATTGTATGTATCGATTAAAAGGGTTTTTATAGTTTTGTAAGTTTGATCTGCCTACCTTTGATGAGCCTGTAACAGGCATGTCTCCATTTAGCCACAATGTGGCTTTGTTGTCTTGGCGATGGATCTTCAGGGTATTCCAGTCCTCCATGATAACAGATGTGTCTGACTTGATCACCCCCATACCCGTACCACAGTCATATCTAAAATACAAATTTCAAACCAAAATGTCGATACTATAATGGGGATACTGTACAGTAATCTTACTTGAATTCTATCTGAAAAGCTGTAGCTCTTATTAACCCTTTCCTCCATGAATATTCAAATAAGAATTAAGAACATCACGAATATTAGATTACATGTAATTTGTTAAAAGGTCTCTTGATGCATCAAGTGTGGTATGCTGTGTGCTTGTCACCTTCTGCTTTAAACCTCTACCACTGTAGTGCAAAGGAAAAGTGTTGGCTTCTGACACCTGAGTTCGTGGGTTCGACCCTTGGTAGAACTTTTTTTTCTTTTTGTTTTTCTCTCATTTTATTCATAGCACCCTTAGTTAAGTGCTTTGGTTTAAATCTATTTTAAAATCATTTTGAACATAAGAATATAAAGTCCTTTGTTTTCATTTCGGCTATTGTAAAGTTATTAAGTTGAGACCTTTAATTCGTGGTATTTGCACATTTCATCATGTATGCATTATTTTTTTCAGCTTAATGTATAACTTATACTAACCTGTTGTTAATTTGGGGGCAATGTAAGTGAAAAGTTAATGGGCGTTGAGTCAACCTATTCAAATAATTCCCTGTAGACAAAAGGTCTTAACCCTTTCCCTGTTCTATGTTTTCCACATTTCAATATGTATTGAATATTGCTGGACAAAATAGTAATAATGAAATATGAAAGGTGAAACATTGTAGCCATTTTAGAAAGTAAAGAAACAGAACAAATCAAATTCCATTAGCAAACAGAGCAGACCCATCTGCTCTGGGTCTACTCTGTTTGCAAATGCGTGAAATGGTGGTTATATGAGGGAAAGGATTAAAGAATCCGTTGTTTAGTTCTGAGATTAAAGGTAGTCTTGAATAATGGGTTGTTTAGTTAATGAAGTGCAGACCTTTATCGCCAGTACCAGCCACAAGTATAGCCGGTATACGTTCAAACGTATGCGGCAATAGCTTGTTCAGTAGAGCATGACTGTGCTTTATGTTGTATGGGTCGCCAGTTCGAATCCAAGGCCTGCTGTAACTTTGGGAGTTTGTATGCCTATTTAGCAGTAGTTACGTGAAGTGTTTGGGTGAATTTCATAATTATGGTGCTAGAAGCTTTGTGATTTATCAAAACTAATTTTACTTGTGAACAGTGATGTGATAATGGTTTCTGTATCAGTGTGTTTCAGCAAGTGCATAACATTGATCTGTGATGTAATGTGTATTATTGGTATCATACATGGATATAAAGCATCATAGCTCATTAAAGCATTCCTCTTTGTTTTTCCCACCTATCTGTAATTTAAAGCACTAAACAATATTGCTCTCTCTTCTTCTATCCTGCATAAAGATACGTTATGCAGCCATTTTACGCTTGCGTAAAACCTTGCTTGTATAACATGATACTGAGTGGGCGAAGAGTTGGCTGCTGCACAGCATCAAATTTGGGTAATATTTCTTGCCCTGTTGGTGCAGACATCATCTGGAACATAATCCAGGAAGAAAAATGGCATATCCCATCATAAATAGCCTCCAAAGTCTCCCACAGGAACTATACAGAACAATAACAGTAAAGCCTGCTATAGAATGATGGTGCACAAAAACATACACGGATATTCTCTGTGAAACATGAACTACATCATCAATACAATACAATAGGAATATCAGCTGAATAATTTTGCTATAAAAAATTGTTCCAATATCTCGTATCATATCAAATTTCTAATCTTGACATATGTGGAGTGTCTGGAAACCTAAAAGATCCAAGTTGTTTGTATTTTTGAAAAGATGAAGGGGAAAAAAACTACTTTGAAATTCAGTAAGTAAACTACTCTTTCATTTGGATAAATGCTTTTTCATGCATTTGCAAACACAGAAGACTCAGATCACATGGCCTTCCCAAGAGGAGCCATCTGATCAGCTCTATTTGCTAATGGAATTCGATAGATCTGTTTCTTTAGTTTCTAAAATGGATACAATGGTCCACCTTCAATATTAAATTGTAACTACATTTTGTATTTTGTCCATGAATATTCAGTAGCTATTGAAATTCAGACTACCTGTAAATAATAGAACAGGGAAATGGTTAAGCCCATTACCTGAGTCTCCTTTTTATAGGCATAACAGAGCAGACCCAGATCAGATGGCTCATGTGAGTCACTATCTGATCAAGGTCCACTCTACTTGCTTATGGAATTATATACATGTAATCTGATTCTAGTTTCTGCCATGACCAGAACTTCATGTGATCATATGCAATAATAACAAGAGCCGTGTGTGGCGCCAGCGCTCGTCTGATTTGGTGCTTGTTCACTGCATACACTTCTCCTCAAAGAGATCTACCAATCTATGAAGTTTCATGTTGATACCTCTTACACTTTTTGATTAATCAGCTACATTACAGATTTTGCACGCTGCTGCCAACGACAACGCCTACGACCCAGTGATCACAAAAATAGCTAACAAGAGGGCCAGAATGGCCCTGAAGCGCTCACCAGACAGTCAGAGGAGAAGATTTTCAAAGTTTTCACTATATGTTTCTATAGAAAACTAGCCTGCCCTGGGGCGGGGCTCATTTTAACCCAAGAGGCACAATTTATATAACTTTTGTAGAGGACCTGGACATGATGCTATGTAGCAAATATGAAAGCTGAAAACCTTCAAGTTTCAGAGGAGAAGGTTTTCAAAGTTTTCCCTACATGCATTTATTTCTATTGAAAACTGCCCACCCCTGGGATGGGGCCAATTTTGACCCCAGGGCCATAATTTATATGACTTTTGTAGAGGACTTGAACATGATGCTCTGTGCCAAATATGAAAGCTGAGAGCCATCCAGTTTCAGAGAAGAAGATTTTCAAAGATTTCACTATTTGTTTCTATTGAAAACTGCCCACCCCTGGGGCAGGGCCAATTTTGACCCTGGGGCCATAATTTATATAACTTTTGTAGAGGACCTGAACATGATGCTATGTGTCAAATATGAAAGCTGAGAGCCTTCCAGTTTCAGAGAAGAAGATTTTCAAAGTTTTCACTATTTGTTTCTATTGAAAACTGCCCAACCCTGGGGCGGGGTCTATTTCGACCCCAGGGCCATAATTTATAAAACTTTTGTAGAGGACCTGAACATGATGCTCTGTGCCAAATATGAAAGCTGAGAGACTTCTAGTTTCAGAGAAGAAGATTTTCAAAGATTTCACTATTTGTTTCTATTGAAAACTGCCCAACCCTGGGGCGGGGCCAATTTTGACCCTGGGGCCATAATTTATATAACTTTTGTAGAGGACCTGAACATGATGCACTGTGCTAAATATGAAAGCTGAGAACCTTCTGGTTTCAGAGGAGAAGATTTTCAAAGTTTTACTATATGTTTCTATTGAAAACAAGGCACCCCGGGGGTGGGGCCAATTTTGACCCCAGGGCCATAATTTATATAAATTTCGTAGAGGACCTGAACATGATGCTCTGTGCTAAATATGAAAGCTGAGAGACATGCAGTTTCAGAGAAGAAGATTTTCAAAATTTCACTATTTGTTTCTATTTAAAATTGCCCACCCCTGGGGCGGGGCCAATTTTGACCCCAGGGCCATAATTTATATAACTTTTGTAGAGGACCTGAACATGATGCTGTATGCCAAATATGAAACCTGAGAGACTTGCAGTTTCAGAGAAGAAGATTTTCAAAGATTTCACTATTTGTTTCTATTTAAAATTGCCCACCCCTGGGGTGGGGCCAATTTTGACCCCAGGGCCATAATTTATATAACTTTTGTAGAGGACCTGAACATGATGCTATGTGCCAAATATGAAAGCTGAGAACCTTCTGGTTTAAGAGGAGAAGATTTTCAAAGTTTTACTATACGTTTCTACTGAAAACAAGGCACCCCTGGGGTGGGGCCAATTTTGACCCCAGGGGCATAATTTATATAACTTTTGTAGAGGACCTAAAGATGATACTATGTGCCAAAGATGAAAGATGAGAACCCTGTAGATTCAGAGGAGAAGATTTTTAAAGGTTCAAATTGTTGACGACGGACGACGAACGACGAACGACTAACGACGAACGACGGACGACGGACGACGCACGCCGACGGACGACGGACAACGGGTGATCACAAAAGCTCACCCTGAGCACAAAGTGCTCTGGTGAGCTAAAAATATATCATGATATACATGATGTCATTATTTCTGACATGAATATTCATTCGATAATGGGTTAAGACAAAAATCTGGCAATTGGCTTGAAGACAATAATTTGGTGTTTAACACTTTTGACCTAAAATAATTTTCGTCTGCAAACAATGGTGTCTGAGTGGTATTTCCTTCAACTTGTTCTCTGGAAAACAAGTGGTGTGTGGAACAGTTTAGATCCTGATGAGACACCAAATTACTTGCCATCTCATCTCATGATCTGAGTCCAAAACATTTACAAAGGTAATCACAGGTTTGCCCATTGCAGCTAGTCACTTTCCCGCTACTTCCATGTAAGAATTGATGACATCATGAATATTAATCATATTATGTTTTAAAATGGTATACCTCGTATTAACAAAATGTAATTTTTGCCAAAGTAGAAACTGTAGAATCAGATCTATATTATTTTATAAGCAAACAGAAAAGACCCTGATGAGACAGCTCCTATAGGAGCTACCTGATCCTGGTCCACTCTATTTGCAAAGATGTATTTATGGAGTAAAGGGTTTACCCTTTCCTCCATAAATACACCATTCTAAGCCTCTGTAAAACTCACCTGTTGAAACCATTGTGATAAATACAGCATTTGCTCCTATAGGAGCAAATGCTCTATTTATCACAATGGTTTCAAACTACAAAAATATAAAATGTTCCTTTTCTCAAGTAAATGCTCCTTTTTGATAGATTTGTTCAAAGAGGTTGGGTCTAAAAATAGCCTATGGAGGAATGGGTTAAATTAATTTTCATTTGCACGCATGCACTTAGTATATGTACCTGAATTCTACAAAGCCATTGTTCAATGCAACAGAGAAGAAGTCTGATCTCGCATCCTCAAACTCTGAGCTGAAGAACAGCAGGCCATACTGGGCTGTTGGTTTGAACTCCAGTAGAATGTCCAACTCCTTGTAGCCCGTCTTCAGCACTGGCAAGGCCAAGAAACTGTTCCCATAGAAACGAGGATATCGTACTTCAACCTCTGAAATTGGAACAATAATGACACATTATATAAAAGGAGAGCTCACAGCATTAAATCTTTAAAGTCACAACTCATTTTCTTCAACTTGCATGATTCTGTATTTATGGTACAAACATGCATAAGGAAACATTTCCTCAAAACTTTCAGCCATTACTGTAAACAACTAATTAATTTTCATAACACAGTTCTAAAATTGAATAAGAGTCAATAGGAGCTTGGCCGGGACATGTCTGCTGATCCACACAGTTCTGTCTCTTAAAAAGTTGTCCATTTCCTAAAGATTAACCCTGTCCCTCATATTGATGCCTTTTGATGCCTCTGTCAAAGCCACCTTTTGAAACAATTGTGATAAATAGAGCATTTTTAAAATACTAAACTTTATCACAATGGTTTCAAAACTACTCAATTCTAAAAGTTTCCTTTTCTCTAGTAAATGCTCCTTTTTGGTAGATGTATTCAAAGAGGTTGGACCTAAAATAGCCTATAAGGGAATGGGTTAAGGAATATTCACATAAATTAATATACTGTGGGAAAATGGCCCTGGGCTGTAAGCTTTAAATGATAACCTTTGGTGTTTATTGATGATTTGTTTGTTTGTATCAGTGCAGTCCCTGGTCAGACGGCTCCTCTAGGAGTCCTCTGATCTGGGGCTACACTGTTTGCAAAAGTGCATGTGTGCCCCAGGTTGAATGGGTTAGCAATGTATACAATTGGTTAGCAAACTTGGAGGTGAGCAGAGCAATGACACAATCAGTATTTGTTATTAAATAAGTGTGCAGATGATTTCCAAAGCTTTCATTTACTGACTCAGCTTCCAGGTTTCTCCTATATTGTATGCCCAGATACAGTAAAACCCCTGTACGTAAACCAGAATTCTAGTGGAGAAGATTTTAGATACTTTTAGGCAGGTTTCTGCTTAATCCAGGAGGACAGTCATGCAGAAAGCTCCCATGAGCTTTCTGCATGACTTTTACTCTGCATTAAGCTGCCACATCTTTCTGCATGACCTTTACCCTGCATTAAGCTGCCACCTATGTCCACGACTGATATTTATACTAAATTAAAGTCGGATTTAGAGGGGTTCTACTGTATACGAATAACGGAAACCTATTTGCTGATTATTTATTAATATTGCTTGTGATATAAAATACTGTTTTTAATGTCCATCAGCAATAACTTACAAATAAACCCAGTCATAAAGCAGCTATAACTGCTGATAGAGTTCATCTTGTATTCTTACTCCCTGGTGAAACTTTCATAATCCATTGACCATGGAGCCATTCTGAGTTCTGTAACAGCTATTGACAAATCTACCGGCCACAGAATTATGACAGAATGGCCACCCAACATGCCATTAAGCTATAAAAGATATCCTAAGGGATATAAAATCTTGGCACTCTCATTTTCCTAAGATGTTCTGGACTTCCCCACTGCCTATAAAGCCATTAAGACCAATTGTTCTCTCTCTCAGTAGTAATCACCACTGCCAACAGGGATATGACCCTGTGGAACCTCAAACCATCAAGGCTTTTAACTCTTTTGGCACAAAATAATTTTTGTCTACTTACAATTTCTTTCCTTATACGTAAGGTAAACGTCAAGCAGTTTGAATCCAGATGAGATGCCATGTTACTCAACATCTCATCTGGATGAATCAGAAATTGATACTGTTTGTATTGTTAACCCTTTCCTCCATAAATACGCCTTTCTACGCCTCTGTTATAACCACTTCTTGAAACCATTGTGATAAATAGAGCATTTGCTCCTATAGGAGCAAATACTCTATTTATCACAATGGTTTCAAACTACAAAATTCTAAAATTTTACTTTTCCCTAGTAAATGCTCCTTTTGGGTAGATTCATTCGAAGAGGTTGGGTCTAAAAATAGTCTATGGAGGAAAGAGTTAATCACAGATTCGCTCATTGCAGCAAGCCCTGTCTGTTCCTTTCTGGCAACTTCGACAGGGAATAAGTTAATTCATCAGTGATGGGAGTTTAGCTTTAGTTTTCCCCTCCTTAAAACAACCCAATGTCTGAAAAACAATTGTCTGTCCAAACTGACATAGAGCAAATTTTCTCTTGAGCATTTTTATTTACTTTCAATTTGAACAAGCTTTTGAAAGACTACTGTGCTTCAAACAGCTTGAATCCTGATGAGATACCGAGTTACTCTGAGTCTCACCTGGGTTCAAGCTACAGTAAAACCCCGCTAATACGACCACCTAAAAGAGGTATAATTCTGGGTGCTAGATGCAGGTGGTAGCTTAATGCAGGACAAAATCAATGCAGAAAGCTCCTGTAATTTCTGCATTACTTTTGTCCTGCATTAAGCAACCACCTGCTTATAAAGATACCCATGTTTATTCATTAAATGGTCACATCTACTTTATTTGCAAATGCCAGTAAGGTCATGCTTAGCATAAGAAGGGACACTACCAGATCAGTTTTCATAATCAACATCAGTAAGCCATATTTATTTAAACTTTTCCCATTATCCGTGACTTAACGTTTTCCCGTGACTTAACCCTTTCTCCGTTCAATATTCAGGTAAGAAACATTGACATTATGAATATTTATTAACTGAATTTTTATAATTATGTACTGATGAATGTCTGGTATAAGTAGAAACTGTAGAAAAGGATCTATAATAATTTGCAAACAGCTCGAGACGTAGACTTACTCGGCGTCTCATCAAGATCCAAGCTGTTTGACACTCGGTCAATAGTTTCTCAAAAAGCATGTTCCATGACACTTGGTCAATAGTTCAGTGAAAGCTTGATTATATAAACAATGGCAACAGATCCAAATTGACCAGACATTATTTTTCACAGCGGAATAATAAGAGTTAATGCAATGGAAAAGAGTATAATATCTGGTTTATGGTCATAATACTATAGAATCTTGTTTTTAAGATGAAAACATTCCTAGACTCCCAAGGTATTTTGCCAAGACATTTGACCTAAGTTTGGTAAAAATCATTTGAACAATATCAGAAATATAAAATTGACACAAATTTTAGAACTTGACCAAAATTTGTGACAAGTTGACCTAGAATCTCAGTGGCTTGAGCAAAACTTATGCATATCTTGATGTCAAAGGTAACATGGAAATGTAGTGCCACACTACACCATCCGAAGATATACTCACACATCAATTAGCTGTTCCTAGGTGATGCAGTGTTGATGAAATTTAAGGCTTAGGTTGTACACATTCTCTTTGGAAAATGAATATTTGACTAATTTCCACCAAACCTTGCAAGTGGTTTTGGAGTTAAGTGGACACAGAATTCAGAGCTTACACATTTACTTTGAATTATGACCTTGACCTTGGGAGACGGATGCTGGAATAATAGATGAATATCACACCAAAGTTTGATCTAAATTCTACCAAGTGGTTTTGGAGTTACAGAGCTGATGTCACATGAAAATAAAGGCTTAACCCTTTACTCCATAAAAATGCATTTTCATGCAATTGCAAACAAGTTACATATGAAATTTGCAAACAAAGTAGACCCCGATCGGATGGCTCCATCTGATCAGGGCCTGCTCTGGGTGATTATGGAATTCTACTGTTTCTGCCATGGCAAAAGATTCATGTGCTAATATGCCATTTACAAAATTTATCTAATTCATATTGATGATGTCATAATTTCTTGCATAAATGTTCATGGAGTAAGATGGAGTAAACGGTCAAAGTTCTGAGGCACTTATTCAGAATTAACTCTGAAGAGGTAGATCCTCAAAATTGTTGACAACCAATGATAGTGACTGACATTGGAATATAAAATTATTAAAGTGGTTCACCTGGGTACATTAAGCTGGTTGGGGTTAACAAACAATTAACCTTTTGCTCCATAAATACACCTTTCTACACATTTGCAAACAGAGCAGACCAAGATCAAACAGCTCCTATAGGAGCCATATGATCTGGGTCTGCCCTGTTTGCTTATGGTAAAATATAGATAAAATTCTACAGTTTCTACCATGACCAAAAATTCCTGTGTTAATGTGCTATTATAACAATTAATCTAATTAATATACGTGCCATCATTATTTCTTACATGATTATTCATGGAGTAATAGGTTAACTATTAATTTATAATGCAGTATCAAATGTGCAAAAATCCACATCAAATACAAAGTAAGTCCTTTTAACTGTGTGACTTTGTAATTTTCATCAGCACATAGACTGTAAACTCATTAATTTCTTTAACCCATTACTCCATAAATATGCATTTCAACGCTTATGTAAACAGAGTAGACCCAAAACAGATGGCTCCTGTAGTAGCCTTCTGATCAGGGGCAGCTCTTTTTGCTAATGATATACATGTAATATAGATAAGGTTCTACAGCTTTTGCCATGGCCAAGTTTATGTGTCTATGTGCTATTAAAACAATCTAATGAATATTCATGATGTCATTATTTCTAATATGAATATTCATGGAGTAAAGGGTTAAAGTAATTTTTGAGTCTTTTTCTTGTGAAAAACATAGACTGTCAGCGTCTCAATTCTATCCTAAATTTCTCATCAGGATCCAAACTGCTTGCAGAAGTGATCTCTAATTCATCCAAAATATGTCAGTTAACGGTTCATTTCAAAGCTCATCTCAAAGAGATTCTAGTTCTTATACTTTGTATGTAAATTGGGACTTTTCAATATTTTCCATATCTGATCTGTTCTCCTAACTCATGCATATTCATAAATTATTGTGATCTTAAAATATACAAATATGTCTTTAAATTGTAAGTCACAGCACCCAGTAATAATGAAACCGCAGTAAATCCCCCAGTTGTCATGGTAAAACAAATAAAACTCAGATTAAATTGATAGATATGTAGATTTTGAGCTTCAAATTTACATGAGTTTCAACCCTTTGAAATGCTGAATATTGAAAGCACACTGACCCATTACTGGTATCAGCTACAGTATCCATTCAGTATAAAGATTGAATTTGATAGAGGATTTTTAATGACAAAAAGTGATGACCCTGATCAGAGGGCTCTGCTAGAATCTAATTCTACACTTTCTGCAAATGCCAGCACACTTGTTTCTCAGATTCAAAGGGTTAACGTCTTAAGTAATTTTGTACAAACCAATCAAATTACAGTTTCAAGCAGAGATTGAACAATAACAATACTGTAAACTTTGATTATATTTGTTATATGGACATTTTCTGAGAATTCACTTGATTTTATGGATTGAATTTGATTCATTGGCAATTATATCTATCCAGTTTCTAAATCATACCCATAATTCTTTGTACACTACTTGGATGCTGGATGTCATCTGCAAAAATATTGTTGGCTTTTTAAATTATTGCACAATTACTGATTTTGTTCTGTTTGTCTGTTGGTTTGTTGGTTGGTTGGTTGGTTGTTTTTTTCCAACTTCAACATTGGTGATAATTCTGTAGCCATTGCACATACATACTTCAAACCTGGCATGCATAATTACGCAACTTATGGAGGCATCTTTTAGGGGTATTAAGGTCAAGGTCATACATCAAGGTCAAAGGTCAAATTTGGGTATAGAGTTTCGCAAACACATCTTGTTCCAATATGAATATGTATGAAGTAAAGGGTTAGTAACACAAATATTTCTAGTTAAAGTTATAGTCTGCCCTGGCCATTTCGTATAAATCAATTAAATCCGAAAGTTGGACACATATTCATATCATGAAAATAATGCTTATGGCCCATTTTCAACATGGTTTATAATATATTCAGTTAAATGTTACCAATATCTGAATACTGCTAAATCTTCAGAAAACAGGCACATTTTTAGAGACGGACAACTGCGAACATAACAGAATATGTTCAGCGAAGCTTTGATTGACTCCAAATCAATTTCAGAACAACTCTTAGAATATCAAAAAGGTGTTCACAACAAAAGCTGACACAACAGGCCAATATTAGAAACTGGTAAAGAGAACATCTAATGTGTGATAGTTTAACAACATGTGCATTGAAATGAGTGTGTCCAGTACACGTAATTGATTTTAGACAGATTCTGATGAATGGCTAACTGATTTTTGCTCATTTGAGGTTTCTGTAGCAATCAAAATTGTCTAATTTTTCGCTACAAAGAACTCTTTCTTTACAATGCTCGTTAGCACTAAGTTAGTTTAACCCATTCCCTCATATAGACGACTTTTGACGACTCTGTAAAAGTCACTTTGTGAAACCGTTGTGATAAATAGAGCATTTGCTCCTATAGGAAAATGTAGGCAAATGCTCTATTTATCACAATGGTTTCATACTACAAATTTCTAAAATTTTCCTTTTCTCTAGTTGTTGCTCCTTTTCGGTAGATTAATTCAAAGAGGTTGTATCTAAAAATAGCTTATGAGGTAATGAGTTAAAGTCACATAGATTCAGATTCTGAAGTAATTTTGTTATGCAACATTTTGAAAATATCAGCAGAATACATTCTTTAACCCTTTCCCTCATATAAACGTGTTTTCACGCATTTGCAAACAGAGTAGACCCAGATCAGAAGGCTCCTAAAGGAGCCGTCTGATCAGGGTCTGCTCTGTTTGCTAATAGAATTTGAAATGTCTGTTTCTTTACTTTCTAAAATGGCTACAATTTTCCACTTTCCATATTTCATTATAACTATTTTATCCATAAATATTCAGTAGGTATTGAAATTTTGAATAAATATAGAACAGGGAAAGGGTTAATGACACAAATATTCCTACTTCACCAAAAGCAATCTGGCAACATAGAGAAAACCCAGTTTACAGCACCACTAATGTAGGTAATTGTTTGACATGCATTATATATTCTAGTACATGTATCTGTTTTTGTTGCTTTATAGCATGAAACTTTGCAGAGGGAACTGCACAAAGGTGAGAAAGGCATAAAGTACCATTAGTTTAGTTCCAGCACTATGTTAATATTGGTAGGAATTGTTTCAGTGTAGATATAAAACCATATTTTAGATACCCATGTACAGCAGAACTTCCCCAAAACAACTACTTAATGAAATAACATGTGTGACTATAAATTCTGAAGGGTGGTGATCCCCCGAAAGCAAAAATTGCAACACAAAAAGAGAAAATTGCAGACTCGGTTTGATTGAGTCTGTTCATGAGCAGTAATTGAAAGTGCAACACTGCTCACGCCCCCCAGCACCGGCTTAAGCGGTATTCAATTTTCAGAACAAGAAGTACTGAAATACATGATCTCGAAGGATCAGAAGGTATAACAACACTGAGAATTAAGTACGGGGCGACGTTTTACGGCCGCCACACAAGCACTTAACACATGCTGTTGTGAAGATTATAAATTCTGAAGGGTGGTGATCCCCCGAAAGCAAAAATTGCAACACAAAAAGAGAAAATTGCAGACTCGGTTTGATTGAGTCTGTACATGAGCAGTAATTGAAAGTGCAACACTGCTCACGCCCCCCAGCACCGGCTTAAGCGGTATTCAATTTTCAGAACAAGAAGTACTGAAATACATGATCTCGAAGGATCAGAAGGTATAACAACACTGAGAATTAAGTACGGGGCGACGTTTTACGGCCGCCACACAAGCACTTAACACCTGCTGTTGTGAAGATTATAAATTCTGAAGGGTGGTGATCCCCCGAAAGCAAAAATTGCAACACAAAAAGAGAAAATTGCAGACTCGGTTTGATTGAGTCTGTTCATGAGCAGTAATTGAAAGTGCAACACTGCTCACGCCCCCCAGCACCGGCTTAAGCGGTATTCAATTTTCAGAACAAGAAGTACTGAAATACATGATCTCGAAGGATCAGAAGGTATAACAACACTGAGAATTAAGTACGGGGCGACGTTTTACAGCCGCCACACAAGCACTTAACACCTGCTGTTGTGAAGATTATAAATTCTGAAGGGTGGTGATCCCCCGAAAGCAAAAATTGCAACACAAAAAGAGAAAATTGCAGACTCGGTTTGATTGAGTCTGTACATGAGCAGTAATTGAAAGTGCAACACTGCTCACGCCCCCCAGCACCGGCTTAAGCGATATTCAATTTTCAGAACAAGAAGTACTGAAATACATGATCTCGAAGGATCAGAAGGTATAACAACACTGAGAATGAAGTACGGGGCGACGTTTTACGGCCGCCACACAAGCACTTAACACCTGCTGTTGTGAAGATTATAAATTCTGAAGGGTGGTGATCCCCCGAAAGCAAAAATTGCAACACAAAAAGAGAAAATTGCAGACTAGGTTTGATTGAGTAGTTGCTTAATGCAGCATGAAAGTAATACAGAAAGCTCCTGCAGGAACTTTCTGCATAACTTTCATCCTGCATAAGCTACTTAACCTGCCTTTAAGACCCAGAACTGCACCTCTTTCTTGTGGCTGCTTTTGAGGAGTTTACCTGTATCTAAATAAGCCCCCTGTACCTGCCCTATATTGCAAGTATCAGGTTGTAGTCCTATATTGGAAGTAGCAGGTTGTTGCTATATAATTACAAGAATCAGGTCATAGCCTTATATTGCAAGTATCAGGTCATATACCTATATTGTATGTTTCAGGTGTTTGTTCAGACATACCTTTCTCACACCTCTCCCCGAGGAAGCCCAAGCGACAGTCACAGCGGACCTTGTTCCTGTACACTGTACCATCGTCCACACACTTGCCATTGTTCTGACATGAGAACTCATCACATTTGCCTCCCTGCAGTGGCACTTCATCAAAAAATCCATTCCCCCACTTCTTGTTGGTCAGCGAATATTTAGGCAGTGGATTAGGTACAAGATTGTCTATGTTCTCCTCCTTAACTGAGTCCTCACTAGTTAGGGCATGAGCTTCAAGACTCGGTGCATCTGACTTGTGATCATAAGTTTCAATCTTTATTGGACCAAGAGTTGCCTCTTTGTCTTCAAGCAGCACTTTATAACTTTCTTTTGTTTGACTTGAGTTTAACGTCAAATCTACACCATTGTTTTGTATTGCAGTATGACTATCACTCAGGTTTGTCTGCAGATTGTGTGTTGTGTCGGATCCTACACCATTTGATTGTGAGTTTATCTCTGAGCTGTCTGTGACATCTTCAAGTGTTATTATCTTCACCACGTGAGGCCTCTCCAAGTTATACTCCTGAATGGTTTCTTTAGATGTTTCTAAGAAAGAGAAAGAAAAAATAATTTATTGATAAATCATATTAAAGTTAACAAAATTAACCCTTTCCTCCATGAACACCAGTATTCATGTTAGAAATAATGACATTATGATTATCAATTAGATTAAGTTTTATAATGGAAACAGGAAATTCTGGCATTGGCAGAAGCTGTAAAATCATATCTACATCATATATATTATTTTCATAAGCAAACAGAGCAGACTCTGATCATGATCAGATGACTCCTGCAGAAGCTGTCTGATCTGGGTCTACTCTGTTAAATGCAAGGGCATATAACCCTCTACTACAAGAACCCTCTGATCAGGTTCTGCACTGTTGGTCATTCAATATCCTCTTGCAATTATACACTTTCATATTAACCCTTTCAGTACAGGAAACAAGTCACTAATGTCCTTTGCAAAGAGTGTGGACCCAGTTGAGAGGAGCCTCTCATAAAAGTCTGCACTGTTGGTTATGTTACATTTTTCTTTAATAAATCCCTGAATATTCATGGTAATCTTAACTTGCTTGAATTTTGGAATATTCCATTTTCCTTCATATAAATGCATTTTTACACATTTCAAACAGAGTAGACCCAGATCAGATGGCTCCTATAGGAGTTGCCTGATCAGGATCTGCTCTGCTTGCTTATGACATGATAAAGATCTGATTCTACAGGTTTTGTCAGAGCTAAAAAATCCCTTGAACATTTTACATTATGAAAATTCAGCTTATAAATAACACCATTATTTCTTACATGAATATTGAACAGGTGACAGTTTAAATGGGTTCTATTATCAAACAATTATAGACCATGATGGAAAATTAGGCATTCTGAGAGTTCGCCATAATACTTGGTTGTTGCTTTTTGTGCTTTCTAGACTGACTTGATATCCTCTAAGTGTATCAGGCAGTGATCATTGTCATGCAAGCCTAGGATAAATTTGGGCCGATTGCAATCAGCTGAGCGTGATTATGGTAGATTTTCTGTGTCAAGAGAAAATTACCCTCAGAATATATTTGGGATCATGTTCTTAAACCCTGACATTATGAAGGGATTTTCTTCATTACGTCTTTTTCAGAGACAGCAAGCATGTTACAAGTAGATCCATGTTTAACCCATTACCTCATAGGCTATTTTTAGATACAACCTCTTTGAATAAATCTACCGAAAAGCAGCATTAACTAGAGAAAAGGAAATTTGTAGAAATTTGTAGTTTGAAACCATTGTGATAAATAGAGCATTTGCTCCTATAGGAGCAAATGCTCTATTTATCACAATGGTTTCACAAACTGACTTTTACAGAGGGAATGGGTTAACCCTTTACCTGTTGAATATCCATGTAAGACATAATGACAACATGAACATTAATTAGATATACTTTTATAAAAGCTAATAAAAACAGGAATCTTTGGCCAAGACAGAAACTGCTGAATCAGATCATTCTATAAGTAAACAGAGCAAACCCTGATCAAATTACTCCTACATGTACTAGGTATTTTGTAAAGGCTTCAGACTGTAAAGCATTAACCCTTTCCCTAATACAAATGCTTTTTAAAACCTTTGCAAATAGAGTAGACCCTAATCTGACAGCTCCTGTAGGATCCATCTGATCAGGGTCTGCACTGTTTGCTTATAAAGATTAGTTTCTAGAAGGTCAAATGACACTTTGTATCTTTAACTCTAATCTATTTGTATTTTGCAAAGTCTCTGTGATGAATATATATGGTTAAAAATTTGATAATGTTTTCAAAAGTTTTGTAAGGCTGTGTAATGTGTTCATCACCTCAATGTTAAAGTAAAGTCAATTCAGGATTTCATTTTAATAACTTACAACTTTTATAATGACAAGGACCTCAATGGGAAAAAGGGACTGTTTTCCTTTTTTTTTTGTCATCATGATCATTGATATTGATGTGACTATGATGATCTATCTATCAAATAATAAAAGACCTGACCCTACAGATTCTACCAACACCAAACAATGATCTGTGTACATAATTATGCCAATATTAAAATTCAGCTAATAAATATTCATGTCATTATTTCTTGCATGAATATGCAACATTGAAAAGGTTAACAAAAACTTTCTGATTCTGTTCTTCCGTTCTTACCTTATCCCTTTACTGCATGAATATTCATGTAAAATTATATCATGAATATTAATTAGATTAATTGCTATAATAGCTCATGGACATTTTTTACCATAACAGAAACTGTAGAATCATATCTATATCATGTTATAAGCAAAGAGAGCAGACCCACATCAGACGGCTCCTATAGGAGGCCTCTGATCTGAGTCTACTCTGTTTGCATTTTTAAGGCAAAGAAAGGCATATTTATGGAGGAAACGGTAAATCAATATTCTGACATCCAATTTCCTTCTCCATCAATTTGTTTGAACAATTCAATTAGGCACCATCTGATACCTTTAATCCTTTTAGAGAAGACCCAGATCAGATGGCTCCAATAGGAGCCCTCTGATCAGGGTCTGCTCCCTTTGCGAGTATGGAATTTGATTGAAGTTTCTTTACTTTCTAATATGGCTACAATGTTCCACCTTTCGTATTTCATTGTAACTATTTTGTCCATGAATATGCAGTTGGTATTGAAATTTGGAATAAATAAAAGAAAGTGAGTCCATGGGACACGATGCCCCCGTGAGCAAACAGGAAGTAGATGAACAACAGACCTGAAAAGAGGAGACACTGTACAACTCACTTTGATTGATTATGCTTCAGACCAAAATATCAAATCATTGCAGCTAAATACACAAGCGAAGAAATCTTTTACAAATTTTTGGTCATTAAACAATCACCAAAATTCAATCAAAAAGTCGGAAAACAGGAAGTAGATGAACGACAGACCTGAAAAGGGGAGACACATCACAACTCACTATGATTATGCCTCAGACCAAATATCAAAACATTGCTGCTTACATGAGCGAAGAAATCTTTGACAAATTTTTTTGTCATTAAACAATCACCAAAATTCAATCAAAGTGTCGGCAAACAGGAAGTAGAGGGACGCCAGACCTGAAAAGGGGAGACACATTACAACTCACTATGATAATGCCCCAAATATCAAATCATTCCACCTTACATACGAGGGTCATGCAAAAGTTCTGCCATTGGGTTCGGATTTCTTAAGTGATACGTGTAATTAAAAATATTTTTATTACAAACCTTCGAAGTATTCCCCCTTTACCAAAACACATTTTTGTAACCTTTTTACCCAGTCTCGAAAAGCGAAAAAATAGTCTTCTTTAGGTATCTGTTGGAGACACTGATAGATAGCGCTGCCAAGAGAACTTCTGGACTTATATTTCTTTCCAGAAAACATTTTCTTCAGTCTAGGAAATAAGAAAAAGTCACAGGGACTCAGGTCAGGTGAATAAGGTGGATTATTTACAACTTTCACATTTTCAGAAGCCAGAAAAGACTTAACAGCCTCGCACTTGTGAGAGGAGGCGTTATCATGTATAAGATGGACACCTGCCCATCCTTTGCTTGGACGTTTCTTATTGTAAAAATCTTTGACTTTCTTTAGTACTGAGTTCTTGTAGAATCGTCCAGTGACTGTACGACCAGATGGGCAAGGCACTTGAACGACTGGCCCACTCGAATTAAAGAATATTGCGTACAACATCTTTTTTGAACTTATGGTTCTCTTGGCAATACATGGACGTTTCTGATTTTTTCGCTTCCATTGCTTATTATCAGCCCTTCTCTGTGGCTCAAACATGTGCACCCAGGTTTTGTCACCTGTAAGCAAGTTAGAAATAACCCGACTATCACAACCTTTGTATGTTTTCAAAAGTTCCTGGGCACATTTAAGGCGTTGTTTCTTTTGTTTGTCAGTGAGCAAATGAGGTACCCACCTAGTGCAAACCTTTCTCAGGTCCAAACGCTTTTTCAGAATTGTTTGCACGCTGCCTTCTGATATGCCAGTACAACTAGCTATATCTTTCACAGACAATCGCGCATCCTGCTCGACCACAACCTTTACAGCAGCAATGTTTGCCTTACTAACAGAGGTTTTAGGTCTACCAGGACGGGTGTCATCTTCAACAGATAATTTCCCAGCTTTAAAAGCCTTGACCCACCTAAAAACTGTGCGTATTGAAATGGCATTAGGTCCATATATACCACACAATTCTTCAAATATCTGCTTTGAATCTATATCGAGCCTAATGCGACATTTGATATAGCTACGAATTTCAGCCTTTTCGTCCATTTTACATTGACACACGTAAATTGGTCAGTGTATATGACTGCATGTATTTCAATTTGAAATAACTCTTGTCATTTGTAAAGCAATTTGCACGAAATAAACGGATATCGTTAGATAGTGAACACACTATTCAGGTGCAGTGAAGTGTTCTAAAATATACATGGTTTAAAACTACGGAAACCCGTTAGTGACAGAACTTTTTGCAGGACCCTCGTAAGCCAAGAAATCCTTTACAAAAATTTCGTACGGACAAGGGTAAAAACTTAATGCCCCCGTTACCTAAAGGCGGGGACATAAAGAAGAACAGGGAATGGCTTAACCCTTTCCTCCATAAATACGCCTTTCTATGCCTCTGTAATAGTCACTTCTTGAAACCATTGTGATAAATAGAGCATTAATGCTCCATAGGAGCAAATGCTCTATTTATCACAATGGTTCCTATACTAAACAATTATAACATTTTCCTTTTCTCTAGTTAATGCTCCTTTTCGGTAGATTTATTCAAAGTGGTTGGATCTAAAAACAACCTATGAGGGAACGGGTTAAATTAAGACTGACATAGTTGAAAATGTTTAAACCCTTGATCAAACAACTCCATCTGCAGCAGTTTAATCTTGGTCTGCACTTTTTGCCTAAGTTTGTACATTTGAATACATAGGGTTGTTAGTGTAAATCCATGAATACAACACAGAGCTTCAGGGTCTTAGTGATGTTATGTGATCTAGACTTGCAAATCTGTACTGTTGTCAAAGTGTCGTCAACATGTCTCAGATTATCCCTTTCAACACTTGGTTACAATGGTCTACAATAAGTGTTGCCTGCTTTATTCTCCCCTCCAACAGCATTATGAGCATGTGAAGCACACTGGATTATGACGAGATGTTGATTTTACTTAGCATCTCATTTGCATTCAAACTGTTTTCAAAGGATATCAAAGATTTGCCGGCTAGTGTAACAAAATGCTATCAGAGAATCACAGATTTCCAATTCTGACTAACACATGCCACTTTCATCTGCCCTGGTGTAAGTTATTTGCCCTAAACATGCAATCATTCCTCTCAAAACTGCTCATTACATATAGTTATAGCATTACCATGGAAACAAAGAGACACAAAGCACCATATCATGTTGATTATCAGGCAGGGAGGACAATCAAAGTACTAAGAGTACTGATGATCTCATTGAGCATCCATTGTTCCCTTATCTGAGAGATTTGAGGAGGGAGATTTAAAGATCCATTGCAAGTAGTTCAAAAGTTAAATCAACAAGAACTATAAGCCATTCTAACCAGTATCTAACTGGCATTTGTATGATGTGAACCGTTTTGAATTTCCTTATATTTTTTACTTCAAAATTAATGTGCTCAAGAGTTTTATTAACCCTTTCCTCCAAAAATACCCCTTTCTACGCCTCTGTAAAAGTCACTTTATGAAACCATTGTGATAAATAGAGCATTTGCTCCTATAGGAGCAAATGCTCTATTTATCACAATGGTTTCAAACTACTAAATTCTAAAATTTTACTTTTCTCTAATTAATGCTCCTTTCCAGTAGATTTATACAAAGTGGATTATTTAACAAGAGCACTGCAAGCGGGTGCCAACGCTTGTCTGTTGTCATTGTCAAGATGAACATGCATACCAAAAATGAAGGTTGTAAATGAAAATTTGATATAGTTATGGTCAATGTTAAGATTTTGGACGATGACGACGACAACAACAACAACGATGAGGACGCCTGAGTTACGACAATAGCTCGTGATTTCTTCGAAACAGACGAGCAAAAAATAGCCTATGGAGGAAAGGGTTAACCCTAACCTTCATATAAATGCTTTTTCACGCATTTGCAAACAGAGCAGACCCAGGTTTTGGAGAAGAAGATTTTTAAAGGATCTGCTCTGTTTGCTAATTGAATTTGATAGATCTATTTCTATAGTTTCTAAAATAACTAGAATGTTCCACCTTCCAATTATTTCATTATAACTATTTTGTCCATAAATATTCAGTAGTTAATAAATATAGAGCAGGGAAAGGGTTAAAAGAAATATTCACCTAGAAATCTAAGTCTATCCTGCCTCAATGCTGAAAGGGGGTAATAACTCCAATAAAGCATTCAAATTCAAATAACAGTTTGTAAACACACACATTCTCCTCATAATATAAATATCTGCAAATTGTACACAAATTTGACACAAGCTGGATAAAAACAAGGGCATGTTGTATTGCTATGCAAGACATAAGTCCCCCACCGGACTGAAAAAAAATCCACTCTCCCCACCCCACCCACCCATGGTGTGGTTGACCATGGTATATACATGACCACCTGAATGGTATTAGTACCTACTTTCATACATTGAATCAGTAAATAAAAAGTTATTGTCCCGACAAGAAAATATGAAAAAGGGGAGTAACTCCAAAAATATTGATGCTAGAGTTATTGCCCTTGTGCATGACACTACCCCTCATCATGCGTGTTCCATATGTGAAGTTTCAAATCAATTGAACCAGTAGATAAAGAGTTATTGTCCGGACAAAAAAATATGAACAAGAGCACCGCGAGACGGGGCAATATACGCCCGAAGGCTGTTCTATTTACACAATGTGTGAACCTTCAGAAGTTGCGCATATGAGGACTCTATTAGGGCTAAGGCAATAGCAAGGAGAGTAAAACTGCTTATTGTAATAGTAATCTTTTATTTGTCGGACACAAAATTTGCTAACGCTCTATTTGTGACCTTGACCTTGAAAGTTCACAATTGGGTTTTGTATGCAACACACCTTCAAGTGATACTGAAGCCCTATTTGTGACCTTGACCTTGAAAGTTCACAATTGGGTTTTGTACGCGACACACCTTCAAGTGATACTGAACATATGTGTGAAAGAATTTTGAAAATCGGAGAAAAAATGAGTAAGTTATAGCCAGGACACGAATTTGCTAACGGACGGACAGAATTGCTAACGCCCTATTTGTGACCTTGACCTTGAAAGTTCACCATTGGGTTTTGTACGCGACACACCTTCAAGTGATACTGAACATATGTGTGAAAGAATTTTGAAAATTGGTGAAAAGATGAGTAAGTTTTACCAAGGACACGAAAATTGCTAACAATTGGGTTTTGTATGCAACACACCTTCAAGTGATACTGAAGCCCTATTTGTGACCTTGACCTTGAAAGTTCACAATTGGGTTTTGTACGCGACACACCTTCAAGTGATACTGAACATATGTGTGAAAGAATTTTGAAAATCGGAGAAAAAATGAGTAAGTTATAGCCAGGACACGAATTTGCTAACGGACGGACAGAATTGCTAACGCCCTATTTGTGACCTTGACCTTGA
Source organism: Azorinus chamasolen (assembly GCA_963576725.1). Classification (NCBI taxonomy): domain Eukaryota; kingdom Metazoa; phylum Mollusca; class Bivalvia; order Cardiida; family Solecurtidae; genus Azorinus; species Azorinus chamasolen. Next base: position 47,186,720 of record OY755243.1, on the reverse strand, counting down.
AAGTTCACCATTGGGTTTTGTACGCGACACACCTTCAAGTGATACTGAACATATGTGTGAAAGAATTTTGAAAATTGGTGAAAAGATGAGTAAGTTTTACCAAGGACACGAAAATTGCTAACGCCCTATTTGTGACCTTGACCTTGAAAGTTCACAATTGGGTTTTGTACGCGACACACCTTCAAGTGATACTGAACATTTGTGTGAAAGAATTTTGAAAATCGGAGAAAAAATGAGTAAGTTATAGCCAGGACACGAATTTGCTAACGGACGGACGGACAGAATTGCTAACGCCCTATTTGTGACCTTGACCTTGAAAGTTCACCATTGGGTTTTGTACGCGACACACCTTCAAGTGATACTGAACATATGTGTGAAAGAATTTTGAAAATTGGTGAAAAGATGAGTAAGTTTTACCAAGGACACGAAAATTGCTAACGCCCTATTTGTGACCTTGACCTTGAAAGTTCACAATTGGGTTTTGTACGCGACACACCTTCAAGTGATACTGAACATTTGTGTGAAAGAATTTTGAAAATCGGAGAAAAAATGAGTAAGTTATAGCCAGGACACGAATTTGCTAACGGACGGACGGACAGAATTGCTAACGCCCTATTTGTGACCTTGACCTTGAAAGTTCACCATTGGGTTTTGTACGCGACACACCTTCAAGTGATACTGAACATACGTGTGAAAGAATTTTGAAAATTGGTGAAAAGATGAGTAAGTTTTAGCAAGGACACGAAAATTGCTAACGCCCTATTTGTGACCTTGACCTTGAAAGTTCACAATTGGGTTTTGTACGCGACACACCTTCAAGTGATACTGAACATTTGTGTGAAAGAATTTTGAAAATCGGAGAAAAAATGAGTAAGTTATAGCCAGGACACGAATTTGCTAACGGACGGACGGACAGACAGACGGACACCCAGCCAGACGGCCAGACGATGGAGACCATAACATAATACGACCCTTCGGGCGTATAAAAAGGGGAATAACTCCAAAAATATTGATGCTATAATTATGGCCCTTGTGCATGACACTACTCCTGATCATGCTTCTTCAATGTGTGAAGTTATAATGAATTTGGCCTAACTTTGTAGGAGAAAATGTGAAAAAGGGGAATAACTCCAAAAATATTGATGCTAGAGTTATGGCCCTTGTGTATGACACTACCCCTTATCATGATTGTTCCATATGTGAAGTTTCAAATCAATTGAATCAGTAGATAAAGAGTTATGGTCCGGACAAAAAAATATGTAAAAGGGGAATAACTCCAAAAATATTGATGCTAGAGTTATGACCCTTGTGCATGACACTAGCCCTCATCATGCTTCTTCAATGTGTGAAGTTATAATGAATTTGGCCTGACTTTGTAGGAGATATTGCCCGGACACGAAGTGTGACAGACGGACTGACAAGAAAATATGAAAAAGGGGAATAACTCCAAAAATATTGATGCTAGAGTTATGGCCCTTGTGTATGACACTACCCCTTATCATGATTGTTCCATATGTGAAGTTTCAAATCAATTGAACCAGTAGATAAAGAGTTATGGTCCGGACAAAAAAATATGTAAAAGGGGAATAACTCCAAAAATATTGATGCTAGAGTTATGACCCTTGTGCATGACACTAGCCCTCATCATGCTTCTTCAATGTGTGAAGTTATAAAGAATTTGGCATAACTTTGTAGGAGATATGGCCCGGACAAGAAGCGTGACAGACGGACATACTAACAAATGGGTAGTTGTGTGACTTTTTCCTTTGATCTTTTCTTGTGTGACTAGTCCCACAAGTAAAACTATTTTTGGCTCTAACTTTGGAATAGAATGATCTGGAAGCTAACCCTTACCCTAACCCTATGTCCCACAACTGGCCAGGTTAATGTCACAAGAAATGGCCAGGTTAATGTCACAAGAGATGGCCAGGTTAATGATTTTACTTGTGCGACTAGTTAGAAAAAGTCACACAACTACCCTTTGGTGAGTGCGGACAGACGGACGGACAGACGGACAGACGGACAGACAGACGGAATCGAGCAAACCTATAGTCCCCCAACCGGTAACCGGTGGGGGACTAATAAATCTACAGACTGATGGAAGGACAACCTGAGTGACAACATCTCACTATAGGAAACAAGCAGGTAATGTGTGATATCACACTTTGTTCTTCATTGCGTTCACAAGATTTGCCAATGGACTAACACACAGATGGACGGACTCACAGCAGTGATGTTATTTTTCCTCAACAACTATACGTCCAAAAGACATGAATGCTTCAACTTATGTATTTTACTGACAGCAGCTCTGTATGGTCTTTGACGGAGGGATTAACTCTAATGTTACTGAATGCATTATCAAAAACATATTAGTACCCTTAATGCATAAGTTCACATTATGCAAAGTTGCATGACTCTAGATCAAATATTTTTAGCTCGTCTGTTTCGAAGATAAGTCGAGCTATTGTGATCACTGGGTCTTAGGCGTCGTTGTCGTCATCGGCGTGCAAAAACTTTAATGTAGCTCATTACTCAAAAAGTATAAGAGGTATAAGCATGAAACTTCATAGGTTAGTAGATCTCATTGAAGGGAAGGCCCCTACATAAGAACCATAACTCTTGATTTCATAATTTCGGAGTTATGACCCATTGTTTTTTTCATTTTTTTTTAAATTTAGCTGGACAAGCACCAAATCAGATGAGCGTTGGCGTCGCACGCGGCTCTTGTTTGAGTTATACAAGACACAAGAATGTGACTGAAGCTCAGAATGATGGATTGATAGATAAGGGCAAATCCAATTGCTGCCCTCTTTTATAAGTGGGAGAAACCAAAGAGTAATCTGAGGTGTCCTCTCTTTACTCCGTAGATATGCCTTTAATTGCCACTGCAAACAGAGCAGATCCAGATCAGATGGCTCTTGTAGGTAGAGGTGTCATTGATGGAAATTTTTATATCGATATCATTGGGATTTTATTGACGATGTATTGATATATTGATTTCTATACACAAACATGATTTTGCTCTGCAGCTACATCCATCTGATCTCATGAGTGTAAAAGTAAAAACTTTCAGTAAAATTTTACAAAAAAGTACTGTACATATAATTATAATCCTTTGTAGCTATGCAACACTTCAAAGTTATTTAACTTTATATTTCGAACTGTTAACAAGTAAGTTGAGGTATAAACACAGGAAAATGGCGGAAATGAAAATTATGCATGGAAATTCTTCAGAAGAATTTGATCACTGCAAGAAGTTACCAATCTGTAAGAAATATAACCCGTGGAAAGGTGTTTATTTGTCCTCCATTTATATAGATATTTTGAAACTAGTATCGATATCAGAACAATTGATGTGAATTGATGAAATATTAATATCATTCCTATCATTGACACCTCTACTTGTAAGAGCTGTCCGATCATGGTCTGCTCTGTTTGCTTATGAAATTACATGTAGATTTATTTCAATAGTTTCTGCCAAAGCAAAGACATTCTGTGTTCATAAACCATTTTAAAAATCCAGCTAGTTAACCAATTACCTCATAGGCTATTTTTAATTCTAAAATGTTCCTTTTCGGTAGTTAATGATCCTTTTCAGTAGATTTAATCAAAGAGGTTGGGTCTAAAAATAGCCTATGAAGGAATGGGTTAAGCATTGAAAACTAAATGTAGAAGATGTACATACATGTGATAACTACCGACGGTAGGTCAATTCTACCGTTTTCAGAGGTGGTTTGCCGTTCTACCTGTCCGGTAGACAAAACTACCGTTTTTTTTAAAGTTTACCAAGACAATTTTTTTTAGTGACATATTTTCATCCCTGGTGGAGTTTATCTGTTAGTTCTCTACACACACAGACCACCTTTAGCTTGCTGTCATGCTGTGATCTACGCTTGGTCTGTTTTGGTAGGGACCAATCAAGGGAATCCCCTGTGGAGACAGTGGAGAACACCCCAATTACATAATCACGAGTTGGTTCCGGTTTTGGAACCAACTGGAGTTAATAAATTGTTTGGGAACCAGTCGTTCCAAAATGCAAACGTTGTCAACAAATATCACATGCGGCACGTTTATTACTGAAGCGAGGCGACATTGTTGCAAAATTAAGACGAAGGGAGTGTCATGACCCTGTAATAGGAATTATATTCTCATAATTAAGACATAAAAATGCTTCTCTGCTTCCTTGTCAAAGGCAGCTGTGCTTGGTCTCGTTGTTGCAATGGGCCGAAACACTTAAAAAAAAAAGACCGCTTGGACTGACAATCATGAATTTGATTTGTACACAAAATTACTTTTTCATTAATATAATCAGTGGTAAGGACACTAAAGAAGTAATTCAAAACACCATGAAATATTCTCTTTCCATTTCAAACTCTTAAAAAATAATAACTTAATAAATTTGAAATGTCATCAGTTTTCGCGACAATTGTAGATACGGGCTAAAACACAGACTCTGGACCTGTTGGGGTTTCAACATTTCTGTGACTGCTCAATGTTTAAAGTAACTAACTTGAACTGAGTAAACTCTTTTTGTCATTGGGAGTATAGCTGAATAAGGGCTATAAAATAAGCCAATAAACCCTGAAAATGTTATTATAAAATAAGATAAATGGAATAACTTTTTCATTAATATGATAAAACTAATAAATCTTGATTTTTTTCATGACATTAATAAAGAACCCAGTGTTTTGGGCTTGAGACCTATTGAATTCAAAGAGTCCTTTCGACCCATGAAAAAATCTAGAATTATTACTGCATGTCAATTATTAGTATTTGTTTTAACCCTTTCCCTGTTCCATGTTTATTCAAAATTTCAATCCCTACTGAATATTCATTTAAACAAAGTAGTCATAAAGAAATATGGAGAGTGGAACTTTATAGCCATTTTAGAAAGTATAGAAACATTTTTAAAATTCCAAAAGTAAACAGAGCAGACCCTGAATTCAGATGGATCCTATAGGAGTTGTCTGATCTGGGTCTACTCTGTTTGCAAATGCATGAAAACTTGTTTATATGAAAGAAAGGGTTAATGGGGGTTATAACACCACATTGGAATTTTTTTTGCCAAATCAGAAAGTGTAGAATCATTCCTATATCATAAGCAAACAGAGCAGACCCTGACTAGACAGCTCCTATAGGTCTGGGTCTATACTCTTTGCAAATGTATGCGTTTATATGTTATGTGTGGAATGTATAAGGTTTATAATGGTATGGATGCATTTATGGTAAAGTATGAATGATAATGTGAAAAAGTATAAAAAAACCCATAAGTATTAAGCAAATTTCTTTTTTCTCCTCCATATATTTTGTCGCGTCGGTAAAATCTACCTGACAAAAGTCAAATCTACCTGACAAATTTCCTAAATCTACCTGACATGCCTCAGCAGGTTATCACATGTATGGATGTATCACAGCCAGTATCCCACAAGGACTACTGGAAAGACTTACATCTTCAACAAGAAACTGAATTAAAATCTGGAAATAAGAACCGACAGACTTACAAATCTAATATTCGTGGTAGAAATAATAATCCCCAGCATGGATTTATTGCCGACTGTATAAAATTTGAAAGAAGTAAACCTCTAGCCTGCTACAGGTGATTTAACCCTTTCCTTCATATAAATGCATTTTCACGCATTTGCAAACAGAGTAGACCCAGATCAGACGGCTCCTATAGGAGCCGTCTGATCAGGGTCTGCTCTGTTTGTTATTGGAATTTGAAAGATCTGTTTCTTTACTTCCTAAAATGACTACAATGTTTCATCTTCAATATTTCAGTATAGCTCATGTGTCCATGAATATTCAATAGGAATAATTTTGGAATAAATACAGATTAGGGAAAGGGTTAATCAGTTTGTCAATTGGGTTGTATGTCTGAAGAAAACGAAATTAAGACTTATGTTTTTAACCTTAAGTACTCTATAGGTAAATTCATTATATCCTTATATCCTTTACAAACAGTCTGGATTCAGATGAGATGTCAAGTAACTTGGCATCCCATACTCATTAGGATTCAATGCTCTGATTGTATTTCTGGCAAGAAATATAAGAAATATTCTTCTTTTAGCATGGAAGCAGACATTAATATCTGCAGATGACTATTATTGCTCACAGTGTATTAAGGTTAACTTTTTAAGTGCGGGAAATTAGTCACTAATGGCCTTTGCAAACAGTGTAGCCCAAATTAGAGGGCTCATTATGGTCTATACTGTTTGTCATGTTAAATATCCCTGAATATTAACAGTAAGCTTGATCTGTTTGAATTTTGGAATAGTCCATTTGAAAATTCAGTATTGAAAGGATTAAGAATGAAGCAGGGCAAGTTTTGAGCTGACAAAAACTTACACAGCAGGTTAATGGTCTCATTTTGCCCATGGCAGACTTATTTCTCCTAAATCAACCTAATTCCAGAAAAAAAACCCTGTAATTTCCCTGAAATTACTGCAGTGTAGCCAATATTGACACAGCTTTGTACCTTATGTTGACAAAAACCCAAACCTCACTAACATGCATCTTGCACAAAGCAAACTGGTATTTAATTTCTGGAGGTATTTAATTTCTGGACAGAGTTTGTATATAAACAAGAGCTGTCCGCAGACAGTGCGCTCCACTTTCTTTCATGCTGGATACTGTAGTGGAAGTCAGAATGGGGAGATAATTATAGCAAAATTAATTTTAGGGTTACCTGCCCTTGTGAAATGGGTCCCCCTTGTAACAGTTAACATGTATACCGAAGTTGAACCAAATATCTTTGACAGTTTCTGAGACAAGGCAAAATTAATTTTTGGGTTATGTACCCTTGTGAAATAGGTTCCCTTTGTGATAGTAAATATGCATACCAAAATGTGAACCAAATATCTTTTATGGTTTCTGAGATATGGACCTTAACAAAAAGGTTAACCAACGCCAACGAGAGGGTCATGACAATTACCTCCACTTTTTGAAAAAGTGGAGCTAAAAAGAAAAACAAGAGGGCCATGATGGCGCTATCTTCCTCACCTGCACTAAATAGAGACAAAATAGTCAAGATCATCTCCAGAAAATGAAGATAAGAGGGCCATAGTAGCTTGAAATTTTTCATCTGAAGATTATTGAATATTCAGTTTGTTCAAAATGCATGGTGACAGTCATAATTCTCAATATGGTCACCAGAGAACTATTCCTACCAAATACCATTCAAATTGAACCACTAGTTTTGGAGAAGATTTTTAAAGTTTTCGCTACAGTCATCATATAATTATAAGGCCATGGTTTTTCAGATAATAAAATGGTTTTAGCAATTTTGATAAAGAGTCTTTGGGGGACTTTTCCTACTATTTAATGCCATTTAAATTGGATATTTAATTTAGGAGAGAAAGATTTTTAAAGTTTTCCATATAGACATACATGGGATGGGTATTTAGTCCCGCCCCTGGCAGCCATGTTTTCATGCACATCAACATAGTTTTAGCAATTTTGGTAGAACGTCATGATCACCAGGGGACTATTCTTTTCATTTTGGTGAAGTTTTCGAAATAGGCATACGGTAAAAGGAAATTTAGCCCCACCCCTGGTGACCACGATTGTGGGTTTTTTTCATATCAATTTGGCCCTGGCAATTTTGGTAACGAGTCACTAGAAGACTATTCCTACCATATACCATTCAAATTCCACCACTAGTTCTGGAGAAAAAGATTTTTAAAGTTTTATAGTCATATTAGGAAATTTAGTTCTGCCCCTGGTGGCCATGTTTTTTGAGATATCTGCATGGTTTTAGCAATTGTTTTTTATATATTGATTAACATGATTTTAGCAATTTTAATGAAGGATTGCCAGGCAACTATTCCTACCAAATTCCGTTCAAATTGCATTGAAAAGAAGATTTTTAAAACTCTTCTATATTCTATAAAGTTACATAAAGAAAATCTATCCCCACCCTGGCTGCCACGTTTTTGGAGATATCAACATGATTTTAGCAATTTTGGTAGGTCACAACAAGACTATCCCTATCAAATATAATTCAATTCTGAACACTGGATTGGAGAAGAAAATGTTTTAAAGATTTTTTTGGTTGCCATGACAAACCAGAGTTCTACATGTATCCAGATTCTTTAAGAAAATTAAAATTTTGATAGAGCATGATACAAAAATATCATTTATGTCAAGTTTGGTTACAATCCCTCTTGTGGTTTAACCCATTCCCTGATATTGACGCCTTTTAACGCCTCTGTAAAAATCACCTGTTGAAACCATTGTGATAAATAGAGCATTTGCTCCTATAGGAGCAAATGCTCTATTTATCACAATGGTTTCAAACTAAAATTCAAAAAATTTCCATTTCTCTAGTTAATGCTCCTTTTCGTTAGATTCATTCAAAGTAGTTGTATCTAAATATAGCCTATGAGGGAATGGGTTAAGAGATGTTGTTTAAAGCCAGATGCCGGATGATGGGTGATCACAAAAGCTCATACTTGGGTATGCTAAACAAAATTCAGGGTTGCCACAATTAAACCAGAGGAAACAA